>WBMY01017042.1:0-14176 GCA_013397315.1 Donacobius atricapilla
GAAAGGTGTTGGTTCACAGAAGCTGGGGGGAGGGGGAAACCTTTTCAGCAGCAGATGAATTCAGTGTTCAGAAGAGGCCTGAATCTTCCACACAGGCAGTGTATTTTGCGTGGTTCCCTGCACAACTAAGCTGTTGTTACTTATTATTTTTTGCTTCAGTATAGATGGACCCTGTGTAGCAGGGAACAGGGTTTTGGAGAACAGCCCTCATTTTGTTCAGTACAATACAGCCTTCTCAACTCCTAATGGTGCCACTTGAACCCTCAAATCATACGCAGGCGAGAGGAGAACAATTTTGAAATGAATAAAGAAAATAACTGATTTGAGTCTCCTTTGGGTGCAATATCACATCCTAGCTTAAGGGCTAGTAAAAACTTTCATGGAATATTTTTCACACCTGGTAGTTCATACAAACACTCCCTATGAGTGTTTCTCAACTTTCCCAAGAAAAGAGACAGTTGCTATTATCCTGAACAGATTTCCAATCAGATGTTTAGTGAAGATCAGAGAGGAAAGGCATTACATCCGCTTGCACGTGATTAACTGGCATCACTGCAGACTGGTGGACACCTTCATTTATGTAAAGAAACGGTTTTAGGCTTTATCAGTGACATTTTAGACCACAGCCAAGGAACCGTTGCTGATCTACCATGACTCACCCAGATTAATACTTCCCATAACAAATTTTGTAATACTGAAAGAAGTATAAAAGTGCCCACAATAATCCAGAAAAAAAGCTTACCACTGAAAATCATTTTTGGTGAATGTTGTTATTTTTATATTGCAACACCCAAGAACACAATTCACACACTAAATCTGTTCCATGTAGATAAAGTTTAACAGATTTTTATCCATAAAGGCATAGAGACATGCAAGCACAATTCCCAAAAGATGAAGGAATTCCCATTCTCAGAAGTGAAAGGAGTAGGCTGGAGAGGGAAATGACTGTAGCTAAAACTGTCAAGGAGTCTCAAGGAATGAATACGCATTGCCTGACCTGAATCTATTCCAGTTCCACATGGTACAAGAACAGAACATTTGTTTCCATACGAAAGACAAAAGAAAAAATGTGTTTCCATGGCTTTCCTGGGTAAAGCTGCATTTGAATCCATTTTGAGATAGCGCTTTTTGTAAAATGGTTTGGTTACTATTAAATAGTTCAGGCTGGTAAAGGACAAAGTAGCTGGCTCACTGAAACAATAGTGTTCTCACGTGTTGTAAAATAAACAGAAAGACACCCTTAATTTCAAGAAAAAACCCAACTGAACATGATCAGCAGGAGACCTTGGTTCGTGCTTCATTAAACAGGATGGAATTTATTGCTCAGTAAAGAAGTTCAGGATGTCAATTTTTTGCCACTTGGTGCAAAGCTGGACGTTGATGTGCAAAGCAGGTGTGACAGAGAGCAGAGTTGTTCAAGCATGCTAAAGCAAGAACGTCCTGTGAACTCCTCCAGAACACTAAGGCTTCATTTACTCATTTGTCATCTTAAAGTCATACTTGTCAGCTTCAGGTCTCTGAACCTAAATGCTCCCAAACACAGTACTAGCACTTCATGCACTTGCCCCTGAGGAGAATGTATGACCAACCTACCTTTTAAGGATACCTACGCTGAGCTATGAGACATGGGATTCACTCTTGTATGAAATTCTGCACTGAGAGGTATTTAATTTTATCTTTTATTAGCAACTCTTGGCAAGTGTCATTATCAGCACTGCAACAAAGAAATTGTGGAAGATGGAGAAGGAAAAAGAAAGACTGGTGATATTAATGGTTATATCAACCAAGAAGCTAAATTCAAATTATAATTAATTTAAAATTATGAAATTATGTAGCTTAGAAATCATGGTCTTTCAGCTACAAAAATGGAAATTCAACCCAATTTAGCACAGTGAATCTATTCTATTCCAAGAAATGAGGGGAAAAGGGAGTTGAGGTGAGGATTCAGAGGAAGCTATTTGGCACCCATCCCAGAGAACTGCTAAGCCCTCTCCTTCCATCCCTGCCTGAAGCCCCAACCCATCAGAACACAAAGGAGAGTTTCCAAGGAACTAACTTATGCCCCAGTTAAGAGGTAAATCTGGACCCACACATATAAAATAGCAAACAGTGAGGCTCAAGGATATCAGGGTCAATACATCTGATAGCAGGGAAGTTTGAGTGTACAGATAGTTTATGGGAGGTGATGTGAAAAGCAGGCAAAAGGCTGTTTATTCTTAAAAAACTCTAAATCCTAAAAATACAGAGCATAGTTTCTGCTTTGTGAAAACCACATAGTTGCTTTGTGAAAAACTGTGGATGTTTGAGTAGCCAAACAGGCAACCTGGAAGGGTAGGGAAGATTTTGTGGGTGGAAGCAGGAAAACAAAGAGGTTGAAAAAGAAGGAAAACTGCGTACATCAGCACAACTACTCAGATGAACTTGAGTATTCCCAGCTTGGATGCATAAGGGCTTAAACCAGTAGAATCCAGTTTTCACAAGTTCACAGCCATGAGCAGAGAGACCTTCTCTCTCCAGAGAAGGGAAGAGAGGGGGAGGAGAACAAGCAAGTTAGCCAAGGAAGGCCATCTGTTAAGTGAACTTCAGCTATGAACTCAAGACCTGCCCTTACTAGGCTCAAATATTCATAGAAGTGTCCAGAAAACACCAACAGCTAAGCAGAAAAATTCCTTTCAATCAACAAAACTGAAAAGAAAAAACAATAAACATGGAGGTGTCTTATTTTAAAATAAATGCTATAGCCACTTAGTCACAAATTAGATACAAAATAAACCTTACAACCAACTCTAAAGCAAAACATTCTTAGTAATTTCAAAGGTATATTCTCATCAATTAGGAAAAAGTGAACAGTTAAATGGGACGCACATGCCAAAATTTCTCCTGGCAGTATTTGAAAAGTTTAGGAAGAAGTATTTTGGAGAGGTACAAGAAGAAAAGGGAGTGGGACAAAAAGCCTCCCACACATATCCCCAGCTCCTAGCAGAAATGGAGAAAACAGTGAACCTCAACATCAGCTCCAGATTTCACGCAGTCATTCAGAATGCTGGGAAACACGAGAAACTAGATGGCTATAACCCTTACCACTACACCTTGTGGTACACCATCAAACTTCCTTTTCCACAGAAAGAAACGTCACCAGTGTACTGCAGGTGATAAAGACAGGTTCATTCCTTTCTTCATCTTGCTGTCCAGCATCTCATAAAACAAGACAAACATCAGAATAAAATAGTCCATTTTAAAGTAAGGTTTCAGTACTAGAGATTCAGCATGTAGGAATAAGCAGGAAATAAAGGGGAGGGATGTCTGTCCTTACAAGACAAATCTGTAACATCCTTAATCAGGCAGGGACCTCAACATGAAGTATGTATAGCTTCATAGTTCTAGCTATAAATGGTTAAATACTGGAAATGTAAACCAAGCCTCTTCTATGCTCCCCCCCACCCCCCCAAATNTTTCAGGACATATTTGTACAGTAGTTTCTTTACTATGAAAGAAGCTTGCACCAGTAATTATGTGACGCTAGAAACTATGGTGTCCAACAAAATAGCGAATGAAACAATTACTGAAAAAAAATTAAAATCAAGAATTGAGAGGAATTCCCTTGATGGTAAATGAACAGTGTCCTCCCTGCTATGAGAAGAATAAAGGCTAAAATATACTTCTCTGATATGAAAATTGATAGAAAAACTCATGACCTAAAAAGTACAGGCACAAAGACTGAAAACACCACTTTCAGAGAGAGATTACAAAATGCCAGTCATGGGAAAACCCTCCTTCCACTCCCACCAGAGCTGCTAATCTCCCATTTAATCCTCCCCCTCTCCCTCATTTTGCAAAATAAATTATGAAGCCAGAAGGAGCCAATATAATCATCTCAGTCTTTATCTCTTTGATAGAACAAGCCAGAGGATTGCAGTGAATTATTTCTTTTGAGTTAAGGCTTACGGGTTTTTGCTTTTTCCAAAAGGGAAGAGAAAAAATTTCCCTGTCAATCTTGATTGAAATGTTTCCAGTGAAGGAAGTTTCACCCTCAAATTTATGGTTTTGTCCTCATGCTGATTGCTACCATTTTGTTTACTTTCGATTCCAGCTCTGATGTGACTTGGCCTGGCAGGCTCTTCTAGCTTTAACATTACATGGCTTAATTTCACTGCTTCGATAAGGGAAAGCTCTTCAAGACTACAGCTGAATAAAACTAACTTTCCTTCCAAGCCCCCAGAGTTCACAAGTGATATTACTGTCCAGCCCATCATGTTAACGTGCCTCTTCTAGGAATCCTGCTTTTCCCCTTGCATCAGCTCCACTGTGAAAACTAGACATAAATCGTATTCTGGCTGCAGTCACATCAGTCCCAAAGAGAGATCTGTATATGCCTCTGTTTTCTCAACCCATTGGTTACCATGAGGCCCATTTACCACAGGAATCAGATTTAAAAAAATCTCACAGTGGATAATAAAGACCTTGTCAGAAATGATGCTTCTTAAAATAGTGATTCTTGATCCTGTAAATGTAACTTACATGCCTTTTGCTCCTACATATATAACTTTTGTATCTGTTTATAATGAAATAAATACAGTTTTAATGTAGAATAATATTTAACCTCAATTAATTTTCTGCCCATGCCTGATCTATTGTTTCCTAGACATTGAATTCATTAATAAAAATTCTAAAAAACACACACACATTTGAGAAAGAATGGCTATGAATGAAGCTTTATAATTGCTCAGTTCTTAAATCACAAGAAACAAGCAGATGTCCAAAGGTTCTCTCTTCCCACCCTTCTCTCACTTCCACTGCAGAATTTGTTATCTCTAAACCAATTCTGGAAAATATCTGACCTGTTTTTAAAGCTCCTAACATAGGAGATGTCTCAAACTGTCAAGGCACTTTAGGCCAATGTGTAGCATCCTCACATGCAGAGAAGTTTTTTTGGGTTACTTGGAATAACTCATTTAAATCTCCCTTACTAGGACTCTTTCCTTCAGAGGCTGTATTTTCCAGCTCTTGATTATTCTTGCTGCTGTCATCTGGATTTCCAGTTGCCTGCACTTTTCTTGATATTCGATGTCAGAAGTGAACATGCTGCTCAGCTCCTGCCTGACCAACAGCTGAGAGAGCAGAACCGTATCATCCTACAAAGTTCCATCTCAGACACTTCACCCCTCCTCTTTCCTTGAGGCAACAGCATGACACAGTTGACTCATGTTCAGATTTATAAACAGAAGTAAACTATTACTAAATTTGTTTTTCCATCCCTAAATATCCATCTGAAAATAAAATCTTTGATGTCTGTTGCCAGCAATGTGCTTGATGCCTGCCTTTAACCTTTATTCGTGCTCTTGTTCTAAAGGAGGTTTCATTTCAGCTGTCAAGAATCCTAAAACTGGAACAATCGGGAGCTTGGATGGTTGATTTTCAGACATATCAAAAGACCAGTTTCTTAATAAATAGTAATAATTTAAAAAAAAGCAGAGCAGAGCAGTAGATGCAGACCATAAGCACTTCTTGCTTGAATTCCAATTGTCTGTATGGGTGAAAGGGCATTTCATTTTGTTTGCCCCTCAACCACCCTCCAACATAGCAAGTCCACATGGACAATATCTGCTATTTCTTCTGGAGAAAGAAAATCTATCATTAAAATAAACAACAAAGAAAGAACAGGGTAAAAGAGCTACTGATGGCAAACATGGTATTTTAAAAAAACCAACTCAAATGTCACATGGAACAGCAAAAGAAACACGTTCTTTATCTGCCCTCTTCTTTAGAGCTTCAGTGACATAAAACATCTTGGGGATCTGACCCACAATTAGAAAGAGAGGCACCAGCAATAATCACTGAGGTAAACGAGCGAAGTGCCCAGTAGCATACAGAGATTTCTGTCTTTGAATTAGACTATAAAAACCCAGCAAGGGGACCACGCAGGCTACAACCTTCTAAAACATTCCTGAGTTCAGAGAGCTTGTGTTCCCTACATTAACAACAACTGTTGTCATCTCAGACACACTCCCCATGTTTTTGAAATGTGAGTAAATAACATTCACTACAAACTGTACTGCATTAAAACTTCAGTGAATATATGATGCTTGTATTAAACATCACAATAATTTTCCAAAAGGGATGCTGCTGTGCAAGAGCAGTGAAATGGCCAGTGAATTGAGGAAGAGTCAAAAGAAGCATTTTAAATACATGAAGCATTGGGTAGGAGATATATCATGCATATGTAGGCCTTAAGTCTCAATAGTTCCTAGTGAAAGCAATGAAAAAACACTATGAAGGAACTGTGAAAGTCTTCATTTTGATAAAAAATATTCCTGTTTTTTTCTAAATGCTGCTGGACAGACAAATAGTGACAGACACAATCTGTTGCTTGAAGCAATCAAATTTATGTCTTTGTTCATCACCTAGTAAGGTGTTAGGATCTTCCTCAAGTTCTGACATGGGCTTTGATTTCCTCAAGTTAATTAGTCCAAGAAACAAACACAAAAAAACCCAAAGAAGCTTCTGTTGAAATGTGCTTCTCCTTCTGAAATGTGTCAGGCAAGCGTTCTATTTTTTCCCTCCTAAGCAAAGTAGTCACAAGAAGCATTAAGAATACGTAAGAATTTACAGAAATAACCACTGAAGTAATACCATAAAAGGCAGAAATGAGCAATAAAATAAAGAGCTACAAAATGTGACATCTCCATGGTGCCTCCCAAGTAATGATTAATATTTTCCTTGCCTCATATACCCATATAAGTTCTAGAAGCTGCTACAGGCCTAGCAATAGCCTTCTTTCCAGAAAGAGATAAAAATCCCTGGATTCTTCTTTCAACAGTTTGTCCTTTGTACATGGAGTGCAGAGGCCATCCTTAAACCAGCTTGAATTTCAAAACTGCTTTCGAAGCAGCTATACAGTGCAAATCCTCCTGGTTATAGAAGGGAACATCATTTAATAAACAGTTCTGCCTGGCTCATTACTGAATTGCTAATTAAGGCAGATTTTATTGAATATGTCCAAATCCAGCATTGTGCAACACTCAAATCTGACAGGAAAGGGAAGTACTTTTAAACTGCAATAAATATTATTAAAACCACACTCATTTATAATGAAAGATGCTACTGACTTACGTAAGACCAACAGATAGGCATTTTCTGCCAATGAACATAGTTCAGCCCATTCTACAACTTTGTTTTTCACATTTTACTAAACAGTTTTCTATTAAAATGTAACTTTTCCAGTTTTCCTGATGTGAACCAATTTCCAGCTGTAGAGTGAAACTGACTTAACCACAGCCAACATTTCCAAGTCTTTTATGGAAGCGGTTACTTTTATTTTTACCAAGATAAACAATACATAAATTTCCACAACAGTCTTGTCTGGAAACAGCATAGAAAAGTGTTCTGAGTTCTAGAAATATTTCTAGATGTCCAGTGGATATTCTTTTAAATCAAATGATTAGATCCTTTGCCCCCTAACCATCAACAACAAGCATCTTTTAGAACTCTTTGGCTCATCTGACTTTAAAGAAATACTACTAAGCCTACTACTCCCAATAAAAACTAATGAAACAAATCTAGAACTCTATATGCATGTAAAACATCTTAACACACTTATCTTCTGTTACATGCCTCCCACACAATGCTTATAGTAACTCTAATTTTTAGGGTGTGAAGTAAAATGGTGCTAGGATGTTATTTAGAGAATCAAAATTTTCTTAAAATCACTCTGAGTTCTGTCCTGTCAGAAAACACCAGTAGGGTTTTTTCACATGGTTAAAGTGCCTAGATTAAAATCTTGCATGCGTGACCTCTTTAATCCAGATTAATCACAGATGGTGAACACATGCAGTATAAAACAACAGTCGCCCTGCTCACGCTCTGAACCCTTCTTATATTGGTAGCTGGTAAACGAATGCTTTTGAGGAGGACTTACAGAAGGCCCCTTCAATCCATTCTCAATCAAATAAGCGTAAAACTACACAGTAAGCAATCATCTTCAGTCTTCTGAAGAACTTCAGAAGTTGAGATTAGAGGATAGAAGGCACATGCAGTTAGTGACATATTACAGCACAGAGATACTTTAGTCAGGGTTTGTTTGGCTTTTTTGCTTGCTTTTAAAAATATTATTAGAATTCCTTAATTTAAAGAGTCTATTTTAACTGTATAAACCAAAAAATAATGGTGATTTCTAAGAAGTCTTTACTGGATTTTTCCACCACAACACCCTTTATAATGGTTCACTTCTAAGATTTGAGAGTACAGGCAGCATCTTGCTTTTATCGCTCAAAAACCAGGCAGTCATCAGGCTCCCCTGCAACACAAGAAGTCTGTCTTTCCACTCAGCTGGACCAGGTATTGAAGTGGAGATGACTCATGTTCAGGTAAGCACTGCTGGCTACTTGTGAGAAGGTCTCCAACACAGCTATTTTTCTTCTCCCTGTGTAACAAGAAAGCCTCTTCTCCTCACTTGCACCTTCCCATAAAATTCAAATTTCCAAGATGCCAAAGAACCAAGAATTGGAACTCGTCTTAGCTGAATGCACCACTTTCCATCCAGCCTGGATGGGGCTTTGAGCAATCTGGTCTAGCAGAAGGTGTCCCTTGTCCATGGCAGGAGGGTTGGAGCTGCATGGTCTTTAAAGTCCCTTCCAAGCCAAACCTTGGAATAAGGTTTGTGCATAAAAAACAATGTGGTGCCCACAGAGTACTAAACTGGGTGCTTTCCACAATATTTGCTAGTAATAACAATGCCTAGTCACAGAGAAAAGAAAGTGTAAAATCTCACCCTGTAAAAATGAGATTAGAGGCTGAGAACATTTTCTGCTCCACGTCAAACTGTTTTGCCCTCCTGCTTCAATATTCAAATCCTCCATTTATTCTTCCCGCCAAGGTCTCCATGTGTCTCATCCCTCCTATGCAGTGCAAAAATAGCTGTTCCTCCCTAAGAGCCATGTGCCCAGAAGTTTGCCTGCCTTTTCCAAATGTATCTTGTGAAATTCAAGCTGGTCTAACAAAAATATTATGCCTCTCTATATAACTTGTTGTCACAGTGAGACAACATACCTACAAACACTACAGCTACTGCCCCTCTCTGCCTGCATTTTCCCTTCCTTCCTCTTCAATTCTTCCATAGAGAAAGAAATAGGACATTCCAGGGTTTAAAATTTTAGCTAAGATTTAAAGTCAGAGACTAGACAACTACCCCAAAAGCTGTTAGCTATTTGATTTATGGGGAAAAGCCAGAACTTGCTCAGATTGCTTGCCAAAGACCTTCTGCTCTGATATCTCAATTATCAGCTGGCATTTTGGCATTAGCAAGACATAGAGTCCACAGAGATGTGGGACTGGAAAGTCCCCATGGCCATTAAGTTCAGGTTTCTGATCTATCACAGATCATCACAGTAACAGCTCTGTAGTCCACCAAAATTGCCAATATAATCGACTACCACTCATGTCTCCTTATGGGCACAGAGAGGGATTTGGCACTGGCCTTGCTGCAAGCAGCAAAGCAGGACTGTGATGGAGCAAGTTCAGAGGGGTCCAGAAAGGTGATCAGAGGGCTGGAGCCCTGGCTGAGAGAACTGGGCTTGTTCAGCCTGAAGAAGAGAAGACTGAGCAGACCTTAGAGCAGCCTTCCAGCACCTGAAGGGGGCCTGCAAGAGAGCTGGAGAGGGACTTTTCACCAGGGCATGTGTGGGGACAGATAAGGGGGAATGGCTTTAAACTGAAAGAGAGAAGGTTTAGATTAGCTTTTAGGAAGAAATTTGTTCCTTTGAGGGTGGTACAACACTGGAACAAGTTGCCCAGAGAATCCCTGGAAGCGTTAAAGGCTAGATGTCCCTGCCCATGGCAGCAGGGTTGGAACTAGAGGATCTTAAAGGTCCCTTCTATGATTCGATGACGTACCTCTCCAACAGCCTCAGCAGAAAAGTGGCTCAGGTTTGTGCACCCAGTTTATAAAAGTGTAGGCCTTCATCTTTTCCCAAGAAACCCATTCACATCCCAGGGAAGACAGTACACTCCCTGCAGAGCTAGGCTGGCTTCTCAATCCCCTGTAGTGCCCCTTGGAAGAGGTGGTTGGCAGCTGTAGCTCCAAGTAGGGTCTATATCACTGCTACCAAGCAAGAGTCACTCCAGCAAGATTTTAATCCTGAACTCCCTCCCCATCTACAACCAGGCCAAGTACTAGGGACAGATTACTAGTCACCCTTTGTAAGTCTCAGACCTGTGCCTAGAGCTGAGTTTCTGCTCTAAGCACAGAAGGTCAAAACCACCTCAATTCTCCCAAGGAAAGAGTGGCCACCCATCAAAAGCTAGTTTTCCTGTTAACATACACTATGGGGAGTGTTCCTGAGTTTTGGCTCATCAGTGCAGGATTTACCGCCTCTGAATGTGAATCAATCCATCACATATAAGTCAGAAGCTTCTAGTTTCAATTCAGACAGAGGACAAGCGGAGACTTTAAGCTTCAATTGGATGCTTTCATCAGTCTACTTACATTTATTCACCCATGTAAAATTGTCAGGCAGCTTCTTCATTTGCTGCAGGACAGCCACAAACCCATAAACCCTAAATCCTTATATAGATTTTAATTAAATGTGTTTATAAACTGCTTTATAAGATTGCAGACAACATCTGAAACTCCAGGAAAGCCCTTAGGAAGCATTTAGTAAAGCAAGAGAATTCACAAACAAAAACACACCTGGAAAAAGCCAGATATATGAATGTTTTGGCAGGCCCCCAACAATTCTTTTACTGGTAGCAATCAACATCCACTACAGACTCTGACTGGCCATCGACTACTTTTAAAACAATGGGGCAAATCCTTTAGCCCCAAATACCATGTTAAGCAAAAATTTCAAATCAAGTTGCCAGGAAAACTGCACTAGGAAATCGACTCTTCTCCATTCTCATCACTATTGAAAGTTAATGCTTCAGAGTAACAATGTGACAAAATCAAGCACTTGGTAGTTACAGTTATTCTTGATTACTACAGAGGTAATATGCAAATTAATTCAATTTAACGAGGTATAGCGTCATCAAAATCAGCTAGGCATAACTGAGTCAATATGCAATCAAGAGTTCTCATAAACAGAAGTTTCATCATCTAAGTTAGACCAGCTTGTCCTTTGATGTAAGCACACATCAGCCTGCAAAGGAGCTACGGTTTTTATGTATGAAATAACCTACAGAGCAGCAAGCCCTGCACATCCTACTCATCCACTAGGGAAGAATTAGCCTAGCAGAGAACTGAAAGCAATCAACGTATTTAGTAATCAAAGCTCTGTTCTTTCCTCCTACTCTGCTCCACTTCCTGTTCCTACCATCCCATGAAAGATGTCACCATTCTGTATTGCCAGGCTTGCTCCATCACTATTTCCATTCTGTTTTCATTCAGGTTCTTACTTCGATACACCACTTAAGTAAAAATGTACCCAGTGGACACTTTTGCAGAAGATTTCCAGGTCTGTACAGCACCAAGTAGCTCACTCCTACAACGGCAGAACATGATGAGAAGCACTACACATTTGTCTTTTACTTGGCTTGACAAGCAGTTGATAATCCTCGCATTACTTAACAAAGAAAGTACTTTTTTCAGGTGTGTTTAATCAGTGAGGCATGACCCTTAATTTTTGCTTTGCATTCGATTTTCTACCACTTGCCATATATTTTCCTGGAGAGGCTTAGAGAAGTTAGGAGTACACACAGTTCACACACAAGAGACTTTTGAGGGAAGAGGAAGACTTCCAAGTTTGTTACCCCTGCAGTAATAGCTTTTCATGTTTTATTGACTACACTTAATGCAGTTGTGAAAAGCAAAGAGTTTTTCTGTTGTTGTTGTTGTTATTCAGCTTATACTGGCCAGAGAAATATTAGGATCTTTACAGAAAAAAAAAATGTTCAAATGGGTCAAAGACATAACATTAAAAAGAGAACCTTGAACAACTTCAACAGCAGGGAAGTGGGCCAACCTCTTCAGTGAAGTTGCAATGACTATCTCCAACTACACAATCCTGAATGAATTTGCCGTACTAAAATAGCCTCCAGGGTAGTCCTGGTTTTTAACTTCCAGCTGGTAGGTAAAAGCTAGAAACAAGGAGCAGCACGGTGTTACCACCACTTTGCTAGTTCACCAATGACAAGCTACTAGGTGGTCCCACAGAGCATAACCTAAAGGCCTTCTGCTGGAACCTAACACCTCTAGGAACCAGTTAACTTGGCAAGATTTGTGAGGAGTAGCAGTGAATGAATCAATGAACCCTAAGACGCTCAGTTCCACATAAGCATAATTAATGTATCCAACTATGATGTATAAGACTGACACTATCTTGGAAAAACTCCACGGGTCACAGGCATGATACAGGAATGGAAGCTACAGAAGGAGCTACTGTATTTGCTTAATAAATCTATTGCACAGACTGCTGTCAGTGGATTTTGCTCCAAGGAACTACACAAACAAAACAGCCTTTACAGACAGAAGAGAGGGAAGGGGTGGGAGAGAGGCGAGAAGGATTCAATCTCATGATCTCTAATAATGCTGAACAGCTGAAATGGTCATGGACAATGTCTGTGGAACTCATGAATTTTCTGAATTATTGTGACAAATCTCAATTTCGCAACCTGAAGGAGAAAATAACCACTTCTTTAAGAAACCAAGAAATATCACAGTTTGTCATTTAAACATGAGGCTGCATTTAAACAGACTCCTTTTGTTGAGCCATTTGCATTCTTTGAAACATTTTTCAACATTTTCCAAGATGGGAGTCATTCCTGTATTGTCTACAATTGCTTTTCTAGTAAAATAAATGGGTCAAGTTGTATACAATCTGCTTTCCTGTAAGAGCACTGCAGAACTCTAAATATACACTGAAGTCTGATTTTTCACATTACCTTCTCAAACCACTTTAGTTTAGCAAATAGGCTTTAATTGTGCTGTCTCTGCATGGAATAATAAATGTTAAGAATAAAAAAAAATATGTCTTTAGCAGAAATTCTCCTAAATTTAAGGCTGTATACAGTGCAAGTGTAAAGATGCCTTAAAATTACACAAAAATAATGGTTCTTTCATTCAGATTTAGGAATATGAAAAATGCCAAAGGATAATCCAATTCTTCTTATATCCTTCAGCTACACTGCTTTTCAATTAAATTTAATTAATATACCTCAAAAGATGGTACTTTCATATCAGACTGTCTGGACAGTAATCACAGAAACAGAGCATTAGGTAAGTACATTTATGTAGGGCACTACTGACTCTTTCCAAGTTGTCCTGAGGAGAAATTTTAGACAGGACTCTCAGATGACACAGTAGATGGCAAAATTCCCTGTACTGCCAATTATTAATTCAAACTTATTCTAGAGAATTAAACTCACATACAAGTGTTTCTTGTAACTCAGAGACTCCTTGCAACTAGGCCTTGACACATGGTTCTGGAGCTCATTACCTTCCAAACAGGCTTAATTATTTTGCCGAAGTTTTTTTCTTTCACTTACTGCTGTTAAGGAAGCTTGGTATTACTACCCCATTATTCTGTTTGCAACAAGAACTCGGCCTTCAGGAAGAACATTGTGCAACTCTGAATTGCTAACAGACACTAAAAAAAGGTGGCAGCAGTAATTCCTTATCACAGTTTCAGACAGACAGATAGATACGTGTGTGTGTATATTTGGAGACGTACGAGCATATGAGTGTATATGTAGACAATAGATATATACATATACATCTTAAAACATGGACCTTACCTATTAAACCCCTGCAAAAATCAAAACCAAAAATCCCACTTCATAAACTCCTAATCTCACACCTTCCTTCCCTCAGCTTTCCCTTTTCCACATCTACCACGATACACTTAAAGCATCTGTAGATGTCAGAACAGCACACCCCTCTCTTCTTCAACACATAACCCTGACACACTCCACTGCGGAAAGCGAGTGAAACAGGCTCCAAATATTTTACTCTGCAGCTGGTCTTTAAGCCCTAATAACCAAGGGAGGTTGAAGTCACTCTCTAATCTCCTAATGTGTAAGAATCAACAGAGCTCCCCTTTGAGCAGCCAGCCTACGCCAGAGCACAGAACAGATTGTGTCAAGTGACAGCTGCTTTCTGGCAGAACATGCAGGCTCCCTACCAAGAAAGGGAGGCAGGAAGCATCACTCAGTTGAGGAAGAGGTTGCCAGATTTAAAAAAAAAAAA
>WBMY01017042.1:14190-51866 GCA_013397315.1 Donacobius atricapilla
AAAAAAAAAGAAAGAAAAAAGAATCACAAAAAACCCAAACCAAACCAAAAAACAAACAACAAACAAACAAAAAAACCCAAACCAAACCAACTCATACAGCCATTTGAAGAAGATCCATGCAGCTCTAAAGAGTTGCCTGCATATACCCTGAATGCATATACTCTGTTGCTATCTCCTCTTCACCTCTCCTCTGTTACTTGCCTTTAGCAGGAAGAAAGTTTCCCGCCACAACGATGATTTGCCTGTGTATCTGAATGGTGCTTCAGGTATTATGGCTGCTCTACAGAGAGGAACAATAAAAGACTGTCAAGCTCTTTAACTGGTTAAACCAAGTTTGAAATTGAACATGTCATAGAGATACTCACTTTTCCTCGGAAAAGAATTAGGTGTAAGAAAAGGAGCTGTAGTCTGGTGATTGATCATGGATATTGTGTGCATATACACATGTACAAACACCTGGAAACACATTTCTTGCTTCTGTGTCAGCATGCAAGAACAAGGCATGGAATAAGAAACAGTTTCATGGCTCCGTGTTCTGACCAGCTTGTGCAAGTATTATTTTAATTTTGAAGTATCCACTAAATACAGCTTAAGACCAGCCACAGCTCAGTTCACATAAGTTTCTGAAGTTACAGTATCATTTTCTTCTGAGCGCCTACAATGTTCTGCAGCACAAAGAATTTTTTTTTAAATGCTACATTTTTAAAAACAAGTTGTTAGAAGTACACATTTGTACTTCTGGATGTATTACCTTCCAATATGAGGGGAAAAAATTCAGCCTAAGCTTTTTTTCCACCTCTGTTAAAGAAATAGAAACAAAAAACCTCCCCAAGAAAATCTTTGCAGCAACACAGCAGTTGGGTTTTTTAGAGGACTATTTAGATATTAGGACTGCAACAGCTGACAAATTTGAATTCATATCCTTTAGCTGTATGATTTAAGCCTCTGTTAGCTTGATTCCAGTCCTGCTTAAAACCTTTGTCAGTATGTTAGACACATGGCAGGTGAACAACTAACTGCTTTGTCAAATCCACCTTTATGTGTAAGCAGTCAAGAAACAAATCGTACGAAGGGATTTTTACCAGTTAGTTTCAGCAGGATGAAGAAAGGACTAGAAAAGGCTATGGAATTAGCCATTTTTAGCGGAAATGCACCATACAAGTTCACAAATCACAGGATATTCTGAGTTGAAAGAGACCCACAAGGATGATCAAGTCCAACTCTTAAGTGAATGGCCCATCCAGGAATCAAATCCATAACCTTGGTGTTATTAGCACCATGCTCTAACTAACTGAACTAGGCTTCTTGTTCTTTTGAAAGGTCATATAAATCAGACTCAAGAAAGTTCTAATACTATATGGTTAGTGAAGAATGTTAAACTGCAGACTGCAATCTTTCAAGAACTCAAAAATGGCAAATGGGTGTAACGTAAATACACCAGGCATTAACAGTTCAATTTGTGGATGGAAGAGAAGTCCCAGCCCCTAAGAATAAACATACCTACAAACTGATCTGATAATGGGAAGTTTTGCAATACAAGATAATACTAATAAAACAGGAAAGATGGTTACAAAATCTGTTCTTGCAAGTGTCCCGATTACATCATTAATTTAAGAGATTATAAATTATTGTCTTTACTACTTCCTCTAGTGCTTTACATTCTGTTTACCAAACAGAAATAGCATGCAAGGAGCTTGTAGCAGGTGTTCCACTCTGCTGTGCTGCAGCAGTGTCCCGCTTGGCCACCATGGGCCACATGCCAGCAGTGGGGCACCTCTGCAGAGCTGACAGTGGACAACTCCAGAGCTGAGGCACAGCTGGGACACGTGAATGGATTCAGGATCCAGTGCTATGTAACCAGAAGCTGCTGCTTCTGAAGTGGTTGGGCAGATATTTTCCATTGGAATTACATGATGCTCTTCTAGTTTTGCATCTGTGTTCACGAATACACTTCTACTCAGTGCCAAACTGCAACTGTTCTCACAAATATTCCTTTCTAGCCAGAGACCAAGTACTTTTAAAGCTTGTGTCTGGTCAGGATCAGGCTAGTTCAGTTACTATTCTTAATTCTGGGTCTCTATTACACAAGCCCACACAAATACTTCAGCCCAGAGCCAGGAATTCCCCTTCATTTTCCATCACCTCAGCCTGTAGCATCTGGTAAATAAAAATACAGAGTTTCTCATCTAAGAGGAGCAGTTTATCTGGACATGGGTTATAACACTTGCCATGTGTCCATCCTGTGGAACTTCAGTCTCATCCGCCTTCCTGTTTCACCTGAGAAGTTCTCCTTCTCTCCTGGCAGGGCCTAAATGTTGAGATGCCTCAGAACATGAGGCACATTCATAGCCAAGAATGCAGTTCATCTCACAGAGAACCATGGAAATAGTCCCACGCTCTTGTCCTTGCAAGACTACAACAATAAGCAGCCTCTTACTGGAAGGTTTACAGAATTTAAAAACCATAGAAAACCTACTGCCACCATTCTGGACCTGAGAAGGATTTATTCTAACATAAAGCACCCTTTAAGACATATAGTTACAGTAACTTTTTAGGAAATTAATAATGGTTTTGTCAAATAATATGCTGGTCTTGCTAACTGCACAATGAAATAGGGGAATGTTTAGGGATTTTTTAAGTGACCCAAAATCTACTCTCTCAGTTAGCAGCTATTCAAAAATATCATTACAAATTTCTCATAGTCAAGTACAGCATAAAAGTATTTTTTCCAGTACTGCTTTTCACAGATCTCAAGATCACAAAGCTTTCACTCAAAACTTAAACACTAAGGTACTGAACTTGCAGGACAGTGGTGCTTAACAGATGAACATGTATCTCTGAATGACTGCAAAACAAGAGGGAGAGAACAGTCTAAAAGTGACTTTGCTATATTTAGGAATAGCACAATCAATACAATACAAACATCAACTCCACAAATATAACTCGGGTTAGTTGCCAATGCCTGGAGCCAGTACATCTGCAGAGAAAAAAAGAGTAAATAATTAAATAAATAAGAATTAAATCAGTCTGATAACATTAGGGGAAAGATTCCAGTAAAAGAATTTGCCAGGCATAGAAGAAATGCTCTTTTTTGTTTGGGGGAATTTACCAAATCTCTACATGAGCTTAGCAATCCTTTAGCTGTTTGTCACACGTTTACTTTGATTTTGCTTTAGTTACTGTGAGACTGTTAAGCAGCCAAAAATATTAAGGTGATACCCCACATGGGCACAACATAACAGGAAAAAAAATAGTGGTAATCTAACAACCTCTACTGACAAAGTAACTGATTTTGCAGCTCAGAGGGAAATGTTACATTATAATCTGGATGCAATCAAATCTCTGGTGGGTTTGTAAATCATTGGTAAGAATAATCTGTCTGGTTGTTTACACTATTTAAAAGAACACTGGTGTCGACACTCAGTTTGATTTCTGTGTTGGCTTGAACTTTCTTCAGTAACTGTTCACAGACAAAATTTTGTCATCTCTATTAGTCAGACCTTCTGGAATAGACAAACACTGAAGTTAATAGGTCTCCACAAATCCTAAGTGCTGACTCCCATGTAGAAAAGGAAGAAAGAAAACATCTACCACTGGACTGAAAAACGTCCATGAAAACAGCACTGTGGGGTTTTGCATTTACAGTGTTACTGATTTCTGAATGGTATACATTCCATTTACAATGAAATATCCTACAAATATACATGGCCACAAAACTGAAGAGATTTGACTACTACACTTTGGATGTGTGGGGTTTTGTTTTTTTTTTCTTGTTCTTTTTCAAACTAAATAGTTATTATACAGTATTAACCTCTACCAGTTAATTTTAATATTTGCAAATTTATCCACTGGAAGGAAAGAGAAACAACAGTTGAATGCATCTGTTTCCAAATGTTTGATTGGATATGGTTCAAAGAGTCTGCAGTCCAACTCTTCAAGAAGAAGTGCTCTCATAAAATAATACAAATCCTTTGTATATGATCTTGCAATTGCTTTTTTCAGTGGAAACCACATTTATACTGTTCACTCAGTGTTTCTGAGCCACAGCAGCCAAGAGTAAGGAACTTAAAAGGTGCTCCCAAAATGCAACACACATAAATCCACTGCTGTGAGCGGTTAGGAGTGACTCATTCAGTACATTTAAAATTAGTAATTCTACTTACATGCTCTGAGTTTGTAAGGACACATATTTTGTGGCTGATATTACAACCAAAATAAATTTAATGTGGAATCATTTCTGTTGTTGCTGCCATTACATATGAACTACATTTCATATGAAATCAGCTAAACAAATATATGCACCCTCTTATCTGCACTATCTCCATTCATCCCTGGGCATTAAACTGATACTGCTATCATTTACTCCTGTATATAGATGGATGTTCTTTTACTGCCACTGGATCAAGCTTCAGTGTTGAAGGCAAAAGGCTTTTGAATCTTAGTTGCCCCTGAGTAAGATTTGGAAACCTTGCCATTTGTACCCTCCACCTCCTCTCCCTGAGGTGAACTCATAGATCCAGCATTGTGCTCAAATAATCAAAAGCCACCCACATTGCTTCCTTATATTTCTCACTTTTTGAACCATAGTAATATGAGTAGAATACCAGAGAGAGAATGCAAGTATTTCCAAATATTCAGAAATAGGCTCTTCTCAAGAGCTTTTATTAGTAATCCAGCTCTGCTCCCATTGAAATTACTGGGACTTTTATCAGTGTCTTGAAACAAGAGAAAGATAAAAAAATAAATCAATGTCTCAACAAAGGAAATGTTACATACATCCACAGAAGTTTTCCTGAGAGGCCAGTGAAGAGTTTCATCTAATCCTTCCCTGACAATGTTTGCTTTTTCGCGTACTCCAAACATTACCCAAAAGTTCTGACATCACCCATGTACCATAGCCACTTCCTTCTTATGGCAGAGAAAGAAGAATTTTTCCTCCAGTGAGGAATTACCAAGGGAAACAATTTGATGAGCATTTCAAATGAAGACAATACTTGGTGAAGAATTACCTGATGAGGGTTACTAAGCCCTAGAATAACAAAACCAATCACTCAAGACAAATTCCAGAGTTATAGCATTTGTTAATTTTAAGCATAATTAACTTGTGAAACTTGGTTAAGAAGCCATGATATGGCATGCGGTAGCATGCAACAACATGGACTTATGGCTGTGTACCACAAGCAGAGCCTAAATGTAAAAAGGCAACACACAAAATTACTTTTAAATCTATTTCAGAGAAACTGTCTGAGGACATAGGTCAGAGGGTGTCTGTATTCCTTTTAATGGTTCCTCACATGTAAGAACAAAATTTTAAACCAGTTCTGTTTACTGGTTTAGTACAGAGAATTCCTGCAAGGGAGACTGATATTTATAACAATACTAGTCAAAGTATTCAGTTTCTGTTCTCAAGACCATCCCTCCGACTGAGGAAAGTAAGAAACAAAAACCCACATCTGCCAAAACCAGCCCAAATTGTTTCTATTGTTGATTTCTTTTGAAGTCAATGATACTGAAGCCTTGGGCAAATGCGTACCAACCAGGTCCTCCATTTTAGTTTTCCAAATAGCTATCCAAACATGGTTTTGAGATTTATAAACAACTAAGCCTTTATAAAGAGTATGTTTTAAACTTATCCAACTAAATTATGAACAAGATCAAGTACTACTCAAGTGCCGCCTTTCAAAACGCAACAGCGGAAACTTACTGGTGCTCAAGGGGAGGCCCCAGGCAGTAATGCTTATTTTCACCTCCACTTTAGTTTATAAATGCATCTAAGCATCACTGTGACCAGACCAACAACTACGGAGAACAATCAATACTCATCATCACCACACACGATGCAAACACTAGAAATATGCACATAAATCACACATATGGCTTCTATGACACAGGCCCTTCAAAGCTAGGGTCTCTGTACATGCCTTACAACTCGTATCCCTCAGAACAGCTTATGAGCACAACAGGCATCCAGAGCTGAAAATGTTCTTGCCCTGAAAAAGTAGCCTTGTATTAAGCAAGGCAGCAGATAACTCTATTTGAGCAGTGCAGTCCTCTCAGAAGCATTCATATTGTAGCTTGGTTTTCAAAACTTGAGAAAGAGAAATTTAATTTTCACAGGCCTTAAACACTTACTAAGTTTCTAATTCTAGGACTTAACCTTCCTTCCCCACTCCCTTAAGAGCTTTTTCTCAAATAGAAAGTGTGTACTTCAACTTTTTTTTTGCAGAAACTTTCTAATGGAAACACCAGCTTTCTTGCACACCCACTCAGACATACAGAAGTTGTGGCAACATGTCATAGAAGAATTTCACAGCATCACATACTACTTTCATCATCTCCCTCAAACACACCAGTTAACTTTATTCTGTGCTCTTAAAATTTGTGACATTAGACACCTGAAGCTAAACAAAATACTGAAATACATTAAAGCACTATAGTATTGTTGAAAAATGCACATGAAATAATTCTTCTGACTATTTTTGGAGATCCAGAGATGGAAAGTGCAAAAGCCTGATTTTGAGTTGCACTAAATCTTCTTTGCCTCTTTACAGATGAATTTAAGACAATGGAAATAAGCTAGATACCTTATGAGTTTACTCCCAGATAGGAAACTGTCAGCTACTTACTGTACAGTCAGCAGGACCTACCAGCTCCTCTTTGATCCTATTTAATTCACCATACTATAGGAGTGTACACGCCCTTTACTCTTTATAATGGAAAACCTAGATTAATAAAAAATTAAATCCCCCATGAGCATCCCAACAGCAAAGAACACAGTTTAGATCAGCCACATTGGTAAAATTAGGCAGGCAATTTTGCTACTTTGCTTTTTTAGTTGTTTGCCTGTAAGAGCACACATTCCTTAAAATATATTTATATTTCCCCCTTCCCACCCACCAAAAGTTCAACCCACTCACACTGAATGATTTTTCACTGCTTACACACAAAGAAAAAGTATCTGGGAGTAGTCTGCCTTTGGGTATATGGATACGGATACTTTTGAAATCAAATCAAAGTGAGATCTGATATTGGGATGTATATATATATATATATATATATATATATATATAAAGAGAGAGAGAGAGGCTATTACTCACACCTTGCTATGATAATATGATTTGGCAAATACAGAGGGTCAAATGCCTCCGCTCTCCCCCCTCCATATTGTGCTGCTATAATTGGTCACCAGCAATGTGACACAGAAAAGGTTTGTATGTTCACACTCAGCTGGCACATGTCCAGGCAAGGCCTGAGGAGGGAGAGCTTCCCAAGAGTCCCTGCTAGACACACACAGTTGGAAGAAAGCCTGCAAAACTGAAGATTAACAGACCACAAAAAGACCTCCAACACCCAGACTGTGTTGGCCAGCTGAAAAGCTCATCCCCAGATTTCGAACCAGTCTGTCAGACACCAGACCTGGCAGCGCCTGCGGCCAGCAGCACAGCTCCGTTTCCAGGCTGCTTAGATAACAACTGTGCAGCCAAGGGATGGACTGGGAGAAGTTATTTTAAGTTGCAATTACGAGTTCATTCGTTATCAAAAGAGCCGGATGAACACAGTCATTGCTGCTAATAGCTTCCTTTTCTCTTCTGAAAGAGCCACAAGGATTTTAGTCACGGCAACTAAAGACAAAGTAAATAGCACCAGGTGAAGGGCTAAGTGCACACTGCTGCTGCTACCACCCCAGTGGACTCCAGAACCTCCCATTCTTTTTTTCAGGCAGTCATATTGAAACAGATCTGAAACACATCTCTCTTTTTTTCTTTTAGAAGTACTTAACCAGCCTCTTTCCTACAAAGGATCCAACAAACCCACCATGTAGTAGCAGTGCTCAAGATAAAGGACTGTACAAGCAGCCCTCACTCTTCAGCTGAGGGCTGGCTAGCCACAAATGCACACAGAGGGTAGCAAAGTACTTTGCACTTTCAAGGCAATCACTGAGTGGCTGGGAAAAGTGTTAGAAGTCATAGCAAGAAGGAAAAGCAGCACTACCGCACAAGAGGTGAGGCAGAACTTCAGAAGGGGTCAGCAGACAAGATGACGGATCACGAGGTATTCTCTCTTTGCTACACACAAACTAATTCCAACATGAGAACAAACACTAACGTCAGAGCCAGTATTAAAAGTCATTGCCACAGCACAGAATATTCTTCAGCAGGCAAGGCTAAGTGTTGAAGGACAGCCTGACCTTGCCACAAGTTCATCTGAAGTCATAAGGCTGAATGAGGAAGTTGGGCATAAATAAGTTTCTACTTGCATGAATCCTTACACAGTTACACCTTGGCAATGATTTTCTCTTAGATCAGTCACACAGCCATTACTAACAGCAGAGACTGATCATCATAAATTTTATGCTCCCATACTGATGGCACCCATGGTTTAGAAACAATGGTGCCATCAATCCTCCAAACCCACTACTGGCTACCAAATACAGTATTTTCTGAAAAGTATTTATTGAAATAATTTTATAGATCAGGAAAGGATTTTATAGATCAGCTGCAATCATTTACTACAGCCTTTCAGACTATTGTGACTTTCAGAAGTCAGACATTCTGTTACTTTGTTTTATTTATCATTGAAAATTTCATATGCTCTAAAAAAGTACATATGGTACCCAGCCACCATTGAGAGGTAAAGAACTTGGCTTTCTAGTTTTCTAAACCAGGTTCTGGAATACTTTCTTGCAGCTTTTGTAACAAGTTGTTGCAGAAGGTACAGTTAAGTTTTGTCTTTCTCTAATACTTACATTATGATGTTTCCTACCCCCCTTCCTGAAAGGAAACTCACCAAAAAGTTGCAGGATTTTAGTTGTTTTTTTTTTTTAAATCTGGCAAGAAGATGCTGCTCTAAGACTGTGCCACACACAAACTGGATGAGCAGCCAACTGCTGAGTGGGAGGCTCATTAAAAAAGGCCATTTGCTTGCCATATGTCTCTTTCTTCTAGACAGACTAATTCTAGTCACTAGAATTTTAACCAGAAATGCAGATTAGCAAAGCAACTTTTTGCTAAAATGGCACCAGAAATTTTCCTAAGCAGAGTACTGAGAGCTACTGGGTGCTCAGAGCAAGTTACCAGTTTGACAGGGGAGCCCTGATCCCAAAGCGCGGTTGGCAGAACGCCTCATCCTTGCAAGGCTGGTGTTTCCAGACCTCCCAGCGGGGAGCCTTTGTCCCTTCATCTCTTCCTCCTGCTGCCATCCACCACCACCCATGCTGCTGCTGCTGCTACTGTCCCCTACATGCCCCTCCATCAGCATTTCCCCCCACTCTTCTCCCGCCCTACTACTGCCCAAACACTCTCACAACCAGCACAGGACGACAAAAGCTAGCACGAGCACATCTGGTCCCAGCCCTCTACCTAGAACAGCTCTTGCAGACCTTTGGATTCACTAGATCCATCAGATTCTTTGACACCTTTGTGTGTCTTTGGCAGTGTGTGTACTGACACACCAGTAGACACACAGGTAAACCCACAGGCAGCCAGAGACTTCCTGAAATGGGATAGTGGTCAGCCAGTGGCAATCAAACAGAAAAAAAAGGAGAACCACCAACACATTCCAGCACTAGGGATTTTGAGTCCATCTCGGGCTTTTTTTAGGCTCAGATAAAGCAGTTTTTCAGATAGGAACATATGCATACTAGATCGTATTATAAATGTCACTCTCTCTTCTATTTACATGCTGTATTAAGACACTACCAGTCTGGACTCAAATTCAGGTTTTATGCTGATTTTATTTAGAAAGTTTGTCTGAAGTCACGTGTTATGTTTCTATAGAAACTCTCCTCTTGGATGGTTCAACAGCACTGCATAGAAAAAATCTGATACCATGAACGGTTACAAGTACTGACCATTTCCCCCATCCAAAGTCCCACAGTGTCTAGTGAAGCCTAAGGCCGATTTAGTATCATACAGCAACTTCATTCCTACTCAGAGTATTTCTCATGACACACCCAAGGATATGTTTTAGCTCTTCTCCTAAACTGGCTCTGAGGGACACATCCTTCCCAGCAGTTGGTTCTGGGTTTCTAAGCCCCATTCTTAAGAATCTTTCAACTCAGATCCATGAATGTAATGCAGCACTACTTGGTTTTTCTTCTGTTTTTGGCAATGTGGCAATGCCATTTGTGTAGCCAATATCTTACTTCTCCCACATACTTTGAGCCCTCGTAATTAATTCAGCAGAGACATAGCAGCTAAAAAACTGGATTATTCAAGTCACCCTGCCCATCCATCTCACCCATATTGTTTTTCCCATCAAGCTTCACAGTGATCCCACTCAGCCTACAGAGACTTTACTTTCTGAGTGGAAATGCAGAGGTCCATGCAGCATTTTATCAGAGACAGCTTTCCTCAGTCAGTACTTTTTGCTGAATGCTTTCTTCTCCACAGACACACACATTTTCCTGTGCTGAAAAGGTTATAAATCATTTAAAAATTAAATAAAATATACAAATCAGTTATTCTGGCAGAATACAATGAATGCAATTCCCATCATTTTGATGAAGACCTTCAGGTGGGATCTTGCATCCTACGCAAACTTCCCTCTTCCTTTCTGAGCATGTGTGCAGTCATCATAACAAAAATGGGACCTTTCACGTGATGAGCTGGTCCACACACAGCAAAAGAAGGATCAGGTGAGTGCCATGAAACAGGCAACAAAGAACAGATGCAGCCAGCTTGAATTATTTCAGCCACTCAAATGCAGCCAGCCAGCCTTGGCTGGCTATTCCCAGTCCACTGCAATAGAGAATTCATGTGAGATGAACCGGAAAGGTTGAACTGGTGACAAATATTTAAAGAGAGTGATGTCAAGGTGCCTCCCCTGAAAAACATAACCTTAACACATTGATTTAAAAGGTCTTTCTTACTCTACATAGGCTATCAACCATCCAAGATGACAGTAGCATCTGTCAGTGTTGTAGATTTTGTGACAGGTGGCTCAGCAGCCTGGCGTTCCTTGTTTGAGGACATTTACGAAAGCCCTCTTACAGTGTACAATGGATTTCCTTCTTCGCCCCTGCTCCACCCAGAGCTCCACTCCAGCTTTGGAGTCAAACTGCACACTTGGGTTCAGCAGGAGAGCTGAGGCTCACCTGCAGTAAAGGGGATGAATGGAAGACAGAGCTTCATGTCAGTACACAGAGCTGCAAGAAAGTAAGTACAGGCTTTTAGTTTCTCTCTGTTCCACAGGTCCTTTAGAGCAAGAAGTTAAATACTCATGTGCCTCCTATGCAGGCAATAATGGTCACCTTTGCTATTAGTGTTAATAGCTTCTCCCCCCAGCCCTGCCACTGAAACAAGTTCATCTCTGCCAACTGAGAACAGAAAATCTCTGCACAACAGCACACGACAGAGGAAAATGCCAGTTTTTCCAGTTCTTTAACTTTCAAAGCTCACAGAAGTGCCTTTCCCTGACACAGCAGAATCACTGCCTTGGATCACAGGCTAAATTAAACATACAAATTACATTCTCCATATAAACAGTTATACATGACTTAAATAGCACGGTTTTATTTTCCTATTGGCACCAATTGGTACAGCAGTTCAGTAAAAGCTTATGATGTCAGCTGCTTTAATTGGCAGCGCTGATGTGACCAGCTCTCGTTCCCAGACGTGAAGTGTGCTGGTTTCCATAGGGAGGACGCTGACTGAAGAATTCCTACCACACTTCCTATCAGTTGTTTTCAGCAGCAAATACTGGCTCCAGCAGGGAAAAAAAAAATAAAAATCATCTGTTTGGGCATCCAAAAATTCACAGGATGATGTCATCCTGTGAGACAAGATTTTTTCTGCAGCTCCCTCCCTAAACACACATGACCTATCAGAATTCTTGCTCCACATTCCTGCCAGCTGGTTTCTGTATTTACAGAAGGGAAAGACATCAGTAATTTTTGCCTTGCTTGTTTGCCATGTTAGCTCAGTTGTAAAAGTTCCCCTTCCAGTCCCCAGAAGGAAAAGCGACAGTCTGTCTGAAAGAGATTTCATAGACTAATTATAGAAAGCTCATGGCAGTTTCTTCCCTCAAAAATTCCCCTGCAGATTTTGTCCATGTAACAAGGCATCAGTAAAGGAAAAAGTGGGGATGAACTTGAAAAGTGAAACCAAAAGCAGAAGAATCAACCAAATGAAAAGAAACATGCGGCAGCACACAACCAAATTCTCCAAGCATTAAGGGCTGTACTTCTTTGCAAGTCTTCGTCCACTACTAGCATGAACTGTAATCCAGGTAAGAGTCATGGGGTAGCTGCATTGGTGACTGCTTCATTCCTAGCAGTCACATGTGCTTGCTTTCTTATGGTATTCTGTAAGAAAATTCATGCAGTGAATTCATCCAGTAAGAGATTAACAAGAGGTATAACTGCCCATATGAGCCATCAACCCAAAATACACGTTTTCTCAGAATTTAATAAAAATTCTTCCCCCAAGTTTGCCCAGAAGGGAGAGCATTTTTTAACTGATTAAACATAGCCTTTACAACTCCCTTCTCTTTATTCTTTACCTCATTAAGGGACAAGTTCAAGGCCAGATGGGTGGCATTAAAACTGTAAAATCCCTACTTTAGGAAAACTGGTGTGAAGATCCAGATTGCAATTACAGAATATAGACTAAGAAACCCTCTTTGAGCTTCTTAACTATCCTTAAAGACTTTAAACCGTGTGGTTTTCTACAGGCCTGTCGAGGTAGAAAAGGGGTCAAGCATCTTCTTACTTTATTCATGTCTTGCTCAGGGCCTAGAAACAGGAACTCACCAGCTGCAGAGGCTGTAGTGTTCATGCAACTCCTCCCTTTTGAATTCTGAAGTTAGATCCCATGAAAGTGGAGAACAGCTGTCTCTTGAGAACTCAGGAGCCACATTTCCAATTTCCTTGTAGTTAGTACTTGGGATAGCTTCAAATCAATCGAAATGCAGGATCAGACCAGAATCTCAAGTGCACCAATGAATACACCTCCGATTCCCAGTGGGGATCAGCCTTTTTCTCTCAGCTTCCCAGTGGTTAAGTCAGGCAGCTTTTAAGACCCTCTCCCAAGCACTTAAGTCTTTCCAGCATCATGCAAATGAGTCCAGCACTCCACTGTACCAGCCAAGACCTAAGGCAAAGTAATTCAAGCAATGCCAAGCAAATCCTGTGTGATTCAGGCCATCTCCCAGTCTTCTGGGAACCAGCTTCCTGGCTGCTATTCTACCCTTCCCTCAATAGCAATCTTTCAAAAAGTCATCCTCCCCAGTTAATTTCTTTTGTACGAGCCCCTAGAACTTTTTCCTAATTGATGCAACCCCAAACAGCTTTTTTGCTGCCTGTGGAGATCTGAAACAAGCAAACAATTTGAAACAAAAACCCCACCACCACCTTACAGAGAATACTTGTAAGGCCACAGCTGAATTTCAGCAAGTTTCAAGTTTGCAGACTTTGAGTAACAGCCAGGAACTGTGAAAGTCTGAGAGGAACATGTAATACTAGGAGTCATCAGTTGTAAAAGCTGCAAGTTTTCCCTCTCTCTTCCTATTTCCATTCTCACAAATAAAACACAAAGTTAAATGCTGAGGCAAATCTTAGGGTTTTTCTTTTTAAAACAAGGATAAGATTATACTTGTGCTGAAGTCAAAGCAGAGGAGAGCAAGAGATCAAGACTGGTGTATCTAAAAGCATACACCTCTTCCCACCTAGTACCTCGCTGTAATAGGACTGAAAAATATCCCTGTCATCACAAGCTTTTTGTCCCGTTGTGCTTAAGGCACTGAGCAAATCCCATGAAACTAAGCATATTTAATAGTAGAACTGGTGTCTACAAACCACAGACTCTTACTCGAGGTTAGAAAGCAAGAGAGAAAATGCAAGGATTTTCTTTCCATGAATTTTTGGGACACAATCAGATGTTTCCTCCATTGCTTGAAATATTAGTACCCTCTGAACTAATCCTACTTTTCTCATTACATCAAAGAGCAACAGTCTTTGAGGGCTGCAGACTCCTACAGCAGTTCCAGTTTTGCTGTCTGGCCCATCTGAAATATCTGAAAGGTAAATTGGAACCAAAAGAGTTTTGACTGTGGTATCATCAAAAAGCTGGATACAAACTTTGATATATCCAGTTACCAAACTGAACATCAAGCAAATTCTTTAAGTTCTGTAGGGGATCCCAGGAATCTGTCATGGACATGAGGTTGTATATACACAAAGAAAGAAACAGTTTCACAGTCTGCTGATTTTAACTTATGAGGATGGTAACTTCAGGGAAACTAGACACAGCAAAAGCAGTTTGGGTGGGCCCAGAGAGACGAAGTTAAAAGTGAAAGATTCTCAGCTGCGCAACTTGATGAAGAACTGCACAGTATCGTTTCACTTGATGCTAAATTTGAATCACATCTCCACACTGAAAAGGTATTGCTGATCCATAGCTTCCATTCTGGGAAGCTGTCAGCATATGACTCTAGAAGAAAGGGGAAAAGAAAAAAAAAAAAAAAAAGGAAGACATATGTGTACTCTCCATGGCAGTTACAACACCAAATGTGAAGCAGACAAGATTGTCCAACATAGGAGATCTGACAAAAGGGGAATATTTTATTAAAATTAGGTAAAAAGCTGCTGCTTCACCAGACTGGCTAATAGGGGGAGATGAAAAAGCAGGAAGAACAAGTGGACCCAGAAATGCAAAAGAAATAAGCAATTTTTGCCAGCAATCTCATTGACTGCATTTTGATTCTGCAATTTGATATTGCACTGTAGATCAATGGAGAAGTGTTTGCCAAAATTTAAATGATCACAGAAAGTGAAGTAACAGACAGGACCATGGCAAAGTCTGACAACTTGAAGGTAACTCTCTGAGGAAAAAAAAAAAAAAAAGAAGTAGAATAAGGATGTTTGCTTCTATGTAAGAAGAGTTCATCCAGTTTTTCAAGGTGACAGGTTTGAGAAGTCAGGAATATGAAGAATTTCCAGACTACAAAGCTGTGATTTCCTGGACTAAAATAAACTAAGTCTTTGTGGGGAAAATGAGGTAGCAACAAACTAAAATCAAGTCAATAAATATATTTTAAAGCATAAAGATTTCCAGAAAAGAGTGTAATGATGCTATATGGGCACTTACAAATGTTACAGACATTACTGATCTCAGAGTTGAGGAGGTGCAAACTGTTCAATAAAATGAATGCCCTCTCTCTCTCTACAATATTCAGGCACAACTTTACAATCAGACTTTTAAATGAATACCAAATACGCTTTCTTCTATGTGTTTGTGGGGAGAGAAAGGTTGCTGTTCTCAAGAAACTTCACACAGCCAAGTATTCAGAACTACAGAAGTCATATTTCTCTTTTAAAAGCTTGAAGGCTATATGCTGGTGGCAATGCTTTCTTTTATTAGAAGTATTTGTGAGAAGTTTTCAAACCTCCGATTACTTTTCAGATGCACAACCCTTTTCAAGGAAAAACAAAATAAAATTTGAGTAGTGGGGGGATTAAATGTGTGGGTAGGTTGTTTTCTTGGTTTTCTTCTGAGGATATCTATTCATTAATCATTTACCAGCCCACGTACACATGGCAGCCTGCCTCTCTCAGGAGCACTGCATTTGGGCCCTGCTCTCTAGAACGTGATATTCAGCTGCAGAGCACAAAAGCCTCAGGAGAACTATGTGATAGCTCAGTGCCAGGTCAAGTTCAAAGCAAAACACAAATTAAAGTGGAAAACATTTCATATCAGGGAGTGGTGTGCCTGTTGGCTGGAAAGGACTCACCTGAGTACTCTACTCAGTTCTCTCTCTAAGGCAGTGTCCCTCCCTGCCTTAGATCTCACCCAACTCTTTGAACTGAAATCACCCATCAGAGCTGTGCTGCTCAACTCACTCAGAAGAACAGGCATAGCTTTCCCTGGCACCACCCAGGGAGACAAAGCACCGGACAAAGCTCTCTTTGTCCAGCACCACCTTCCACGATCAGCAGACAGCATTAAATTGCATCTGAGGGAGTGGAGAGTCTGAATTGAACTTAAGCAGGCTCTGTCCCCAAAGTAACACAAGCTAGCAGCAGATGCCATAATGCCAACAGGCAAAGGATGTGTGCCAGTCTAATGTTTGCTTGTCTCCCCAGGGCCAGGAAGAAAGCTCTACAGCAAACTTACAGAAGACTCAACATTTTATAGACATCTCAGAGTGCTCAGCATCACTGAAGGAAAAATCTGAGCTCTTCCAAACCTTCCAAACCACGATGCCGCAGGTTCAGGGTGGCTAATGAGGAACAGCAGCTGCTGTCATTGTCATCATCTCAAGACAACTGGGAGATGCCTAACTCACACCATGCTCTCCTTCCTCAGTGTCCAAGGGATGGCTCTTCCAGAGTGGATAGCAATGGGCCTAGAGGAATGGCCAAACTGTGCCTTGGGAGCAGCCATGCCTTTGGACCTGAGAGAGAAACTTCTGCAGCTGCACGTTGCCAAATCTCAGGGAGCTGTCCTGCCCTCCTGTTGCCAAGGCAAGTTCACTCCTGAGAAGACCTGCAGAGAGTGTCTTCCTCCATGTTAGCAGGACACAGGGAGGAGCAGGCTCATCAGGCACTGCTCCGTGATTAACAAATTAAACCAGTAGAAACAGGTTTCAGTGGGGTGTTTGTTGTACACCAGTTCCAACACCAGAGAAGGACCTTCTGACTCATTCCCATCCAACACCCCACCTGGGGAAGGTTCACATGACAAGGTTTTATATTTCCTCATTTAAAAGACATTAATAAAGCTATCAGCACACTTAGGTAAGCAACCAGAGCAGGGCACCAGTGATTACTCTCTATTAGCAATTGCACAGCTTCACTCTGTGGCAGGGAGGTGTGAGTTCACAGGAGTATTTCCAAAATCCTGGATGTGTTACAGTGTGGCACACCCTGGAGTAGGGTGTTACTTTCTAACACCTTTATAGAAGTATTTTCGTTATTAGTTGAGTCCTGCATGCACACAGATGGCAGCAGAGACGTAAGAGGCATTCCTTCCAAATGCTGGGCAAAACTGAGTAGAAGACTACAGAAAAAGAAAAGGACTTCTACATTTGTGTGTTTGTCTTATTTTAAACATCATCTCAAAGGAACAGTTTTCCTCTCAGAATGGAAAAAAACAATCAGTTGAGAAAAAGAACTGTGAGTTGCAACAAGAGAAATAAGGCCCCCAACATTAAAAGTCCTGTTAAGATTTGATTAAACGTTGGAGTATTTGGGGAAAAACTACCTAGGTGCTGCCAACTCATCCCAAACTACTTTTTTCTTTCATTGCATGCACTCACCAACACTAGCATGGCCTTTGAAAGAAAAGACTGCTCTGAGTAGGTGGGGTATGCACACACTCCACAGCCTTCTGTCCCACTTTTCCTGTGCAGCAGGTTTTAAGCAACCACATCCAACTTGATCATCCACTTTCACATCAATAGTCTGCACACATAAACAACTGTGGCCACGTAGCACAGGCATTTACAACAGACTGAACCCAAGCCATTTACAGTCAGAGCAGAACACCTCTGCGGCTTGAGCTGATGAATCCTCAGACACACTTTTGAGAGTTTTGAGCTGTAGAGTCCTGGAAGGAAATGCAAGAATATTCAGACAACACCTGAGGGCCACAGTTTTAAAATGCTGAGAGAGTGTCTTCAGTGCTTTTCAGTTATCATAAAATATATCTGGGATGTGGTCACCAGCATATCCTTGGAACACAGAACTTTTGCAGAAGAATGAAAAGTATCCTTCTTGGCAAGCAGCAGCACAGCGAAGTGTAATTCTGCAAGGTACCAACATGCTCTGTATCTTCCAAATAGAGACCATAAACCAGTATTCTCCAGAGGCTATCAGGGGAGACATTTATCAAGGTAAAGATTACCATGCTGCTAAGCACAACGTAACAGTAGTATTTCACATCAGCTGGAGGGTATTGGTAACATACACTTGCTTTTAGAGTACAAATGAAGGATATCAGAGTACCAGGAACAAAACAAAACTAGTTCAGACAGAGAGCTGGTAAGACCTTCCTATAAGTATCAAGTGTGAATTGTGTACCTGAAGAAAGCAAACAACACCAAAGAACTGTCCATCTTCAGCCATGGTTTACCTTGGATTCTTGCGAAACCCATTCTTTCACGCCAAGACAAGGCACTATCAGGACATTAATTTTGATATGCTCTCCATTCTATATGCTCTCCATTCTACATGCATGTGAAGACTTTGGTTGTTTTAAGTGCTAGAAACACATTAGTTATTTGGTTTTAATTACATAAAAATTTAACTTGATGCTACATTAACTTTAATTTTTACTCTAAAGAAAAGCAGATTGGAGAGAATATTCAAGAGAGAATGGTTACAGTAAGAGCAGTCATATATGATCTTTAACAGCAAAAATTAACCATGTCTGTCACCACCAAAAGAAACAACCAGGGTATAGGGAAAGCCACCCTACCACCAGCAAGACTGTACAACTCAGGTTCTGGTAATAAAATTTCCCTAACATGTAAAATACAGCATTCCCCTTCTTTCGTAAGGCTTTATTGTATTTGCTTTGTATTTGTTTTATTGTATTGTTTAATAAGTGTATCAAAACCTGATTTAGCAAGTAGCAAAATAAGATTTACTTTATGCTCATATTTATATATATATGAGTGATGACTTTGTGGTACTGAAGCTATAATCACAGGGGAATAAAATCGGTTTCAGCGTCTCTTTCTGCTCAACTGTTACAACCAAAATCATGTTGCAATTTGTGACACTGGAATTCTTCTAGGGTTAAAAACCAAAAAAAGGTATTCTATTAAAGCCAAAACAAATCTAGCGAGTAATTTCAAAGAACTCCTATGTTCCATCTCTAAGGGTCATTCTGGTAGGCAGTACATCTTAGATGACAGAAGCTTAAAGTCTAACCATGCAAAAATCAGTCCTACAATCCAGGTGAGCACCCAGCCCAGCAAGATGGGTTAGGCAGCTTCATTAAACTTGGTCTCTCCAGTGAGGGGTTCTGGATCCCAAGTGCAGTGAACTCGAGGCACTGCACAAGGCAGCACTGAAAGCACACTCAGTGTTAGCTCACTGACCTCTGCATGGTAGTCCACAGCAGCACAAGTTAATCTTTAGGGTATGGAAGACACCTCTAACTGCATTTAGATGTTAGCATCCAAACTGCAGTGCTTCACTAACTAATCCTTCACGTGCACAGATTCATCTCTCCTTCCATGCAGGCAAGCCTATCAGACATGCTCTGATTCTGCAAGTTATTGGCACAGACCATTTTTGTGAAGCTCCTTTGGCAACACTGGAGCTCATCATGTGTTCAGTAAGTGCCCTCACTAGGTGGAAGCTTCTGAACTTTCAGGTATTTTCATCTTATTAATGAGGGTTTTGTGGCAGGGAACTTTCTTTAACAGCAAAATCGTTTTTGCTAACTAAACACATCCTCTTTTCCTGCATTAACACAAGCCAGGAAGAAAAGCACATTGACACTTTTGCAGTATCTCAGGGGATAGATTTTGATTCCATTTACACACACTGGTGTCTGTGTAAATTTAAGATATGAATGAATGGAAACATGAAGAGTCAGGAAACCCTGCTTAGAATATCTTCGTTAACTTTAAAAATAAAGAACCAAACCAAGCCTTCAGTAAACCCCTTAAGATCTTCTTTCATGCTAATAACCATTTTATTTTCCGTTCTCCTTCTTCCAGGAATAAGTGTAAGGATTTTAAAACATGGCATTCAGTTCGAAGGAAGTGAAGTGTTTATCTTTCCACACCACTGGAGCTTATGCAGCCAGGAGATGTAAAAAAAAAAAAACAAACAAAAAAACCCCAAAAAACAAACAAGCAGAAAAAAAACCAAGCAAAAAACAAAAAACCCCACAACATTACTAAGTATAAGCACTAGAAAAAATTAATGCTAAGAAAGTTAACTTCAGAGAGTTTTAAAGCTGCACACATTATGCCATCAGACCAAAGCTTTTAGACGTATCTGAGAAGAATTAAGGTTCCAGCAGTGAACTCCAAGGAGAAACAGTACCTAAGAAGACAAGTGGTGCAATTCTCATCACTGGAACAGGGTGCATCGCTGCAGCTGCAGCACTGGTGTGACTGACATAAAGCAATTCAACCAAGTCTTGTCCAACTCAGCACACCCTCAGTGCACAGTGCCTTAAAGGAGACTGTAGCAGAGCCAAGTACATTATTCAATTGATAACTGGTTATACAAAAGACTAATTAAAACACTAAGCCCACATCTTTATTTTGTAGCCATGGCTCTTTCAGTTCACACTTTCCAGCTGATAAAAGTTTTCTGTCTACTGCTGTAAGAGAAGCACTTCCCACTCACATTGTATTGTTCTGTTCAGCTTGTGAATAAGAACACTGAACAGCAGGAAAAAGTATTAAAAATAATTTCCTAGGAAAGTAAAAATAATTTGAAATCATAAAATAAATATGGATTAGTTGGATCATAGCTACTTGGAACAACAGTAGCACTCCATCACCCAAGACGGCAGACAAAGACAAGGCAGTACTGAGGAGTTAGCAGTTTAAAACTGCAGCATTATTATGAAAAGTCCCTGGTGTTTAACATCGAAATATCAGAAAATCCCCTCCAGCTAGAATGTAAAATCTATTCCATCTTTGACCAAACATTTCAAGGCAATTTCAAACTTTCACACTTGTGTCTCTACATTCACACATGAGAAGTGCTGGCAACTCATTATGCTCAAATTGAAACCAATTCCTTTACACAGCTACGTGTTCTGCCAATGTGCTGCTCAATGAAATACATCTATTCAGCAGCCCTGCGAGCAAGTCAGTATCTCTTGCTTTGTAACATTACTAAAAAGGTACCTCATAGAAAACGGCATGAGAGGCTCAGCTTCACTCTCTCAAATACAGTGATCAGTGAAAGTGGTAGACAATTCATTATTTTTGAATCTGCATTTCAGGTCAACAATAGCTTTACCTGCATAATGTACAGGGATTTCTATCTTTGGCCCTATGACGTAGTGACCCTCCTCCAGACTGTGAGCTGTAATTGTTGTCCACTGCCGACACGAATGAATCAGAAGATAATCACTCTCCCGAAGACCTTCTACAGTTTCTCCTGCAAAACAGATGTAGGGTTTTTTTTAAAAAATAAACCACACTTACTGCATGATGAATTAGGAAAACATCACAACAAAGCATTTTATTCTCATTGGTGCTTATTTTTTCCAGACTTTTTGACAATTAAAAATTCAATTAAGTAAATTTCAACTCTATCCAGTATTCACTTTTGCAACTTGAGCGCCTTACCTGCCAGAAAAGAAACATGAAGCAAGATACCTCAATGCAAGCCTACAATATCAGAGAGATACAATCCAGATTACTGAGTAGTGGCTCTGGGGCTCCTTTTTCAACTTTCCGCATAAACACACTTTTCATATTTCTATTTTGGTCTGCCTATCTCACTCGATACAAACACCTGAGAGGTCCTTTAGTTTTTAAATAAAGGAAAAAAACCAAAAATATTTTCATATTTTAAAAGAAAAGCATCACATTACCATACAGCAGGTAACTGGATATCGCACTTTTAGATACAGAAATTTCATCTTTGGCATTCTATCCCTTCGCAAGCGGTGCTTAATTAGGCATTCAGATGTCCATAAACTTAATTCTATCACTTAAGGAAGAGAAATGAATAAAGCAGTATTTTTTTTTTCCCACAAACATGTAAGACCCCTCTCAGACTGAAATTCAACCAGAAGGCTACCCAGACAATGTGTAGCTCACCTTTCTAAGGCACTCTCTCACACTCTTGTACTCTGGTGTCTGTCAAACCCATCCCAAACACAGCCAAAGATCCAGCCCTCCTTTCTTCCTTTGCCCTCAACAAATTTGCATTTCTGCAGAGTACCTCCCCTGTTCTACAGCTTGCAGGCGTAATCAGGTCTAGAGTGCTTAGCTAGGTTTTCCAGCAATTGCAAGAGCCATATCAGACAGACCATCTGAAGTGCCAGCTACACATCTCAAGCACGATATGATACATGAACAAAATTCCACAGAGCAGGAAACTTTTCTGTGTATCATCACGGAACTGCTCTCACACACCTGCAGTCCTGCTCAGCACACAAAAAAGACAGCCTTTCTCCAGGTGTCTTCGAAGCAGCCACTTGGACTTTCAGGAACACTCAGCAGACACTAAACATGGGCCAAGAATAATGAAACTTTAAATTTAATTTTCCTTCCCTCCCACCAGCCCTCTGCAGTTACAGCCAAAAACAACGCAAATAGTTTAGCCCTGGAATCAAGTTTGGACAAAACCTATCTCCTTCAGCTACTGCAACAAACTGACCTTTCTCCTCACTGTCCTGATATTCCTAAAAGTCAGTGGAAGAATGAGAATTCCCTCAGCCTGGGGCAGCAGACATTTCCTCTGTTCAATCTCTGCAGAGGAGAGCTACTTCCCACTGAGCTTTTTTTTTTTTTTCTGCCCACAACAGGCGCTCTTCCACCGTAGGCAACAGCTTCTACACACCCCATTCCTGCCTGATTTCATGCTCCCATTCTATCAGAAAGCATCCTCCTACACGATTTAAAACAGAGCAACTGCTATGTGTGAGAATTGTTAAGATTTTAAATCAGAAGAGACCATTACAACCATCTGCTCCGATACCCTTTGGCCACAGGATTCCTCGTTTCCTCCAGAAACTCGGATCTGGCTAAACAAGGGAGAGACACGGCCCAATGTGCAGAGTCCAAGAGATGAACTTCACTGGGTCTGCTGTTCCATAGCCTGTTAAACCTCAAAAACATTCCTGTTTTGCCCATTTGTGTCTTTCACTTATAAGCATGGCTAAACTGCTATGATGTGGGAATAGAGGAGAAAGAAACAAACAAAAAAAAGAAGTCAGAAGGTATACAAAGCTCCTTAGTACCAGTTATTCTTGCTCCTATGAAAGTACATTTCTAGGTTTCCCTCTTTTCCACAGCACATGACGTAGCTTCCAGGTAAACAGGCCATTTCATGAACTGGCTTTCCAGGTGTTCCTTGGACTACATCCCTTGGCAGCCCAGACAGGCAGGCTGTTTAACAACACCAGTTCCTGATCCCTGGGAAGCACCATCCCTCCACCCACTGCACACTACGACAAGCCTAGGGAAGAGCTGAAAAAATTACCAGGCAGCAGCAGGGAACTCTTTTCCCATCCATATCTTGAAAGAAATTCAGATATATTTGCTGAAGGAATTATGCATCTACTAAGTTTTAACAAATTATCAGACCTTGAGCACCTCCTGTTTTCTGCTCACAGGGCAACCTCTAATATGTATGAAAATTATACATATTTTCAGCTTGCTGCAAAACTTTATGATTTTGAGGGAAAGCATAATAACAGTAACAGTAACAATAATAGCAACAACAATAATAAATGGTGTTATTTGAAACTCATGTTTCAGTTTTGAGAGTTACACTCATGCTTCCTATAATATGTGGCAACAAGTCATTATTCTGTCCCACAGCAAATCCAACCTGTGATACCTAAGGGAGGACCTAGTATTTTACTGCTTTCTCTGACAGTGGTGAACAAATTTGGAATAAAACACAAAGCATTACTGGTATACTTTTTCTCTACATTACGATTTGTAGGTATAATTTCAGAAATTACCTAAAGGGAGGCTGGACTCTACATCCAGGATTGCAGGAAAATAATTACAGTATGGGTCACCCTAGAGGAATCTGAGGAAGACACTCTCAGGAAAATAAAGACACCCATTATGAAAAGGTGCTTCCAGCCATGGCTCACATGCTGCGATCTGTTTAAGTGGTTGCTCCACTAAAACTGGGTGGGACAGGTGAGTGTAAAAAGAGATTAGCAAGGCAGACCCAAGAGTGACTACGTAATTGAGTCTGCAGCTGGAAGTAGCTGTATTTTTTTAAACAGAACCTTGGAAACCACAATTCACGTTACACCAGTTATTTGCTGTGACTGATTACATCGGAAACGAATTTTGTGCTTTGCCACAGGATACTGGAGGAGACAAGGTGAAGCAGATGTGGCAGGGAGTTGACATTCCCCTTGGCTCCTTAACAAAGGGCAAGTCTGTCCTCACCCAGCCCTGATCTTTCCCAGCCATAGGTGAGACAGATTCCTGGGGTTTGCTTTATAGGTTTGCTCCTTGTCACCAAGGGATTAAAGGACTCTCAAAAACACCTGACTAATCATGGTCTCCAAGCTATGGAAGGAAAATGTGACTGAGGACAAAGCAACTCCTTTCTTCCCTTTTCTTCTACTCTGTCTCCCCAATAAGATTTGCTCACTGATTTTAAAGTGGTTTCTTCCCGGAGGGGAGGAACTTCCAGGTTGGAGACACCTCTGACCCTCGCTACAGGTCTCCTATCCCAGCCCAACCCAGCCCAGCCTCAGTTTAGCCCTTTACACTTTTCTCAGCCAACCATACTTTGCAAAACAGCCACACACATTCAATCTGATTTCCCCCCGCCGCAGTGGCGTAAGTTATGCAAGCCTTCTATTAATCACATTTTAGGTGTGTGGGAGAGAACTCAGCAGCCCTCACATTCATCAGCTACGCAACACGGTTCTCACCTATTCAACACACTCCTACACTGCTGCTTACATAAAAATAAGATGCCATGAGAAAACAGAGAACACAGGCCACTCATCTTTAGTAACAGTTTTGTCTCTTATGAGCCAGTATCAATTAGCTGCTCCATCCTTTCACCCTCTCTCCCCACCCCACATGCCTGTAGTATAATTAAACCTCTACAAAGAATCTACAGGCAAATACTTGTGCTGGTCTTTTACCTCCTTCAAATAAAAGTCAAGAGAAGAAATGAACTACCACTTGCAATTCCCCACCTTTCCCCAAGTTGTCTACCTCCTTCCAAAATACGAGTCAAGTTTATTCACAGAAATGACCAAGACTAAGACACCCATGATTCGCTAGCAGCTACTAAACCCTAAATCAAGTGTCAACACCCATCCTTGCCTGAGATGAAAAGCCTCACACCTCTGAACTGAAAACTTAACCAGTATGTTCCAACACAAGCTGATCTCCCACAAGCACTGTGACCACAATCAGTATTTGAGAACTTCACTCAGCACCAGCAAAAGGCCTTCAGGTATTCACTGCAAGTAAGATTCACTAGCATTTAACTTCATGATCCATTTCTGTACAATTCTTAAAATCCTCTAATATTGCCAACACTACCCTTGTTGAAGGGTAGATGCAGGGGAAACACTCATCAGGAAAGGAAAATCATTCACATGCTGATACAGTCATTAAAAAAGAAATAAAGGTAATTGCTTAATCAAGAGTCCCATGCTTATTAAATACTATCTACTTTAAATGCCAATACTACTTTAATCATTCTTTCCAGTTCCAAAACTGGATCATCCACATTTGGCAAATCTTGACTCCAATTTCAAATTAATAGCTAACAACTGCAGCAAGACTGATGGAAGAGGAACAGGATACCTCCATCTACAAAGTCAGAGATTAAATTCTGTTTTCACTTGTACTTTTTAAGAACCAGGTAAGGAAACAGAGGTCAGCTACAAGCAGGGACTGAGTTTATGTGTGTCTATGCCGCCTCAAAGAAAGAAGCTCATTTCTTTTGAAAAGAGACCTCTCTGCAAGTTGTTGCCACTGCTTACTTTCTAACACATTTTTTATTTAGTTTAGCATCTCACAATTCCAAGCTGTCTGTGAATTCCCCAAAGCCTTGGGAGTAGAACTGAAGACGACTTTAGTTTTGAAGGGTCTGAGCACTCCTCTGTCCTCTTTCCCTCCTCCTGTATCCTAGAATATCACAAGTTGGAAGGGACCCATAAGGATCATCAAGCCAAAATGCTCAGTTCTCACAGGACTTCCTAAAACTAAACCATATAGGTAAGTATCATCAAGACGCTCCTTGAACTCAGGTTTGGTGCCCTGACCACTTCCATGAAAAGCCTGTTCCAGTGACTGACCACCTTCTCAGAGAAGAGCCTTTTCCTAACGTCACATTACAGTCCACAAAAGCAAATTCACACAGCTCCCACATACTCTGCTTGCCAAAGACAACGACTTCTCAACACCAACCACTAAAGAAAATTCATGAAACAAATGAAAAGAACCAACAACAAACCAAGAACAAAACTTTTAAGGTTCTCCTCCCAATATCGAAAAACTAACATTCAAGTCACTGCAAAATGTTCAGGCCAATATGACTCACTTACTCACTCACTGAAACTACACTGCTAAAAATAGCCAGCCATGTACAGGAATATAAAGGCTTTATAATGCCACACACTTTGTCATTGTGGCTAAGAGTTTGCATCACTGCCTTGAAGCACAAGCTTTGCATCTGGAGACATTAAAATAGTAGGTAACGTGGTAATTCAGAGAAAGAGAAGTCATCGCATGCAAGGTTCCAGTAACGCAACAGATTCCATTTACACACACCAGATGAGCGAGACACCATTTCCTCCTGCCAGGAAGATGGTTACGGACACATTCCACTCCTCTCATTCATCACAGGAGACTGCAAAGTGAGCTTAATGTTGTACCTTGCACATCAGTTCAAGCATGCTGAATTTGCTTTTACTGGAAGGAAAAGGCTTATGGAAAAGAACCGGAAGCTCACAAGAAACTTTAGAGGGCTTTTGTGAAATAACTGATGAAAAAGGTGCCTGTGAAAACCCCAGGGAAAACTCAGCAAGACGTAGGGCCATGTGTTTTCATTAAGCCTGAACACCATCTGCATGCAAGGTAACAGATGCCGTACAATTAAGTGCATCACCCAGACTGTCTTGGTCAGTTAAGTAGGTGGTGAGTTTAATTATTCCATCTAATGTTCCATAATCACATTACATATCATTATATAGAAAAATCTCAGCAACATTAAAAATCATGACTGGGTGCTCAGCCAGGTACCAGCCAAACCACACAAAAGAATAACATCAACCTTATTCCTCCTCGAGTTTGCACAAACATTTGCTAGGAATAAAGTGTTAACTGGAAAAAGAGGTGGCTGGCTGGTCAGGTGAGCACCTATGCTGTGAGATAATTAGGCAGAACTGTCAGCATGTGGCTAGTGTTACAAGGGAGAGAGATTTATCTGGCAACAACTAAAAGCTAAGAGAAAGCAAAACTATTGGAAGGCAGAAGAAACAAAGACGCGAGGTTCTTGTTTTATTCATCATGCTCTCATTGCACCAAGGAGCCCTACTCATACACTTATCTGCTTCACTGGACATGCAGCTTCCCTGGACTTTCCCAAGCTGAGGATCAAACAAGCCATACATTAAGGTAAACCTTAACATTACCCTACCCCATCATGAAAACAAAAGGACAGCCCCACACAGTATGAAATGAAGTTATAATCTATCTCTTGTTTTAAAAAAAAAAAGGCAGTATTATAGACTTGCATGGCTCTGTGCAAAGAGATGTTTTGGGTCAGAGGGAGGTCACACTGCTAGCACAAATATAAATGCCAGTGCTGCTTTTTCATGGCAAAAAAAGGAACCAACAAAACGTGGCACTAGCAAACTAATAAAAGTTGTCTTGTTTTTGGAAAGGCAATTTTTTGTTTCTACAGACATAGCTAGTCACATAGCTCCCACACAAGGTAACAGCTTAAGATGAATTCAATTTCTTTGCATCTTATTGGGAGATCCACAGAAGGTGGAAGATGAAGCCAAGGCCTCCTTTCAGCACAAAAGCTCGGGGGGGACCCCACCTGAAAATGGGAAGCCCAGGGCCGAGCAGTGATGAGACAGCACACCGGAGGAGACCACACACAGGTCTCCTGACCACACCCAGCATCTGAGAGCAGATGTGAACTGCAGTCATCACACACACTTCAGTCTTCTCGGCAATGAGGGTCTGGGAGCACCACAGGTACCTGCAAGCCTTTCTAAGGTATGCTTTGCAGTATCACTAGGTGTTAAAACAAGGCTGCGTACCACAACATTCTTTTGTCTTTAAAAAAATTAAACCAAGAAAGATCAATCATAACTCAAAAGCCATTCTTATCTGAGAGTCTTTGTTTCCTCTCACTGGTGGGCTAATGCTTTACATAATCTTCAAAGAGGTCTCTGCACTTTGGTTCTTGTTTAGCCAGTTGTTTGTTTGGGCTTCTGATCTCTTAAAATACAACAACAAGAAACAAGGCACAACATCCACAAAAAAAGCAGCAGATGGCAACTTCTTGTCCCACACAAACCAAGTAAGCCAAAACAAGATGATGTACCGCAGGCTGCATCACAGAGAGCGTTCACTGTTAATCTGAATTTGTACTCATTTGATCCAGGGACACACAGAAGCACCACTAGCACTCAAGCAGCATGGCACTGACTGTATTGCTTTCATGGTATTAAGAATACAAGTTCTCTGAAAAAACATACACAAAAAACCCCTCAGAGTGTTACCATGGGCAATAAGCTATTGAAAGAGAATTCCAAATTCCTTGCCACAGTGCATGGGACAGCTTCCATTCAACTTGCACAGTGCTGTCAACACATGATCCTTCACTGCTTCCACCTCTCAGATGTATTACTGCCACAGCATCACTGGCACAACAGCTGCCTCTTCTCCTACAGATCATTTCACTGATACTTAGAGCTTTCGTCTCTTATAATGATGAGTTTGGGATTTACATTTTGAGTGAAGAGACAAAAAGTTTTTACTAAGTCTGAATATTTAAATTAGGACAAATTATTTTATTATTATTTAGCAGGCTGTACCGCCTCTCCTTATGAGAACTCCATCTGAACTCTGAGGGAGGCTGGAGGAGAAAGTCAAACCTTTTGTTTTCTGCACACTGCATCATACTGCAGACTATCTGCTGGGTATTTTATCTATGGAGATGCACTTCAATGAATGTCAAAGACAAATAAATATTAAATTAGGGTGGTTTGCTTGCTTAAGCTTTGGCACCGTCCTTTGTTACTGAGTCAAATCTCCATTGAGCTGTTCAGCCTGTCAGTGCTATTTCTTAGGCAAAGGCACTGGTCTATGATGTAGGTCAGCAGAAAAAGTTCGTTAGGTACAGAACAGAGCCTGAATTTTCCAGTCTGAAGTAGCAAAGGAAATTTGTAGAGAAAGAATTCACATCATTGTAATGTTCATTAAAGGAAAGGGAAGAAAACCCCAGAAATACTTCGCGACATGATGAAGCCCACTTGAAACAATATTAGACTTACAAAAAGTGAATTTTTTTTTACATCACTATGACTGCACAGATGCTTGAAAGAGTTACTCTTGCAGAAAATGCCTAATGGCAGAGCAGTAGAAAGAGCATACAATTGTAGAAAACACTACTACTGCTGAAGAAAAACCTTATCTGAAAGCCACTTGATGTTATCAGTCTGACTTTCTGATTCCATACAGACACAAAAAAAGGTTGATTAAAAAATTAAAATCAAGCTGATCAGAGAAACTTCCTTGTTTAAAAGAAAGCAAAACAACTTGCATGGGAGTGTATCATGCAAAGTCTAAATACAGACTGCCAGCAAGTTAAAAGGGTAAATATTGTAATTTCTAGGAGCAAATACTGTAGTTTCTAGGAGTAAGATTTAAAAAAAAACAACAGCCCAACCCAAACAAACCACATTAAAATTTAAACATCTCAGGGCTATATGATGTAGTGTACTAAATTTTTAATTTAAAGTGGGGAGATTCATTAGGAAAGCCTGAGAGTGGTCTCAACTGACTATGTCTGAGCATAGAGGAAAGGATGAAAGCAGAAGGCTCTGTACCCAGCTACACAATCTTTTGAGCTTGCAACACAAAGATCTAGAAAAAAATTCCACTTGTATCTAGGGCTATTGATAATTAGCCTCACTTTTCAGTTTCCCCTCTTCCTTCTCAAACAAATTCCCAGGTATTTTTCAATATGTGCTTCTGTTTAACACTTCCATTCTTGTAGCACATTCATTTGTGCTGCTTCCCATTATCTGGATCAATGAGCATTTCTGTCATGATTCAAACTGCAACTTAACACTCCTTTCTCCAAAAAAAAAAAAAAAATCCAAAGTAATACTGACTTGACCTTCCATAAGCAGCACAGACTTCATGTCTTTGAAAAGTTTCCTTTGACAGCATAGGGATTCATACTTATTTTGATTTTAAGACGACTTATATTCTTCCTTCTTTTGCCAGAAACAAGAAGCGGGGAAAAGTTGTAAGCATGGAAGTTCAGGCAAAATTAGTTTAAATTCTTGTGTGCTGTCTGTCAGATTAAGATGCAACCTACTGGTGTTCATAGTTGCTTTTTAATTACAAAAGAAGTTAAACAAAGAGCTTTTAAAAGCATTTTTATTTGAGAACTAGGCACCAAAGGCAGCTCAGGTTGTGCCTCACAAACTCAACAACAGTTTCATGGCATCTTTTCATCAATTTGCTGCTGAGACAATGCAGGAAACATCTATGAGACTCGTCCAACCTCATCCAGCCCAGAGTGATGCCCATCTGCAGGCAAGGTCTGCCACCACAATTACCATTGTCTCCACCTTGGATGGTGGAGGGAGGGACACTGAATCTTCCCCTGCAGCTTTAAGGAGAGCTGGGCCAGATGCATCTACCCAAGAAATAGTTTGTCCCAGATGAAGCCTCTTGCCATTGTGCACCTTGGATGAAACGCAACTGCTGTTGGCTGCACTGCAACAGCTTTCAGCTGTCTGAAGAGGGAATCCAGTTTGCTTCACTGACCCTACCTGCTCAGCAAGGAAGGAACAAGGACAGCATCACCCCCAGAGTGCCTTATATTATTACCTGGGGTACTTTGTGCATTGATGTAATCCTTCAGCCTCACAGTACTGTGATCAGACTTTGCTCTGGGCAACCATTAAATATTTCACAATCAAGAGAAAGAAGATAAGGCTTTATTTCTGCAATTTCCAATCCCTCTGCAAAAGCCTGATAAAATCAAATTGTTTCAATCCAACTGATGCTGAATTTAAGCTATCACCCACTAATACCTAACAAGAGAGCAGAGACTCCCAACCACCTATTCTTTTTATGCCTGCCAGCAAGAAGACAGATTTATTTCTCTAGGATTAGCATTTTGCTATTGGAATGACTGGATATACCAGTACTGTTGCAACAAATCAGCACAAACCATAATCTCATTACAAAGCTATGGGACAGATTAATCCGCTGAAAAATCCAGTTTGTTCCAAGGCAAGCTTTTCCCTAGCTGCAAATATACAGAGAATCTCAGTGAGTCTTCAAAAAAACATGTTTGACCTACTGCAGGGAAGAGAAGAACAAATATCTTAAGTAAGCAGTAAGTGGAATTTTGGTGCCACTGCCACTGATGGTAAACTAAAACCGGACTTCAGCAATCTCACAGTTTGAACCTTGGCATCTTGCTTTCTTTGTGTTCACCAGAAAACTAGTGAGAAAAAAAAAGAAAGAGTAGTAACAACACAGATTTCATTGAGCTTTGTTTGTGTTTATTTCAAGCCTTCAGAACTAACATCCCAGAATGAGAAACCCTACTTTTTATGAATTCAAGCCAAACAAGCCAAAACACATCTTTCAACACAGACTGCTCCGCACTCCCACACAGGGGGAAAAACCACTCAGTACAACATCTTAACATTCGCATTCCAAAACAGAGTAACTTTCTGTTGCTACCATAATTACTCTTCTTATTAACACTGAGCATCATCAGATGTAACTGCAGATTTGCTGTATCCTCATGACAGATTTAGTTCTATGATTGATTAAACAAAACAGTCAAACACCATGGTTACTTGTAACAACCTAGAAAATATCAGCAATTCTTTAAACTATTTTGATACTCTGCAACACGTTGAATGTGTGCCAACTATTAATGGCAACTATTTGTCATGGTAAAAGAAGGAAGGAAAAAATCTTACAACCACTCAATTCCTTAAAAAATTAGATTCTTACAGAAGAAAGCCCTCTGGTTTGGAAGTCACCTAAGACCACAAATCTGAAGTGCTAAGAATAATAGCAAGGAATGCCAAGTTTAACTGCACTTAAAATGGTCACAGGTTAGAAATATTAAGGAGAAAGCTAAGTAACTTTTCATTGCATGCAAGAGAGGTTCCAGTTTGTTGTTACCATAGGGAGCAAGAGAAAGGAACTCCGTTGATCTCATATGTAGTTAATTTTACATTTTGAATTCTCATGGCCAAAGTCGAGGGGGTGAAAACGATAAAATATTTATCCACCCTTTGCAATCAAGGCACCAGGCCTGGAAATGAAGAATGCAAAGAGCACCTTTCAAAAGCAGTCTGACAGGTAAAGAGAATAATAGCACTACCTGACCAAAGGAAAAACACAGCAGTAATGAGACCTCTGAGTAGTTTGCTGCCATACAAATCAGCTCCTTTAAAAACTTCATTAAGAGAACCGAGATTCTTTTTCAGTAGAGGCAGGCATTCCTCATTCTAGAGAGCTCCTGTTCAGATGTGTCTATAAATACTGTGAGGTCCAGTGGAGGACACACTTCCAAGTGCCTGGTGAGCATCAGGTGCCCAGCTGGAGAAACCTAATACTTAAGAGGTGGGAGGTCAGCATTTAGCATTGCACTTAGCACACTGTTACTGACTTCCTATCTATGTCCAAGCACAGATAGAGTGGTTGCTTCAGCTGATCAAGCCAGAGGCAGCTGCACAACTCTGCTGCTGCACAAGTCTCGGGCAGTACGGTCAGAGAAGGCTGAGTAAAGCTCCCCAGAGCTGGGATGCTGATGAAGAAAATTTTAACCCTACCAACTTCATGGATTTAAGAGCTAGAATCTGATTCCAGATTGCCCTGCCAGACAGAGAAACAGTCTATTCATTCAGAGTTTTCCTGGGCACAGCACGAGAGCTAGGGAGCTCTCATTGACAATTATTTATAATTAGATGATATTTTAAAATAGCATCCAAGTAAACATGCTCTATCCTCTCATTATATATCCCAAGTCCTACAAGGACACTATGGCACTTTGTGTTGCACAGCAGTGATCCCTGCTTGAACTTAGGGCATCTTGGATATGCTCCCAATTAAAAATAAAGTAACCCAAATGCAGGAGCTGCTCAAGCATAGTTTTCTTTGGCTTTTTAGAGAACTCATCATTACAATTTAATTTGTCTCTCATCCTTTTTGCAGCCTGGATTAAAGATGAAATAAAAACATCTGGAAGTGAACAAAAGTTCAGCTCTGCTCTGAAGTGAGGTTGCCACCTGGCTGCATGCCCAGTGGCCTGGCCCACCTCGCTGTGCCCTCACAGTCCAAGCAGGCACTAATGGATTGTGCACACACAGCACCTGATAGTTGGAGCTGCCATTGCCTCTGCATTTTAGCTACATCCACCCTACCCCTTCTGCTCAACCTGGAAAAATTCTAGTACCACTAATAGGCAGGTAATGCCTCTTCAAACGTGGCCTGACTGCATACAGGGACAGAAGTATGGATGTCCAACTCTAATTGGGCACCTCTTCGGTCTGCTTACATCCTGGAACAGTATCTGAGTATTACGGGAGTACTAACAGGAGGAACACATACAAAGCAGCCCCTACATCTTTTCCGGTCAAGAACAGTCTTAATCCTGAATGCAGTTTGTTGCCATTGTTTCAGAGGAATCTATACTTAAGCTGTAAAGTATAAAAAAGAATGAATTTGCTTTTAATAAAACATAAGGGACAAGTGAATAGCAGCTCTTAACAGTTCTTTGATAATATTTCTATCACCGTAAGAAGGCACACGCAAAAAAAACCCAAAAAACAACCCACTCTCCTGTGGAAAGTAAAGCTTTTACTTTTGGTAAGCAGCATGCAGAACACAGAGAGAATAAGAAAAGCCCATCATGCCTCACTCTCCCCTTGAGGGCACATTTATCTTTGCCCGCAGGCAATTTGGTCTTAAGACATTTTGTTATGTATTGACAGGAATCCAAATGATACTTGACATTGCAACCCATAAGACATACAACAGAAAAATCTTCTCCTCCAACTCACCCTACACTCAGCTGCAGTGCTGTTACAGCTTTGCTGCTGGTCTGCAGCCACATCCTGCGTACAGGGGCTGCAGCAACACGTGTGTGTCATGACATTTTATATTTTGAGCCCTCTCACCTCTCTGAGCCACATGTGTGCCAGTGCTTTTTGTATTTTCCTGCTTTACATTCAGAGATTAAGACAGGGAAAAAAAGTCTGGCCATAATGGAACTATGTAAGTGTAACTAAGATCTCAGATTTAACTCTATGCGTGTGCCTGTGGCCCTTTCAAAAAGGAAACAGGGCAGTTTGTCCTTTGAATAGAAGCCTAAACAGAAACTGTTAAGAAAGAAGCAGGAATAATTAAATGTTTTGGAAGCCAGTCTTTCAGCAAGGATGCACATCTAAGATTCTCCTTTTGGCTCATCACATCATATCACAAATGGGCAAGGATTAGTGTTATTCTTACAAATACACACCATGCCCACTCTCATTCTCTAGGTCAAGCCAGCAGTCAGTGTGGGCTAAGAAAAGGAAGCATCACACACAAAGCCTATCAATTCACACTTGAGTCCTGCCAGCAAAACTCCCTTCACTGAAATTAAACAAAACATCATGTCAGCAGTAAAGTGTAGGACTCCACAGGGGGAGATCCCACATTTTCTGTGCTGGTATCAGCCACACCTCTGCAGTGGGGAAGGAATTGCAGCTCTTTCTAACAGTAACGAGCTGCAATTCCAGCTTCTGCTCCCAGTGACCAGAAACACTGAAGTCTCTGGAAATGTCTAAAATAACTCTGCCTGCTTGCTTTCTCACTTCTGGTAGCACATGCACAACTATGCCTCCAGGAACACACACAGCAAAACACCACACTGCTCTCTGGTCCTAGAAACACCCTGACTTCCTCCACACTGAGAGAAAAAGAAGAGAGCAGAGCAAAAAGATGAGAGTATGGAGGGATGGAGAAGCAGAGATCACGCTGGTGCTGAAGAAGACAGCACAACAAATGGAAGGGGTGAAAGGAAGGTGACTATGTGAAGACAAGAAAGGATAAGAGAAGCAGCTCCTTGCACTGCTCCATTCTCCCACTGCTGGACTGTGCTGGGAGTTTTACCTGACAGTGACCTTGCAGATAACCTTGCAACACCTCCTGGAAGTCCACAAGTGCAGGACTATAGCTTGGGGCATGGAACAAATGACACCAATTGGAGCAAAGGGTTCCTTGAACCCACCATGCTCTAAAGGGAAACACTGAAAGATGTAACAGGAAAGCAGGACAAGAAGAGATCTGTGCACAAATGCCTTTTTCCTCCCCCTCCTTAAAGAAAAAGTTTCCTTCATTTTCCCACCTCAATCTTCCCTCCTTCATCTCCAAAATGGTGAGGTGCCAGGAAGCAACAAGAACAGCTTTCAGTGGGGCAAACAAGCAAAACTGCCAGTTGGAACCACAACAACAGAAAAGCTGCAAACTGAAAAACAAACACAGGAGAGGGGGTATCCAAGCATTTGTGGGCTACTTGGAAATAGCTCCTGGAAGTTAGTTAACTTGAGTATTTAGACTGCATAGCTCTTACAAACCCAGCTGCAAGGCAAACATGCTCTGCTGCAGTCCGGCTGCACAGCCCACGCTGTGTCGAGCAACAACCCTGGCAGTGCAACACTGAGTTGGGGGCAGTTCTGAAATGACCGAACAGAGGGACCGTCCTCCACTTGTGCCGTTGGGTCAGCCTTGGGCACACAGCCCTTCAGGACAGAGGGAAGGCTTATGCACTCTATTCAGGGTGGTTAATCTCTGTACTCTGTGCAGCTAGCCCCCATCCTCCTTGCAGAGCAGAACAGCGTCCCCACACAGCCTCTAATCCAGCATATCACCTTTGAAGGATGCATACCCCCACACTGTACCCCAGCCAGCGGCTGGTGCTCCTCTAAACAGCGGCTGCAGTTCCCCAGCCTGTCCCTGGAGACCAGTCACCCATGGAGCCACATGCTTACCCATGCCAGGTAGGGCACCATGACAGAAAGCAAAGCAGTACATGGCACATAAAGGCCCATCAAAAGGGGCTTTTTACTTCTTCAGCTTTTCTTCCCACTCCCCCAGCTCTGACTGTAAGGAGAAATGCCCCAACTTCCTTGTCACCACCACAATGTTTTCCCTGTTCACTTCACAAACAGAATTGCAGCATGTTGTGTTTTATGTAACATTTGAGTCACTAGGGTTCAGCCCTGGTATGAAGCAACTCCAGTATCAACTTCATCATGTTGAGCTCTTGGGCATCTTCCAGCCTCTGAGACCATGTTTAAATCTTTATTCTTGGTTCTCTTAAAAGCCCAGTGACATTCTCACAGAACAAGGAAATCCACACATATTCAAGTCCTCTGTGATTACAAGATTATAACATCCTGAAAGAAAAACCTCCAAACCAAAAAGGACACTTTTCAGTAATTTGGCATTTCTTGAGGTTTGCACTTCCAGGAAGCTCCAAGTGACCTTCTCCACTGCAACAAGATTTGCTGCTTTTCCTGGGAAAATTACCATCCACTCCTCTGCTGAGAGCACATCAGCTCTTGCCTGGGTGTGCAGATGCTGCAATCCCTGGCACAGGGCTCCTCACACCCCTCAAACACACAGCTCTGGCAGCTACTGCTTGGCATTTCACATCTTCATCGTGGCTTGATCCACTCAGTGGGCACCTTGCAGACTCAGAAGCATCTCCCTCCACATAACAGGCAACATGAGGGATGATGAGGCTGGACTCCACAGCCACCCCAGCCCCAGGAAGAGCCTTCTCCCCCCACCAGCATGCAGCACTAAGCCTGGCAGGGCAATACATCCCATAGCAGCAGAACAGGAGATACTGAGACAGCAGCTATTCTTGTTGATGCAAAGCCTCAGCCAAGTATGCAGGTGCACCGGCAAAGCTGTGAATTATTAGTTTTACGCCGACTTGTGCACCTCCTCAGAGACTGCAGCGCAGATGTGGCTTTACTCCTCAGCAAAGACACCCTTCAATCTCCTTATACACCTCAATTTTACATTTCTGTGCTAAGCCCTTTAGATGAGCAGACGTGGCTTATAGGTGGAGGCACAGTAAAGTTCGCTCCACAAGTTTTTCATGCTGCAAATGGTATGAAAATCGCAAACCACAAATGCTATGTAAAACTCTTTCCAAAGCACCATTAAAAGCAAAAAATTTCAGACTTGAAATAGTAGCTCACTGAGTTTTATGAAGGTTGGTTTTGAGTCATATGCAATCCCTATTAAGATGATGAATATTTTCCTATAGGGGAGAGACTTAAGTTGCCCTAATCCAACCAACTTGTTACTCCTAATGCCAAAAGGAAATACAGCAACACCCATGCCCTTTGCTTCTGACAAACCACCAGCGGAATGACTGGAACACACTGCAGGTCTTCCCACAACTTCCATCAAATCCTGTTGCACCAGACCATGCTGTCCAATATCCTCCAGCACTTCATCTTGGCATAGTTGCCTTTGCTGGGGCATTACAGGGAGTGCCAGTTCACATAATCACAGCAGCCAGGAACACCTAGTTCCAGAACAGCACTTACAGACAAAGCAGAAAACAACGAAGCCCTTCTTTCCTATGCTAGACTTGTACCATTCCTTGCAATGGCAGCATATGATTCATCACACCACATTTGTTTTAAGATTAGGGGTTTGACTAACTGTTTGAGGCACCTTAATACCTTAGATTTCATGTGTATCTTTTGTTTTATTTGAAAGCTAGATGTAATTTAAATTTG
>WBMY01017042.1:57596-96333 GCA_013397315.1 Donacobius atricapilla
CTGCCTCTGCGGCTGCTGCTCCCGCCGCCCCCCGGGACCGGCTGGGGCCGCCCGCCGCCGCGCCTGGCCCAGGAAGCGCCATCCCAGCACTGACTAATCAACAGGGTGCGAGCAACGCCTGCGCAGCTGCCGCTCCTCCCCGCGCCGAAAAGGAAAGTGCCGGGCTGCCCGCCCGCCCAGCGCGGAGCGCCGGAGCTGCCGCCTGCCAGAGCCGCCCAGTCCGTCCCTCTCACTCCACCCTCCGACCGCTCGCCCGACGTGCAGCCCGCACTCGGGCTATGTATCTGTTATTTTAGTTTTCATCTGCGAGTCATGTATATACGTGTGAGGTCATGTATACAGGCTGTGTGCACGGTTACTGCACACGCAGGTATTTCATACATTGCGTATTCAAAGGTCTTCACACCCACGGGAACGTTTGTAGACATTCGTTCTTCGAAGTGGCTTATGGGATGAAATCTTATATGATCTTCGTCAGATATTTCATTTAATGTTATCCTTTATTTTATGCATTTTGATCTCCAGGCTGCCAGACCGTAGAAACTCTGGGAAATTAAACCAGAAAAACTCCTGGGTGGTTGCACTGTACTGTGCTCAAGTTTATTTTGTTCACTTCTGTGTCAAAACAGTTTATTTTATTGCAGTAAACTTGGCTACATTTAAGCCGTTACTGTTGACTAGAGACATAAAAGTCTGCCTTGCAGTGATTAGCAAAATGACTGACAACATCCACAGCCAACATCTCTCTCCAGGCTCCAGCTTCTCCATCTATCCTTGAGACTACGGGGGATGGCAAGCTCTGGGAAGAGCCGTGGTACCAAGAGCCCTCCTGCTGCTCACCCTTCCTCATGGCCTGGGTAAAGGGCCAGACACTGCTGCATGCCTTTGTCACTGCTGGTGCCACAGCACTGCCAGCACGCAGAGCGCTGAGACAGACGCGCTCTTGTTCTGCTCTGCCGCAGAGGCTGGGACTTTATCCATAGCCTCCAAGATTAAACAAAGACTGTGCAAACTAGTCGACATAGAATATTACAGAAAACCCAAATTATCTTGCTTTAAGTGGATCAAGGTTGGCTTGAAGCTCATCCCACTGTGGGTCTGTGCTTTAGCTGTACTGGCACTGGGTTTTCCCAACACTGTGAAAAACCTTTGTTCTTTACGAAGAAGGTTCTTCTGCTGTTACATCCTAACTACCAGAATAGTTGGCTTTAAATTTTTAAAAAATTTATCTTTAAAGAGACTTCTTTTGAAAGTAGTTTTCCTTTTACCAAGTTCACCAAATGCTTTTCAACAACGTCTGTGAATTAAGCTGTTGAAGAGCAAAGTAGTATCACAGACTGGGTGTGGTTGGGAGCTACCACATTGGGTCATCTGGTCCAATCTCCATGCTCAAGCAGGGTCATCCCAGAGCACATGGCCCAGGATTGCATCCAGACAGTTCTAGAATATCTCCACGGAGGGAGGCTCCACAACTTCTCTGGGAAATCTGTTCTAATCCACAGCCACCTGCACAGTAAAGAAGTTCTTCCTCACATTCAGGTGGAACTTCCTGTGCCTCAGTTTCTGCTTGTTGCATCTTGTCCTGTTGCTTGGCATCACCAAGAAAAGCCTGGCTTCATCCTCTTGACACGCTCCCTTCAGGTACTTATTGATCAAGTCCCCTCAGTCGTCTCTTCTCTCTTCTCAAGGCTGAACAGGCCTGGCTCCGTCAGCCTGTCCTCGTGAGAGATCCTCCAGCCCCTTAATCATCTTTGTTGCCCTCCACTGGATCCACTCTAGGAGCTCTGTGTCTCTCTTGTATTGAGAACTGGACACAGCACAGAACTGGACACAGCACTCCAGATGTGGCCTCACCAGGGCTGAGTAGAGGGGCAAAATCACCTCCCTGGATCAGTTGGCAGTGCTGTTCCTAATGCACCCCAGGATACCACTGGCCTTCCTGGCCACCAGGGCACCCTGCTGCCTCAAGGACAGCTTGTTGTCCACCAGGACCCTCAGGTCCTTCTCCACCGAGCTGCTTCCCAGCAGGTCAGCCCTCTGGGGTATCAGCCACTCCTCACAGCTTTGTGTCATCAGTGAATCTGAGCACTGTTGCTAAGAGCATTATTGCTGAAATAGGGAATGCATGGGTTTCGCTCATTCAGGCTTGATGAGGTTTCCAGGTGCAGTATGTAAAGCAAATCAGATCAGACTGAGATTCACCAGGACTTGAAGCACTAGCCTGTCAGGAATTGTTCTTAAACACTATCTTGGGTACCATTAATTCCAGGAGAGATACCATCTCACAGCATATGTCTCTCTCAGACATCATGCACTTCTGCTGTCTGGGAAGAAAAGCATCTTTCACACAGAAATAGTTACTGCTGATTTTTCTTGAAACATTTTTTCATTCTTCTGTACTAGATGTCCTACAGCCTTTAAATCTGCTTTCCCATAATGGTGTTTGTATTCTCTCCAACCAGTGAAAACCCAGCCCACTCTTAACCATTTTACTAGAACAATGTGCATTTAAAAAAAATGTAACTTCTCAATACTACCTAAATTTCATTCAATTGTCTCTGGGCAGAGAGTTCATAATGCTCACTAGTATTTAGATGTCTTACTCTTGGAGTCACTCTGTTATGTGTCCTAACTCCAGCTCCACCTCCTTGGAATATGTTCTAATAGTACATAAATGGCATTCAAATCACCAGCACGTAACAGAAATTTCTTGTTTTAACTGCACCTTATGTATAATTAACACTTTAGAGATAATTTTCCTGATGTCTAGCAGTGTCTTAGTGTGATCTCTTACCAGTCTCCTCCTGGTGTAAAATGCTAATGAACCCACCAGACCTGAAGAACAAATCCACTCTAGGGCCAGGGCCTCAGTTTCACAATGTCTTAGTTTTTGTCTATGTGCCTTTCAGGTGGTGTCCAGGGACAGTCTTTGTGACTCAACAGAAAATTCTTGCCATAAAACCATAAGCAGTGGCAAAACGACTCAGAATAATTCTTGAAATTATTCTTAAATGCATTTTGAATTGATTTGCACATGGATTTCACAACACATTTATGCAGTAATCTGTAAAATCTGTATCATATATGTATTCCATTGCCAATAACATTATTTTTAAAGCATTTCAGATCATCCTCAGTTCATATATGTGCTAACATCTGAAAAGGAACTATTTACAACAAATTAATTTTTGTATGAGTCTGGTTAACATGCTTTACAGTGTTGTGTGCATACATCAAATCAAACTGAGATTTATACAATAAGTTTCATGGGAAACCATAATATTTGGTATTTTAAAAAAGCCCCAATTATTTGCATTCCTTGTTCATATATGAGGGTTTTTTTTAATACTAAAGGCCCGATTTTCCTAATATTTACAAATCCAGTGGGATATAATAGAAAATGTAGTGATCACTTCAGAATCAGATCCTAAATTTCTTTCTCGGAATCTCAGAATTACAAAATTATTTCAGCTGGAACAGACTAGCAAGATCATCAAGCACAACCTTTTCCCAAATACCACCTTGTCAACTAAACCACAGCACTAAGTGCCGCATCCAGTAATTTCTGGAACACTTCCAGGGATGGTGTCTCTAACCTCTCTTAGAGGTTAGAGGTTAACCTCTCTGCCTGTTCCAATGATTAACAACTCTTTCCATGAAGAAATCTTTCCTGATGTCCAACCTGAACCTTTGTTGGCTCTTTCTAGTGAGAGTGGTTTAGTTTATTCCCCACTGGCACAGTCCTGTAATCTACAATGAGTATGTCTGGAAACAGGCAGTTGTTTTGTTCCAGGAGATGTGAAAAGAACACCCATGGTGCTCATGGAGTGTTAGGTGAAGCTTCAGCTAGCAGAAGTTAGCATCTGCAAAAACTGCCATGGGAACCTGAATATCTGCATCTCCCTCAGGTGGGACTGGATCACATCTAAGCACAAGTAGTAGGAAACTGCACAAAGGAAAAATGTATAGAAAATATTCCTTACTTGAAATTTTCATTAGCTATAAAGAGAAGAAATCAAAATTACAAGTAAACCTGACCTTTTTAATCTACTTTCATTGTTAGAAAAAGGAGGAATTACATGGAGGCCTAAACCTAGAGAACTAGTAGATGAACTGTGAGTTCAGCACAGCTAAAAGTTCATCAGAGATCTATTGCTGAAAGGCAAAACTGCAGAATTTGATCTATACAGAAGAGGGGAAGGAAGTGAGATAAAGATTAAGTTGGATGAATCATGAGATCTTCAATGACCTGAAATCAAATAGAAAGTAGGTCAAATTAATAAATTATTAATAAATATGTAGACTGTGTATGGACAAAACCTGAAAGATAAGCTCCTAAAAAGCTAGAAAATTGGATTTTAAAGACAGCAAGTCTGTTGATAAGATGCAGAGTGGTGATACTAAGAAAAAAATTGGTCTGTTATTCCACAGAGGGAAAACTCTAATCATCACTGATGATGCTGATACTTTCAGCCTCACCCTTCAATTTTAGAAGGCAAATGTGATTTCACTCTAGCACCACTGACAAAAGTTTAAGGCTAGAAAAAGGAACAAATAAACTGGGAAATACATAGACAGGTTAAAGATTTTTGGACAAACTGGACCTGGTGAAACTCCCTTATGGTTAAGTTGCTACTGATTATCTCCAAGAATCAAAAGAATGAGGTTCCAGAAAACCCCAAAGAGATTGCTTCTCTCAAAGGAGGGAAGGAAATACCTATACAAACTGATCAAGTGAATTTCTACTAAATAAAGAGGATTTAACAGGCTTTCTGGATGGGGGAGAAAGACTGAGAAGCATAAGAGTTTTTTACAATGTGCTCTTAACAAAATAAAAACCCAAATGAACAGTCTAAATACAATATTATTTGGAAATAATTAATACTCTAAAGAAAGGATACATTGAACAGGATTTCACTTAGATCCAACTTGGATCCAGGACCTTCATCAACATCACTGATGAGTGAACAAAGTACACTTATATTTGGAGACTATATCTATAGGAAGAGGCTCTAACTATGTTGGACCACAACATTACAATTCAGAGGGATCTTGGCAGATTGGAGCAACTGAAATGCCACTGGACAAGGAGTAACAGAAGGTTTTACACATCCAAAGGAATAATCAACTGCACAAGCATGTAGCAGGATAAAAAAAGTTCTGTGGATCACAAGAGTACTAGGCTACTTTGCATTATGCTGATGTTGGAATGCATAAATAGGAGTATCACAAGTAAGATAATGAAAAAAATAATTTAAATCTATCCAGCTGTTTTTATTTAAACTAGAATAGTCTGCTCAGTTTTCAGGTCTACAGTCTAGGATAGGTGAGAACCAACTCAAGAACCTTAAGAGGTGGGAGACAAAAAGGGCAAAAGATTCTGGAAACCCAAACTAAAAGGGAAGGTAGGAAGCTGGGGAGAGGGGAATCAAGAGGAAAGGGAGAACCTACTTTCCATGTGTACCAGTTAGGTTAGATATTAGGAAATTTCCTGCTTACCAGACCAGTTAAGTAAGGATTGTTGCCACTCAGAGACACTCTGAAATCCCTAGCAGTGCAGGTCCCTGACCATCTTCTTGCATTATATCAGGGAAGCTGATCAGAGGTTGAGATAGGATGAGAACCCAGACAGACTCTCAAAATCCCTTCCAGCACTATTTCCTTCCTCTTCTAGGGTTTTAACGAAGGCAGAGATTATCCTTTGTTCCTTGTTTTAAGATTTCGTGAAAAGCACTTCAATTACTGGCCATGATGAGTAGTCAGGAGCAGCTGTAAATACTCAGCCCAGCCCATCCTCTTGCACCATTTCTGCAGGCACACTAACCGGGCTAGGGGCAGATGAACCTGGCACTATGCTTAGGCACATTTGGTCCCATGTGCTCCAGCTGAGCTCCCTTTCTCAATACCGAACTTAATAATATTTTTATATTATGACAATCTGCCAACAGCCCTCAAAAAAGAAGTAAGCATATTTCAGAAGGTTAGTGGCATTTCAGAACAGTAAGCCAGAGGGGTTAGTTATTTTGGATGTGCTGGGATGGATCAAAACACCAATCTGCACAACAGTGTTAGTCATTCATAAATAGTGATAAAACAACCTCATCTCCTATGCAGGGAAAAAAAAAAAAAAAAAAAAAAAAAAAAAGAAGACAGCATAGTCACCACAATTCTTCAAGTTTCTCAACCTGTGTTTGCTTTTTGCTTATCTTGTAGGTTTGAGTTGTGCTTGCCTTGTTTGATTAAAGCAAAAGTATCTTGATTCTGCCCTTGTTTAAAATTAAATAAGATATTCGCCACAGATTTTAAAGATATTTCAAGTCTGTATAAAACAAATCTACATGAGCAGAATCAGATACTTCCTCTATTAACACTTTAAGAAAATAACTAATATATCACAATGTCAAAGAAAGCCTTTTATTGTGATCATTTGTGGCAAAAAAAGAACATTTGAAAATGCAGGTATGCTGCTACCACCTGTGTAAACTATTTTAAGGAATTACAAAATTTAAATAACAAACGTTATTATTGGATGTATTCTGTTGTTCCATATTTTCTGAATTCTTAGGAAGGTCCAGCAACATACTTTAGTGGAAAGTGTCCCTGCCCATTTTAGGGAGGTTGGAACTAGATGATCTTCCTCCGATCCAAACCATTCTATGACAGCAGTCTTTATAACGTTTATCCCTTTAGCTCAGACATCACCTTTGCAGAATTCCTATTCAAGAGTATTGAAGTAGCATGTATGTGTCTGAAATGGGTATAAAAGAAACCTAGCCAAAAATTCTCTGAGACTTGTCTTATGGGATTGCAGTATGTATCACGTACTTAAAGAGATGTTATATGATTTCATGTATCAGAAGGTTGTTTGTGTGATGACGTCAATGTTCATTGTATTACAAATCCGATATAAATAACACACAAAAAAAGTGAAGGGTGCTTTTTTAATAACAGAAAATTAGTACACTTAGACTTCATTTCTGCAAACATTTGCATTCAAGCACTGTCACCCTGTGATGCATCTAACAATTCCAAAATCAGATAACTGTTTTGTCTTCACAATAAAAATATGAAAATACAATATAAACATATAAAAAAATTTGGCAACAAAGTCTGTGTAATACAAAGGATGCCTAAACACCATGTTTTTAGATCACAGGCTCCCTTTTAAAATCTTGTATGTTTCTTTGTAACACTGGATATTTCCTGAAGAGAAAATGGAATAAGAAACAGTATTTCAGAATGCACAGCAGGTTTTCTTCTTAGTTTCATTTAGAGACACAACGTCTAAGTCATGCAATACACAGGATTTCTGAAAAACAAACAAAAGCAAACACTTCATTAAGGTAACTAGAACACAACCGTTGAAAAGTTTGCTTTTCCACATACTTTAATGTAAAATATTTGCAGTCACAGGATATGTTTTTCCTTGGAGTATTTAACCGAATGATTGAAGTTTTCTAATAAATTAGATGGAAACTGATGCCCATACAAGTCCCACTTGGCATCTTTACATTCTTTAGCTGCCTCAAACATTTCTCCTAAATCTGAAGGTGACAGAAAGTGTCTTTTGAGAAGTCACTACAAACCATATGTGTCAATCCTGTAAATCTTTACTCACATGAACTGTTCTATACATACAGGTTCTTCTGTTGACTACACCCATTTTAGCTAATTTTCAGTTAAGTACCCTTATCTTTGAAGTATTGAGGATGGTTGAAAAAGTCCAGTTGAAAGGAACAGGAAATACAGAGTATCAGTACTCACTAAAAAAAAGGCACAAGCTATTAACTGTTATAAAGTATGTTAAGTTTTTTTTGTGAAATTCACTGAAATTCTGTTTTCTTGTCTCTATTTAGTAACCAGGAATATCCTCAAATGGAAACAGTTTGGTCTCCATCATGATAAACTACCCAAATAGCATTCCACCCTTGTAAAACATTTATGTACTGATTGCAAAAGCAGATTATACCAAAAATGAAAATCATCAAAACCAGGACTCTTCCTTTCAGCAATGAACTCAACTAGATAATTAATGTTGACCAGAGAAACAATCAAACCCAGTTGTGCAATGCAGAACATGTTGCAATCTTGTTCTCTGAAACCATTATGAACTCTGAACCCTGAACTAGGGCACAAAGACACAGAGAATATTGTCACATGCCCAGGAAAATCAAAGCCCCAACTTCTCTACCTGCCACTCTTGTTGCCTGTGTCTTGACAGGTTTACCAACTAAGCACAGAGAAATAAGTGCAACTACTGGATTCACCACATTCCTCTCTCAACCCAAACCAAACAGCCATAAACAATGCCTGACAATAAAGAGGAACTTCAGAGACAACAGCTATCTAAGCTGGAATGAATGAAATCCAAAGCACAGCAAAAAGAACAGATGAAGGGGAAAAAAAAGGCATCATGAAGTACAATACTAATCATGATTCAAAATTGGAAACTTATACATAAAAAGTTAGTGAACATGAAAAGCTTGTTGAACATTGACTACATCCAGAAAGATTCACCTAAAATTACTTGGCTGCATCAGAATGAGGGCAAAATATAAAGTCTTCCCTGTGCTACAAATAAGTCCTACGGCTCTTTGGCTGAGAATATTCATCACTACTTAAAAATCTGGAGAATATGAATGGAAATTGTTTCCTTTTTCCTTCTGTAGCCATAGTTCCGCTCTTCCAGAATGCTGGCTGCCTTGTGCCAGAGCTGTCCCCACAAAGGGAGTGGCTAAGCTCATTACTCCCTGAGGCTGCAGGGACCCAGGGAGGCTTCCACAGTGCATGATGCTGGGAGGAGAAGATGAAACATCTGAGAAGGGATCAAAAGTGGTAGATAGAGGAAGGAACAGGGGGCAGGAAATGTACTGTAGTGTCTGAAACCCAGGATGGATGCTGAAGCTGTCATCAGTAAAATTATTAGCAAATACTGACTAGAATATCCAAAGACTGTGGCTTATTGATTTTAATTTTTTTTTGTCATGATGAATTCTTGTCATAATGAATTCCCCACATAATGAAGAAATACAGCAGGTGCACTTTCACTTTTTTTTTTTTTAAATATTTTTTGAGTGGTAAGGACCAAGACACACAACATTTTTATTACCCTTGAGAATTCCCACAAATACCGACACGCAGCTTTATAGCTTCTGATTAGTTTTAACTTTTGGCACAGTTGTGGGGTGTACAGGCAGTAGCTATTATGATTTCTGCTAGGCAGAGAGAGTATTTGGTAGTCTGCAAGCATAGACAGTAAATTAAAAGTATGAAGACTTTTTGAAAAAACGGAGCAAGGCAGAATCAAAAGTACACAAATGTAACCTTGTCATCTCAAGGAACAAGATATCACTCTGGTTTAGAGAGAAGATTCTGAAGGGAAAATAAAAGCTTAGGAAGATAATGGTACAGTAAGAAATCTAATTTCACTCAATTGAGACCAAGAAATAACATTGAGCATTGATTGTTGTGAACATCAACTATATGTTTTGCTTCACCCGTGCTTTTTCTTGAGAAGAAAACAATCAGTTTAAGTAGTAAAAGAGTTCTAGAAAAATCCCTGTTTGAACAGTTTCGGAATTCAAGTTTCACTTACTTACAGGAAACAGGTAATTTGAAGATGTTGCAGATTATACTTCAAGACCAAACTTCATGCTTTCAGTCAAAGGGAGAAACTTATATTCCTTAAACACTCAGGATACTTATTTGCATCCTTAGCATTTTACTACTTAACAGTACTTTTAGATAGTAAGTAAGCTGTTCACATATCATTAGCAAGGATCCTCAGAACTGTTAAGTGATTAAGAATGGTGAAACATATTTGATAATGCAACAGTTCTTATAATCTCGAAAATCATTATTTGATAGTTCATCTACAAACTAGTCAGGACAGACATACAAGAACCACCACTCCACAAATAAGGAACAGCCATTATAAAATCCATTTCAAAGTTGAAGACAATCACTTCAGTTTCCAAGACTGTTCCATATAGGGCCTTTGTGAAGCAAATAAGGGTCTGGGATCCGTTTAAGCAAATGTGCTGCACACACATTTAAAAAGTGCACATTCATAATCAAAAGAAGTACAACAAGTCCCGCATAAAGTGCTGAAGCAACAATCAGATTTGGGCAATCCTAAAAGCCTCAGCCAAGCCTTGGAAGAGGTGGGGCATCCCCTCTCCCGAAATTACAGCAGGGAGGTATGCAAATCTCTCCCACCTGTGAGAACAAGGTGGGCAGCATTCCTCCTCCAGGGCTCCATTACATTAACACTTCCAGCTCACATTTCAGCTCAGCTTGTAAATCATTGCCCCACAAATCAAAAACTAACAGCAAAAAACTGTGAAAAGGTAGGAAGAACCAAAATGGTACCAAGAAGCTGGAGTTTCCACCTCAGTATCTTTGGGCAAAATTTTGAAAATACCACCACCAACACAGATGCCACTGTATCCTGCAGTGATTTCAGTAAGATGTTGAAACTGCCTGCTATCAAATACTAGTTTTTCCTGTTAAATAGCACAACAGACATGTCTCACTTAACTGGCAGGCAGCTCTGCAAGCCAGTTTAAAACTTCCTGCATAAAACTCCCCTTCTGGCTGTCTCTCCTGCCCACTTCTAAGCAGAATTTCTATCACTGGCATGCAATAGATACCTACACACAGGAATTGTGATGAGATGGCTCAGTAACCAATTTTTTTTTTGTTAATCAAGGCAAGAAAGCTAGGGTGGTATACAAAGGAAAATGTAATGAAAAAACCTGAACAACCTCTTTGAAGGGTTTCTAATGGAGTAAATATATAAATCTTCATTAAGCTCAACTGCCCATTCCTTGCTGAAAACCTACTCAGATTAATGGTGGATCCACCTCCTCTAGCACCAGTTTTTGGTATTATGATACTGGTCTAGTTATTTTAAAGGTGGAACTCACCGTGGGTTTGAAAGAATGGCAGGATTTTGTTTTACCCATATCATGTCCCAAGTCAAAGTCAGACCTAGAGTGCTTGCTGAAAAATTAGAAGCTTTGGAGAAACAAACAAAAGAGACTGTAACTGAGGTTACTATTATTTATAACTTCTTTAAATTTTGAGGATTTTTACTCTAATTAAAAAATGATCCTACTTAATTACTGCAATAATTTTGTTTAACAGTGATAGGACAAAGACTGGCAGAGAACTTCATGCAACAAAGTCCCATGTGAATTCAGTGCCTGACCTGCCACTAGAGAGACCTCAATTATTAATAGTCCTGACACTTGTTATGTATTTCCCCTAAATTCTGTAATTCAAATTACCTGTTCAAAATGCAAGAGAGTAGTCTCACAATCACAATCAGATGGACATGGCACAAGCAGTATTAAGCAAGAGCTAGGGATATATTAGCAGGGAAGGCAATCACTGTGGGAACAAGTACAGGAGCAGGAGTGGAGGGCATGAGGTCTGGCACAGCAGTCTGCTGTGACTATATTCCTCAAGGAATGTTGATGAAGGTTTTGCTCCCAAAGCCTGCTATTCCACCATGTCTAAAACAACTAACCCATGGGCAAAGTGTGGGCTCTATCTCCCTCTCCTCTTACTACCATGTAGATTGTAACAGTGTTGTATTGCAATTAGTTATTCACAAACTTGAGAAGACGGCTGTGGATCTCCTGTCAGCTTCCTCAGCCTTACAGATCATGTAGGTGAGGTTTAATATAGTTGCATCATAAAAACTCTATTTAAGAGAGCAATATATTTTAAAAGTCAATATCCTGCAGAAGCACCAAATGCCAGAAGTAAGCCAAGTCTGTAACTTTCTTTTGTTATCCTTGAGTTTAATTCATTTATGTGAATCACATGAAACCATATAGGCAGAGATATGGAGGCCTCCATAATCCATGGAGGGAGAAAGGCACCTCCAAAACACAGTTTTATCCTAAAGACTCATCTCTTTCCATTGAGTAGAGATGATTCCAGACAACCAGACCAGTCATGCAAATTTTAGCTGGCTAGGATTGCATGCTAAGATGAATCTCATCCTCTATACACAGAGGTTGAGATTAAGTTTTGATTTACATGCTCTAATTATATGCTACTGTTTCCAGAAGAATATCCGGCTCATTCAATGTCCAGAACAGACTTTTTAATAAAATTATATAAGATAGCATAGTTAATTTTTGCCTTACATTGCACCAGCACTAAGTGAGTTGGTACCATTTATCCTCTTTGCTTTAATCTCTGTACCTTGGTTCCCACATGTGCAATGCTGAATATACCTAATGTTACTAAGAAAGTTAAGGAGATAAAAATCTAAAATGGATCTAAAGTACAGCAGTATGAGCATAATGAAAAAACCTCTTGAAGGAATTAGTATTCTGTGGTCAGTACAAGATAAATAAAGGGCAAATAAAGCCTGGGGCTCCATGCATGACTAAGGATAATAAAGAAACACTGAGTATGCACTGCTGGAGACACAGGGATCTTTTAGGCAAACTAACAATTCCATGAACCTCAGCAATAATGAAATCCAATTTCCTATGGATTTGGGTCTTGAAGTGAATTAAATTTGATATCTGTGATGCAAGTTTCAGCTGGAGTAGCTGGCTGAAGCATTTTTCATTCTCTCTGAATGTGTAGTGGTCTCTAATATTCTATGAACTAATGCTGGAGACTCCTTCTGCAGAATACTCTGCCTCTCACATTATTTTCAAGGAACTACTCAGGAACTTAATTATCTTTTAGTTTGGTGTGTCAAATTTGTTTAAAATCAGCTAACAGGTTCCAAAGGTACTTTAAGAGCAAAGGAATAGAAAACACAATATAATCTCAGCAATCTTGTTGCCATAGGAAAGAAATGTAAAGAAATGAAGGAAGAGCAAAATTGAAGCCTGCTACTTCTGACTTTTCATCTCAAATGACAGCCAGCTGTTAAACATTAAATGTTACTCTCAACAGCACAGGGCAAGGTCTTAAATGGATTTTCACTGTTCTCTACTCAGCAGATATGTTTATTTAATAAGATTAAAAAAAACTTAGTAGTCAATCACTCTTGAGAGGTAGGCAGAAAATAAGTTTTGGTTAGTTTTATTGCAGTTTTCAGAAAAAGGTGATAACTTCATTCTTATTTTCCATTTTTTAAATGAAGTTCTGTCCTGATCCTAGTTTAGAAAAATACCAACAATCACAACCAAAAGAACATACACAAAGGCTTGTAATATTTTTTTGAAAACCTACTTGAGAACACTGCTGCTTGCAAGGCATGAAACCAAATAACACAAAAGAGCAAATGCTAACTGCATTCTGGGTGGCATTTTTTTGGTTTTGATTGTTTTTAGAGGACTGATTCATAAGTCCAAATAGGTCACTGGCAACCAGAAGCATTGTCAAAGAACAGCTGTCATCTATTAATGAACAGGTTTAGGCATATCTGAGATTCATCAGAATTGTGAATAAATAAAATACTGTTATTTGTCAACGTCAAAGCAAACTCCTGGAATAACCTAGGTCATTAACATTTATTTCCATTGCAGGCTTTCAAATACAATCAAACTGGTTATTATTGCCCTTCTCCAAAAACTCATCAGTCAGAGGAAGTTAAAACTCAAGTACTGTATTCAGTTATTATTAACTGATTGGTTTGAAAATTGCGAGTTCTCAGAAATCTGGCATGACTCCTTAGCTGGTACCAATGTAAGCTGTCAAAAAAACATCTGATGGTTTTAATGAGACTGCCCATGTAAATTAGAGCTGCAGAACCAAGACCCAGCATGGAATGGCTGAGATGGAAAGCATTTGAAAGGTCAAGCAGCACTTTAGTTATCCAGATCACTGGGACACAGAAGTCTTCTCTCTCTCTCAAGCCCACTACATACAAGACAAACTGCAAAACAAGAGATGGGAAACTGCAGCACAAAATAGTGACAAAGCACTGAAACACTTTCCCCTTTTTGTTTTCTATTGTTTAAATGTCTTTAATATGAAAGTTTTAATTTTTTTTTTCCTCAATCCACCACTGAACCACAACTTGTTCTAAACTTTGAAAGAATCAAGAAGCTTAGTACTTCTGTATGAGCTCTGTAACTCTGGAGATCAATCTTCTCCATATACAGGACTGTTTTGTGTAAATTAAGTTACTAAGGATACCTCCACAGTAGATGGCAAGCAAGAATGTACATACAAAGTCCTAGATTTCCTCAGATTAATAGTCTACTGCAATGCATCTGAGAATAGTCTACTGCCTGCCCTGCTTATTTATCTTACCTCTGATAAGCTTCACGCACTTCCCAAAAGCGTGGCCATAATAGACCATTCTAGGGAGTTCCTTTCTTCTGTGGGACTAGGAAAGCAGCGATGTGCTTCCACTGAAGCATCTCATCAGTCTGGGACAGATGGTCCATAACAGAGGGCAGGGAAGCCCAATATCCCCAGGCATAGGTGTCTTGGGCCAAAACACTGCAAAGTTGTATCTCCTTTTTACAATCAGCAAATACATATTTCACCACCACCAAATGGATGTATGACTGAAATTATCTCAAAATGGTATCTATCATGTCATTTTTCACAGCTACTAGTCACATTTGCTACTGCGTTTTCCATTTTCCAAAATTTCATCAGTTGGAGGAAGTTAAAATTCAAGTACTACATTCAGATTTCACAGTTTTGTGAACAGGCAAATTATTTTGTCGAACCTGAAAACCATGATGAAACTGTATGGTAGATTTTTTTTCCCAAGCAAAGCCTTTCTTATCAGGTCAGTGGTAAAACCAATTGGGCTAAAGGGGTTCTTGTTTAAATCAACAAACGCATTTACTAAAAGTGGCAAATTATACACCAAAGTAATGGTACATGATGCCTCATCAGGATTCCAAATATTTTTAGCTAAGCTGAAACGTTACTACAGGCAAATATGAAAAATTCTCATGGGCACATTTTCAAAACACACATACATGCAGAGCATACAACTGTTCAAAGTAGTTCTAATTAAAAACAAGCAGTAGTTTAACATGTTCAATGTGGTCTGAATTTTTTCATGAAGGTGAGTAGGACTACTGAAGTTTCACTTACTGTAAAATAAGTGTAGGCAATCTTAATGTGAAAAATACCAAACATCATTTCTGCATGTGCAGAGAATTCTCTTAGATATCATCCAAACACATTCTGCAGAAATGCTCACATTGCACATATTTATTTTTGCAGCAGTTATGATCTTAGCTACTGTTTTGTAGTTTTCATGTTTCATACTAACAATATATTCTCTATTTAAAGTAGACAATGTCTTTTTCATTTACAACAAAATCAGTTATCTTACTTGAGACTTTTTTCCAACAAGCTCAGTAACTCAACGGCCTGCTATTATCCTCCAGTTCTAAACAATATTTGACTGTTCAGTTGCTGAGCTTCATTTTCATGTTAAAGTAACCAAAAGATTTTTTTGCCTTTTTTTTCCTCCCCCAAAATAACCAACTACAGCTTGCGTTACTATGTAGTATGACAGGACCCTGATTTAGAAGCAGTCCAACCCTGAGCCATTATTCTGACCATCCCCAATGGCTATTTAATCACAACACTGCTACTTGTGACTTTGTCAGTAATTCTGCTCATTTATCTTTATTATGACTTGAAGAATATTCGGAGTGGAAGCTTAGTTTTGTATAACTAATATTGGTGATGAATGGCAGTGATAATACATTGCATGAAGAACATCTATTAATGTCTAAAATAATATTCTACTGACTAAAAATATATTGCAATGCAAAACACTTTCAGAGCTAATGAACAGCAATTCAGCCCCACAAAAGAATTGCAACTCTGAGGACTAAGGAGCTTTAAGCCAACACACTCAAGTTAGAGATCCTGACTCTGACAGCTACAATATTGATTCTACCACTAATTAACTCAAATCTTTAGGCCCTGATAACTTCAAAAGCACTAGTGTAAACCAGCCAAACAAACAGCTATGAACCTTGGATAAAACATTTGATTGCTGAACATAAAAGCTTCACTGATTCCATCATCATGCAGCATCTTCACTGTGTGCACACTCTGCAGACACCTAGAGGAAAAAGGAATCTTCCTGGCACAGAAGTGGAACTACTCTAGAGCTGTTACCACTCCCTTAAAGAAAAGTATGGGAAATAAAGCCACAAATGTATCCTTCCTGAATTTTTACTTTCTCTCTGAACTGTATTGTACCCCTGCTTGCCTCTTCCGTTTTTCTCTTCTCCCAAGATTGTTCTCCCCTATGCTCCTCCTCTGTATGCCTGTAGCTCCAGGATCACCCACAAAATATTAACTCCATAAAGCAAAATCAGCATGAGCTGTGCTTTGCTTAAACTATTCTGTATTTACAACCTTATTTACCCAACCTATCAAGAAAAATCTTCCATTTTCTTTCTCCTTAGAAAAGAAGCCTACCTTTTCCAGGATTTCCCTAGTCAAGACTGAGAATGCATGCTCAATGTTCACATTTTCTTTAGCACTGGTCTCAAAAAATGGCATTCCATATTCCCAAGCAAGCTGAAAAACAAATGTAGGAAATAGGATGAACATTCTTCAGGAAAAAAAAAAACCAGCTCCTAATACTAGTAGCAAGCAATATGGAGGTGTTTGGACTGCTAACACATTATAAAAACAATAATTAGGTACATGACTGCTCAGTAAAGTACTCTATAATCATCCTTAGTTTATAAATTTCAGGCACCTCTTAATACATTCTTCTTAAATTTTTGTGTTTTCAAAACAGCTTTTTTAAACCATTCTTTACTTGTAAATAATAAGAATAAACTCCAGTGGGTCCGTTCTCAGTGTTTTGATTTATTTGGAAAATGAGCTGTCTCCTAAGCAACTATTTAGAGGAAACTACTGGAATGCCTGCAGATAAAAATATGACAAAAACTGTTAAAAAAGTGGCATGATGAAATATAAAAAAGAGATGCTCCTTTATGCTAGACAGAGAGAAGCACAGAAGTAACAGGCAAGCAAAGAAAACATAAGCATGCAAAAAGATATTACAGTAAAAGGTGAAGAGAGAGAATAATTAGAACGGCAGCATAGACTTTACATTGGTTGAATTTTTTTAATTTACTCCTGGTGTCTTATTTCCAGTGAATTTCCATTACAGATAGGTTTGAGTTGTGTTGGCATGAAGAAAAAAACCCTAACACAATACATATACAATAATCAGACTTCAAAGCTTTAGTCAAAATATAATAAAGATTACACTAAAGGTAAAAAAAAGTAAGCAAAATGGTTTCCTTTGCAAAATGCAACAAGAAAATGTTATTCTGAAAATAAAGATGAGATCTAACTGATTTATTAGACAGAGACCACTTCACAACTTCGTAAGGGATTCTGAAACTCAGTGGATTGCTGTGAACTGTTTTCAGTACTGCAGCAACTTGTTACAGAAAGTTAAAATCATTCAACTATTTCCAGTACAAAACAATGACGCATAAGGGTTCATAAAGAAACATACATTCAATAAAAGAATACTGGGCTAATAAAGTAGAGAGAACTGGTTTGCTGATTATAGAGTGCACAGAAACTACTACTGAATAGCCCTTTTCCTCCCTTGTATCATGTATCAGGTTCCTAGAGGTTACCAATATACAAATTCTGATGAACACAAACCAACCCTTTTAATCATGGAATCACTGAAATAATTTTGAAAGATAACCCCACTTGAAATGAAGCTACTGCCCACACAATATTGGATCAGCCATGGCTTTGCCTACGGAAGTCTTGAAATCCACCAATGATGGAGATTCTGTAGCCTTTATGGGACCCTCTTCCATGGCAACATCAACCTTCTAGTGCAACTGGCTCTCCTCAACTCCAACCTGAACTTCCCAAGACAGGACTTGCGATTGTTACCCCTCTGTTTATTGTTTGTCTCTACTGGGAAGAGTCTATTTTTGTCATTCCTTAGTGCCACCAGAGTTGCTGGAGACCAGTAACTGCTCCTTAGCCTGCTTTTTACCCAGCTCACCCTCCTCATGGAATACCAGCACTAAACCCCAATCACCTTTATACTTGTATGCTGGACCAGCTGCAGTTTCTCAACACCCGTCTTGAACTGGGAGAGCCAAAGCTGGACACAATATTCCATGTGGCCTTGCCAACACTAAGTAAGGGGGGGTAATAATCTCCCCAGATCTACCATCCATTATCCTTCTAATGTAGCCCAGCACCTTTAAAGCCATGAGGGAACACTGCTGACTTATATTCAGGCTGGTGTTCCTTGTAACTTCTCTGTCTTTCATAGCAGGGCAGTGACTCATGCCTTGGATTATTCCATCACAGGTGCAAATCTTTGCACTTCATGAATTTCACAATGTTTCTGCTGGCCCAGTTCCCAAGTTTATCAAGGTCCCACAGAATTTGTGTTCTCCCATGTGGTGTGTCACAAACTCCCTTAATATCACATCACATGCAAATCTCCTTTTGCCATCAACCAGATCACCAATGAGGATGCCGAACAATGTGACTGAGACAAGGCTGACTGCCCTGAACCTTCTTCCTTGCCTTTTTTAAAAGTCACACATCATGTTGGCATCTTTCTAGTCAAAAGGGATCTCTCCCAACCACCCTGATTTTTCAGAGCTGACTGACAGTGGCTCAAATCACAATGATCAGCCCTTTCAGCACAACTGGGTGAACTTCATCATGTCTATGGGTGCATCCAACTTTCCTAAGCAATTTTTAATCCAAAGCTTTCCCACTGCTGGCTGACCTGCTCCTTCCCAAACCATGCCAGTACCTGCAGAGGCCTAGGAGCAAGCTCTATTTGTGAAGACCGAAGAAGAGAAAAATCAAATCAAATCAAACAAAAAAACCTTGAGTACTTGAGCCTGCTATGTATCATGTTACTACACTGTCCACTACATCTATCAATGCACTCCCATTTTCTCTATATGTGCACAATATTGGTCACAGAAGATTAATGTATGTATTTTTTCACTTTGCCCTGCATACTGCTAAACTCTGTGGCAAGCAAGTCCTCCAAAACCGTAGCTCAGTGGAATAACCCCCACTGGTCCAGTGGTAAAGGAGTTGAAAGTATGAACACGTATTTGGCAACTCCCTCTCCGAAAGACAACAGAAAAGTGTATTCAAAGAACTACTTTTTTTTCCTTTGGGAGCATATTGAATAGATCCATAAATAAAATACCTAAACACATTTACAAACCTGTGGGAATTATGCTACTCAGAAATGATATTTTATAATATCCTTGATAACCGTTTGGAGAACTTGTGTGAAATTAACTTGTATTTTACCAACAACAATAAATTAATTAATGCTAACCCTACTTCCTAGCAAATTACTGGTATGATTTCCTAGTGCTGAATCAGAGAGATATATCTGAAATATTCCGAAACTGTGCAGAGTTCTCTGACGTGAAAAATCAGCTTCGAAACTATAAATCAGCTTCAGCTATGAAGACAACAAAAGAAAAAAAAAAAAAAGGAGGAAGATTTTACTTGGCCTTTTCTGTAAAAAAGATTTGATAGGAGAAAAACAACCATATCCTACCAAGTCATATAACCTTCAACATTTTTATCTTTCAGTGAAAAAGATAATGATATTGGGGGGTCAACAGAGGAGCCCAAGAAGGTTGAGTTAAAATTTTTATCGAAGTGAATAAGAAGCAATTAATACAAGAAACTTATACTTCCTAGTGTAACAATTAAGTATCTCAAATTCTGAGTGATCACAATTACCTAAGTTTGTATAAATGAATTATTACATGGTTTTGTACAAAAAGAAACAACAAAAATTTCTCAGCATTAAATTAAAATGAAATGAAATTATATACAACGGCCACTCAGTTATAATGGATTTTTACAGAAGTGCCAATATAGATGATGAGATTCCCAGGAAATCTAGAGCTCTTCTGTGCAAGAGACTGAACAGAACAACACTTAAAGCTCATACTATCAGGGTAGTATGAAATATTTAACTACAAGTTATTATTTTTCAGTGTTAGAATCAAACTGGTTTCCCCTCTTAATAAGGATATTTTCTTCTTTAGAGTGCGAGGACTCTAAAGACGACTCTAAATTACTGTCTCTGCTAATGGAATCTTTCTCCAGCACATTCAGTCAGACCCTTTAGCACTTGTGAATCATATTAAGAAGAAATAGTATAACAGAAGAGTTGCCTTGCCTCAACACACATAGAAATATAGAAAGTAGACTCACTGGGGAGGAGGTAAGGATTTGTTTCTGAAAAAAAAAATACCACACTAAGAGGAATTTTGGTGGCATGATTAAGAATCCAGAAGTCAGAAAATGCCATCGTTAATACCCTAAGCAAAACCCTACTGCTGCCCTCTGGTGCACATGCATCCAGTGACTCTCTAGGTTTCTGACAGTGCATCCTTTGTGTGGGACTGCAACATGTATTGTTCAGCAACCTTTCTCCTTGTACATAGATATGGTACATTAACACTGAAAGCATCTTACATGTGAACTATGAACTCTCAGGAGTGTAATGTTGTCCAAAAAGGTGATGTTATTTTTTAAAAGTTTCCTAATCTGGGATTATATAATTGGCAAGAAGCTATCAGTCTGTTTCTCTTTAAATAGGAGACATCCTGCTTTACTCACCATGCCTGAAAGCAGAACTGGAGGGCTAACTCCAAGTTCCAGAGAACAGATGTATACAGTTTGCAGTAGCAAAATTCACTGGTATACAGCACACACTCTCCTGCAATATTTAATTATTATCCCTATTTCTTCTGTCATGGCATGGCTTCTGAATTTCCTCACTGGCTGTCAGTGAGAGACATTTGCCATTCCCTTTAGAACAGCCCTCCCCACTTCATAAGTTCTTTCTCCACCCATGGTCAGCAGCTAGAAACTCTACTGTAGTCTCAACTATATGTCATATACACAGTTTTGGGGAGCTGTTGTTCAGTATCTGTCCAGTCTTATTTAAGGCTATTCAGAGACAATGCAGATCACTTTTCATAGGTTGCCAGATCAGTTCTTTATAGTCAGACTGTAGCAAAAATATCACTGATGAGTGGTGTCAGAAAAATTATGCAGAATGTATTACATTTTAATATTCCATATTACAACAGTACTCTGAAAATGCAGTCTATGTAAGATTTCTGTTGTAGCACCTAAAACTTTTAAAGTACATTTTAACCTTTAAAAGAAAAATCAGTATTCTAGAGAGATCAACTAGGAATTACTTAATGTATTTCTAACACTCCAGAACTCCACAGCTGTTCTTCTAGAGCAAGTCCTCACAGAACTTCTGGAATTCAGGAGCTTTTAACCATTTTCAGTTTAACAGCTCAGTCACATACTAAGAAACTCAGGAGAACCCAAAAAAAGTACCAAAGATACCTTTTCTCCTTTCTGTTTTGGAACTACCCGTTCTGACTCCTTATCACACTTGTTGCCCAACAGTATTACGTCCACTTCATCACCTGCTTTCTAAAAGAGAACCAGCATTAATATGTGTCAAGTAAGAAAAAAGCAAACAAAAAAACCCTTCACCTTCAGCTCACACTAACTTTCAGCACTCCATTTTCTTTATAGTAAAGGCTAAATTCTGTCATGACCTTCATACGTGCAAATATTTTCCACCAGTTAATGGGATTTGGAGGAAAACAGCAAGAATGCAAAGAGCAGAAAAAAGCTACTTAAAAGTTCCATGTATAATTTCCAACCCCTTTTTTGAGATATAAAGTATATGGTGCATAGGCACCATGTTCTGATGAATGCTCCAGCTTGAGGCTTTAAAGTGGCTGGAAATGCCCTGGAATTCACAGATGCTGCCCTCCTAAAAGTAATAGATTCATGTATTAGCATATGACTCTGGTCTACACCCAGCACTCACAAGTAAAAGGGAAGGAATTTGCTGCACCTGAAAGAGCATCTCTCTGTGCTTCACTTTTGCACACAGACAGTAAAATTACTTTCAAAGTGTTCAAACTCAACATAAAAGTCTGATTATTCCAAGAGACTAGGAAGAAAGCAATAGATTTTTAACGAAGTAAAATTTTAAAACCTCATTGATTTCAAAAGGAAGAAAGATCTACCTTTTTGACCTTGTCTCCTCTGTTCCTCTAATCCACTCACATGCATGATGACTGTGAAATGCACTGGGTTTTTAACATCAGTGTTATTTTAAGATAAGTCATTGTAACTATATGTGACTGGAATAAAGACAAGGAAAGGGAATAGCTCTGCAACAGCATGTGGAATTTGAAAACTGACATTCGTTATGAAAAGCATAATATTTAAAACCACTTTTGGTGCTTAAATGGACGACACTGAGGGTGTCAATCTACAAATAATTGAAGCTACTATAGTCTGATGCCATGGCTTTTATTCTGGAGGTACATGCTCCCACAGCTTCCCTGATGACCCAAAAAGCGTGGTCTCAGGCTGCAGATCTCTCTCTACAGGGACTTTGATGAAATCTCTGATCTCTGTCAAATCCTTAACTTTTGTAACTTTGTCATAAGACAAAATCCATCACAACCATACAGAGAAAAACCTCTATTCATTAAAGGATGAGAGAACACTATTTTTAGTCTATTTCTACCTTTACAAAAATTTGAAGATTTCATCAGTAGGCACAATTTATTATTAAGGAACACTATTTTTTTTAATCCATTCTCCTCTTAGAATCATCTAGACTTATTTCATACCCACAGTTTAATAAAATGAAGTAAACTTAATAAGAGTACAAAGTACAGGTCTAAAATAATGAATGAATCTAACCTGGATTTATAGACCAAAATGTTGGCTGTTTAAGAAAGCACTGAAGCTTCACTCTTGAAGATCAGTGGCTCTCCTACATAAAATCACATACATTAGTCCTAAAATAGGGTAAATAGACAATTATATAATCAACTTTTAATTCAGAGGAAGACCGAAGGTTGATGAAGGTTTTACGAGTGACATTTGACTTCACTCTGCAGTTAAAGGTTAGAGGGAAATATATACCACATGCCCAAACCCACTGAATTCACTCTGTAACTTGATTTCTGTATAAACAGCACAATTTTTTGCAGTAGGAATGTTCCATCTACACATCTTCAAATAACAACATTTAAACAAGGTTTGAGGTACCAGGCTTTTTAGCAAGTATTTATCAGTACTACCAATCACCAAGTATTTACTTCTGCAAATAACTATTTCTACATCAATATAAAGTATCCATGTATTTTCACTTTGTCATTGGATCCTCCACCACAGCACTTACAATTCTCCTTTTTTAAAGACTGTATCTTGCCATTTCTTGCATTTAGAAAACTGAAGATTGTTAGTCAAAATTAAGTCCATTTTAAATTCTGAAAGCTGATTATGTATGACATCATAAAAAATTAAATCAATATGACTAGGCAGAAGTTAGACCATGGCTTAGCTGGCATAAAAACTGCATGGGTACACTGATTTGAACTGGCCAAAAATATGGCTTTTCAGTGCTTCCAAAAGCTTGCTGTATATTTTCATACTTTGTTATTTATAGCTCAGGAATAAGCTTTCCAAATGCAAAATCTATAGCTAAAAAGATAAAGGTTATTTTACAATTGTTAAAATCCTATTACGCAAGACAGCACTGAGTAAGCTCATAGACCCAGGAAGCATTTTTGCTCCCATATTATGGAGAAGTGCTATTAAAAATGTCATCAATTTCATCAATGCAAAAATATTTTTTTTTTCCGGATAAAGTTTTGCTCTGGTATCTCAAAAATGCCAAGTTTTGGTTCACTCTCTCAGTTTTTCTTTGGGTTTTAACATTTCAAAGTTCACATTTTATTGAAGGTTAAAAATAAATATAATCTGAACCTAGAGAATACCTACATTATTTAATTTTGAAAAGGAAAACATCATCACTGTATTTCTCTGAAAAACTTGGATCCAAGAGATTTTCTGAGACTGACCAAGTTTTCTCAAGTGTTTGGCACAGCTTGGAGCCACGAAGTTTTGGCAGAAGGGTTTTGCTTCCACTGGGTTCCTAGGCAGCTGGATCTGGCAGTAGCAGGAGCCAGGTTGCTCTGAGCAGTGGCCACGGGAGGGAGCAGCAGCAGAGCCTCAAACTCAGCGGTGCCACATCCTGGACTCGGAACACTGGACACTCACACCACGGTACCACAGCCTCTGTAGCACCCTGATAGGGACCACCCACCCATGCCCTTCACACCACTGCTTAATGTCCACCCAGACAGGGAAATACACAACCTGTGAGGCTATTAACAGAAATCAAAAATGCAAAAGTGAAAACATCTTGCTCATCCCTTTTGTATGTAATTTATTTGAGGATTTGGGTGGGGTATTTTTTCAAATGTTAGCTTTTTTTTTTTCTAAAGTTTTTATTTTCCAGACGTGCTGTGGATTTATGTGAGTATGAAAAGTAGCAGACACCTTTTCTCTAAGAAAACTACACCGTATCTATATTTACAGGTTATTGGAAGAAACTATTCCTTCACTTCTTCAATGGTGAACACAGACCTTCCAAGAATGATTCCAACCTCCACGGCAGCAAACTGACCATGATGATTATGAGCTCACTGAGACTTCTGGTATAAAGCTATCTGACCAGGGACACATCCAGAACACCACTTTGTTCCTTCACCACACCTCCAGGGTGTAGTTGTGAAGGGCTATGTGATATTGATATTCATTAATTACAGATGGAAAAAGCAACAGAAGTTTGTTTGTAGGTCCAAACAGTGAAACTGAGAACCTATACCTGAATGGGAATTCTTAAATAGTCTGTATTTGAGGAAGAAATGTAGAAATAATACAGTTTTTCACATTTGAAGATGTACATGGTCAAACATCAAGATGAAGGCAGAGCTGGAGAAAGCCATAAAACTGGGAAGCTTCTCCTTCTTAGTCATTAGACAACTCCACTAGAAACCTATCCTTTGTAATACTGAAGAACAATTTGTTAGAAATAGATTGTCCTCAGAATCTCTTTGAAAGCATCATGTGGGCAGGGTTTATATTAGGATTGCCAAACATGTCTCTTTCTACATATTTTTCTAAGTGCCACCTTATGACTGCAGTTACAAATGCCTGGTTTTCAGGACTTCAGTGGAAATAAATGAATGAAAAAATTTGTCTACTAGCAAATTTAGAATGCAGTAGATATAAAGCAATTTTTCCCAAAACCAACCTAGGACTACAGACAAACCAATTTAGTAAAATGACAAGAACAAGAATTTTAAGTTCTAATCAGAGCCATAATTACAAACCTATCTATGAACTGGGACAATTTGATCTTTTGACATCAAGCTTTCCCATCTGAGGAAAAAAAGCTCAGAAGAGTTTCAAGTCAAATTAATTTACATTTGTAAAGCAGTTTGCTGTGCTGCTTTTATTTAAGTATGATGTAGAAACACTGAAAGACAGTCTAGTCTCCTAAATGCACCAGAGGAACCAACCAAAAAAGGCACCATGCAGAAATGGCAGCAACTCAACAATTCATACAGTTCATATCCTGGTTGAGGGGTCACTTCTTCAGGTAGGACAAATAGAAGATTAATGTATTCAAAAACACTCAACTACTGTCTCGAAGACTTGCACAAGAAGAGAAAATTATCTTCTCTATGTAGAAAATTCTGTGATGGCAGACAATTTCCGGTACAGAGATAATTGTTAGGGGTTGGTACTGGCACCTACATGGCCACACCAGGAGACTAGCACACTTGAAAAAACAGTCCAAGGTATTTAAAAGTAAATTAAGACTTGCCATCTATGCCAACAATTTTTGGAGACCCAGACACCATTTGTGAATAACTGAGTGACTTAGGCTGGCAAGGACTTTTAGCAGTCAGCTGGTCTACTCCTCTGCTCAAAGATGGGCCAACTTCAAAATGAGGTCAGGTTGCTCAAGGCCCTCTTGAATGGAGTTTTAAGTGTCTCCTTTAAGTGATCCTCTCTGGGCACCTATTTGAGGATTTGAACCACTCTGTTGTAAGCAATCTTTTGCCAGTGTTAGTTGGAATCTCGTTCAAAACATCCTGGAAAAATCTGTTTTCTGCAAATGGATTTGGAACACAGCTGCTTGTAGTTTTCTAATTTTCAAAGGCCAAATAGCATCAGCCTTTCAGAACAGGCGCATCCAGTAGCTAAAAGCCATGTCAGCAGGAGGACCACATTAATAAATTGGACATAACCTGAAATCCTACAAATAAAGAGTGGTTTCAGGTTCCAAAGTTATTGTCCTGCAATTATTATGCTCCTAATGAATGCATTAACAATCCAATATCCCTATATTGGACTTGCCAATAATGTCCTAAGATATTAATCTGTGAGCGAGTATATTTTTCTTGTAAGCTTTAAAAAACTACAGTCATGTTACTTAGTTTCCTCTACTTCTGAATTCAAATTTTACAGCAATACAGATATGGCAGCATGTTTGTGTCTTGTACTTCCTTGGACAACAATCCATTTTTAATAGTAAAGCTCCTGTATTCTACACATAAACTAACTGAAATATAATGAGAGCACTACTGGTAATCTGACTGTAATTGCACTGACTGGCCAGTTTTTATAAAATCAATGGAGGTTTTTAAGAATGCTAAATTGCTTGGATTGTTATTTTCAACTGTTGCAAAAATGGCTTAGCACACTGAAAGATTTTTAGAAAACTTTCTGTTTAAAATCTTTATGTGCAAAGAATGAAAAAATGTGAGCATAATGTAATAACTGAATTGCCTCAAAAAATCCAGTTTGACTGATTCAGGTGCAAGCTTTACACCTATTAGTCTGGTATTTAGTGAAGCCTGTATTCTCTCTGCTTCCCTTTTTAAAATTTACTTATTATATCTATGCTTGCATATTTTAAATGGTGCTGTAGAAATAGTCACTTTGATTCTGGGCATTTGTAGGGAATTAAATATTGGTTTGCATTCACAGACCAAAGCAAATGCAAGGAATGTCACCGACCTCCAGGAAGTAATTAATTTTCATGAAATGCCCAGTGTTTTAACAGTTATTGCTTAAAAACATTTCTTTTGCAATGAATGGCCCCATATATTTTCCCCAAGACACTTCAGAAACTGATATCCCACTAGGACTAAATTAAAATTTTTATTACTATCTAGTTCTATTACAGCACTAATTGCTAGTTTTGAGATTGGTACAATCAATCATGCAATTTACATTCCTAGAAATTGTTTTAGATTGAGTATTTTTCCATTTTTTAAACCTTAAACTAACAAAAGTACCTGCAGGTGGTTAAGATTAAACAGTCTAAGTATTACTACCCTGTGTATATTACAAAAAAGCTTTTAAAATGTCACAAACGGAGAGCAGGCTTGTGCAGGTGTCATTTCCTGATTGACTAAAGCAGATCTAAACCCGCATGGTGGCCACAGGAGCTAGTCCCATCCTTCCCTCCATCCTAGCCATACAGCCCTGATACCTTTTTGCTGTTTATGGCTGTGCATTGTAGCCCACTGAATCAATCACCCTATTGATCTAATTGAAGGTGACAGAACAAAATGACCCCTTTGGAGCCAGTGTGAAGCCAGAGCAATATTTTATGTTGAAATATAGATAGGTAGGTAAATAAATAGAAAGACAGATATAAATGGATATATACAGATAATCTACATTTTCAGTTTAATCTACAGTTTCAGTAAACCTGCTATCATACTGTTTGCTGAGCTAAATCTTTGTTAACCATGAAACTGTACCACCAGTGGCATATCTAGCTGTGACTTTTGTTTGGCCAACAGAAGACAGGCATATGCTTGTCTTAACTAAATAATAAAACAGATGTGTTAAAGTGTGTGCAGACAAGCCAGTAAGAATATTGTGTCATCGAATCTCTTTTATAACACATTAATGAAGTTAGGCTCTGCTGCCACTTAGACTTTTAAGACAGCGCTAAGGTCAAGGACAATTACTAGGTCACCAGAGTAATGTTTTTAAAAATTAGATAATGGGAGTATAATGTTTTCCTAAAGGTATAAGATATCCCATGTATATTATTGGATATATGATCATGTGTAATTCATTAATTCAACTGTATATTGAAGCTGTGAAGAGAGAAAATAATGCATTTTATGGTTTTATTTCAAGCCCCCTTTCCAAGATAAACTCTCCCATCCATCCCCACCAAATCACAACTGTAGTTAAAAATCTGCCTGAAACTTTACTTGATTGTGATCAATGGAGAGCAGTACCTTGCTTGTATTCTTACAATAACTTCCACAAGCATACTAACTACAAACTGCTGTGCTGCTGCTGAGGGGTAGTATCACTGCTCCCTACAGCCTCCTCAGGAGGGAAAGTAGAGAGAAAAATACTGATTTTGTTTCCCTGGTATCAAGAGACAGGACACATGGGAATGGCTCAAAGTTGTGCCAGGATATTCAGACTGGACATTGGGAATCATTTCTTTAATGAGCCAGTGGTCAAACACTGGAACAGGTTTCCTAGGGGATAGTCAATTCCCTAAACCAAATTAAGAGGCATCTGGACAAGGCTCTTAATAACATAACTTAACTTTTGGTCAGTGCTTAAGTGGTCGGGCAGCTGGACTAGATGATCACTGAAGGTCCCTTTCAGCTGAACTATTCTGTTCTATTCTAAAACTGCCTTGCCTCTAGCTGATAGAGAACACCTCAAGACAGACCTACCAAAAAAGACTTGGAATATAGAGTTACAGTTAGCTGAATGATCTCATGTCTAAGGGCTTGCCCGCTCCTCCCACCCTTTACATAACAATGTGAAAGACATTCTTCTTCTGGCTTTCCTACTCCTACATGTTTACTTCACTCCAGCTCCAATAAGCATCAGACCTTTCTATAAGCCTCTCAAACTGACGGATAGAGCAGAAAAACCACTCAACTTCTTTTGCTGTATTAGTTTTCTATGACATTAGGAAGTCAGAGTGAAGTACAGAGGGCTCTGACAAGCTCCAGTGGGAACACATACCCTGTCTGGCAGCCATGTGCTGTTGAATCACTTCCTATGTCACATGGAAGCACGAATTTCTGGCTGCAGCACCACGAACAGCTGAGCTAACCAAAAGCTTCCCACCCTACTTCCTCTTTAAATCATCCTCTCAATATCCAGCAAGGACAAAGAGGATTTTAATTCCTTTGATCTTGGGATGAGGTAACTACACTGAACTAATGAAATTAGGAAAGGGAAATCACTGGCTGTGATACAGAATTTTGATACGGATTCTAATTAAAATTCCAGGATGAGTTCCTGCAGACTCATCTATGCATAGCCACAGCAGTGACAAGAGCACCATAACTCAGCATGCACAAAGAGGGATTGGAAGCTATGTTTTAGAAGTACTTCAGAAAAAACTCCTCCATCAACATGGGCTTGTCTAAATATAAACCATGTTCCAGTTTCAGATGGCAGTAATTCTACTATCATACTGTGTGCTGAGTTACATGCAAGAAATTTTGGTTAGAAACATACAGGAACAAGAACACATCTCATGCAGTCATTTAAAATGATACATTAATTACCTTCACTAAGTGATCAACCACTGACAGATATATTTACCTCATATATGTCGCTCATCCAGATTGTTATACTTTGAAAACTCTTGAGATTTGTGATGTCATACACGAGAACAAAGCCTTGTGCACCACGGAAATAGCTGGTACTAAGTGTATGGAACCGTTCCTGGCCAGCAGTATCCCTGAAGGGAATTTTAACAAATCACACACACAAACACAAACAAACAAACAAAAAAGAGATGATCAAACAGGCAGAATCCCCAAGAAAGATTACTTTACTTTAAGGAGTATTGTCCAAATTTTAAATTATATACTCTAACATGAAAGGAACAAAAAAAAAAATCACAGATGACAGAAAGTGTGCCAGACACAGCAATAGAAGAAATACACTGGAAATTTATTCTGAATGATACAGCCCTACTAGGGAAGCCAAGCCAGTGGCTGAAATCTGAGAGTAATGTCAAGCCCACTATTCCTTCCTCATATAAATAACAGAGGTGATAAAAACACTCAGATGTCAGATGACATCCCCACATTCTGACAACCTCTCTGTAAACTGTGATACAAACAGCAGTCTGGTTTAGATGGAAGAACAGGTTTTGGGAACAAGCCATAAAATACATGGACACAGCGATTCTTACATATAATGCCAAAACTTGAGGAAACAAATATAAATAGGATCCCTCAATCTGCTTCAGGAGATGTTTCCTACAAAGTACCACACCTGAAATGTTCCTACACTAATACACCGAGCAAGAGGAACAAACGAGACAAGCTCCAAGCTTTGTCCCAGTCCCAGAGACTTGACATCACTGGCTTAAGTGAAACCTGATGGGAAATAGAATGAATAAGAAAGGTGCATGCCCAGTGGAAGCAAAGTTAGGTGACATGGAAAGAACACCAAGACTCTGTTCAATACTGTAGGGAGAAAACCTGTGTGGTCAAAGCTACACTGAAGATGATAGAAACATGGGAGACAATAAAAGTTTTTTCAAGTATATGAATGGCAAATGGCAGTGTAGAAATAACATTAGCCCATTACAGGATGAGGATGATCACCTCACCGAAAGGGATGTGGATAAGACAGAGGTGTTTAACGTGTTCTTTGCCTCTGTCTTTAACACACATGACAGACCAAGGGGGTCTCAGTACCCTGAGCTGAGGACCATGACTGTGCAAATGATCAGCTCCCAGTCAGCCCTGAAATTATGTGGGATCTGCTTCTCCAGCTGGATCTCTACAAAACCATGAGACCTGATGGGATTAATCTGAGAATTCTCATAAAGCTGGCTGATGTCATCACAAAGCCTCTCTTGGTCTTGGGAGTCCAGAGAGGTCCCAGCTGACTGGAAGCTGGGTAAAGCTGTCACAGTTTTCAAGAAGGGCAGGACCCTGGAAACTACAGGCCTGTCAGTCTCACTTCAGTGCCCAGTAAAATACTGAAAAATATTATTCTGGGAGATATACCTGTAAGACAACACAGTCATTGGTCACAGCCAGCACAGCAGGCCGAAGTCCTGCTTTTTGGACCTGATTTCCTTCTATAAAATGGTAATCCATCTAGTTGATCTAGGAAAGCCAATAGATATCATCTCACTAAACTTCAGCAAAACTTTTGGTACTGTCCCTCACAGTAGTTCCAGACCAAATGCCCAGCACACAACTGGATAACCGTGCTGAATGATGGGGGAGTAACTGGCTCACAGGTCAGGCACAGAGTTACAGTGAATGGGGTGACATCAGGCTGGGGTCTGGGCACTAGTGGGGTTCTGCAGGGCTCCATCCTCAGCCCAGTTCTCTTCAACATCTTCATTAATCACTGGGATGCAGGATTCAAAGGATAGAAAATGAGTTTGCCAATGACACAGGAAGAGGCAAGGAAGAGCTGTCAACTCTCTCGTGGGCTCTGCAGAAAGACGTTGACAAATTAGAGGACTGGGCAATAACCGACTGCATGAAGTTTCACAAGGGCAAGTGCTGGATTCTGCACCTGGGACAGGACAATCCTGGTTGTGTGTACAGACTGGGGAATGAGATGCTGGAAGGCAGGGCTGCAGAAAGGGACCTGGGGGTCCTGGTTGGTGGAAGGCTGAACATGAGTCAGCAGTGCCTTGGCAGCCAGGAGGGCCAACCCTGTCCTGGGGTGCATCAGGCACAGCATCACCAGCCAGGCAAGGGAGGGGATTATCCCGCTCTGCTCTGCACTGGGGCAGCCTCACCTCAAGTGCTGGGGGTAGTTTTCATACCACAATATAAAAAAGGCATTAAGCTCTTAGAGAGCATCCAAAGGAGGGCCATGAGAATAGGGGAAGCCATACAAGGAGTGGCTGAGGTCACTTGGTTTGTTCAGCCTGGAGGACACTGAAGGGAGACCTCACTGCAGTCTACAACTTCCTCACAAGGGGAGGCAGAGCGGCAGACACTGATCTCTTCACGCTCATGACCAGTGACAGGACTTGAGGACATAGCCTGAAGCTGAGTCAGGGGCAGGTAGGTTGGCTGTCAGGAAAAGGTTCTTCACCCAGAGGGTGACTGGGCACTGGAACAGCTCCCCAGGGAAGTGGTCAGAGCATTGAGCCCGTGAGAGTTCAAGAAGTGTTTGGACAATGCTCTCAGGCACATGGTGTGATTCTTGGGATCCCGTGCAAGGCCAGAAGTCAGACTCAATGATCCTGATGGGTCCCTTCTAACTCAGTATATTCTATGAGTCTATGAATTATGCCTTAAGAAAGCTATAAACAACGCTCAAATGTTATTGCATTGAAGCCTGAGATGGAATAACTGCAGATCCAGTACCAGTCAGATAATTCATAAACAGATTTACTCCTTGAGACATGAAATACTGATAAATAGAGATAATCTTCAGTATTAGATGCCTGGAGTGCCAGGGGTCAGAAGCCCTACACAATCTTCAGAAAAATTTCCAAACCCAAAAATACTGTACATTCCCAAAGATTCATCTTATCAAACGTCATTTCTCTTGGTGATCCTTTTGAACAAACATTTGATGAGAAATGAGTCTTCTTGCTTTGTCACTTTCCTCAATGTTCCTGTACAATTAAATAAACTTCATACGGATCATAGATCTGCACTTGTTTGTATGCTGTAAGTTTTATTGCTAATGCAACCCAGTGACAACCCTCTTTTTAACTTATGTTAGTTGCTGCAAAAAAAAATACTCTCCTAGGCTAAATTCAAATTTTAAAATTATCTAGTAGAAACACCTGCACATTATGAAGACACACAATTAAAAGTAGATGAGATTTTTCATGTCATAATGCAATTTAGTTGGCTTTCTTTTGTGATACTAATTAAAACTTACCATATTTGAAGTTTCACTCTTGTATCATTAAACATTACTGGCTTTACTTTAAAATCAATGCCTAGAAGAAAAAAGGAAAATCTGTAACATTTCTCATAATAACATAGATTCCCTTTGAAGATTGTTTCTCAGCTCTAGTTATCACACAATTTCAAACAGAAATTGAAAAGGAACAATACCACAGAAGGAATAACTAGCCAACCATATACATTCAAAATGGAAGCTGTAAAGGAAAATTATTCACTGCTAAGTGCCAATACATTGCACAAATACAATGCAAAGCAATGCCAATACCAAGCAAAGAAGGGGCAAGTCAAAGCAAAGGTGAAGATACTCTGAAATTACAAGTATTATCTTGGATTGGCAAGGGACGTGACAGCAGTTTCATAGCCTATGCACAACAGTACATTGTGCAAATACAGTGGTGGTTTTCACGAGCATAGCAGCTATGAATGGGAAGGTACAAATGCTTACAAAGCTGTCACATGTGCAACATGATTTTTCTGTCCTTACTTCCAAATCCCTAAAAAAAATTCCAGGGTTACATGAGCAGAAATAGGAATTGGCTGTACGCATTAAGTGCAAAGACAAACATACAGGGGATTTTATTTAAAATGAAGAGGACTGGCTCTACAGCCTAAATCAGATCCAGAAAGCCAATGCTAAAAGCAAGTATTAACACTTAAAGTCAATGCAAAATGTTGTCTCTACATACACTACAGATCCTTCTTCAAAGATATTTTCCTTATGATTTATAGTGTTTTCCTTTATTAAATTGTCAAATTAGTACTTCAGATGTATTAGATGATACCTAGATTTATGAGCTGTTGACGTTCCAGTTCTAAAATCAGAATCTGCCAGCTATCAGCTGCTATCTTAGAGTGACATATTTTTGCAGAGTAAAGCATTGTTTCCCCTATTACTTCATTGCTGAAGTTCGAAATACCATTTGATGATTTCCATGATTGCTTTTTTCCCCCAATGAAAAACAATTAGGCTCTTTTTGTCAATTATAATAAATTAAGTTAAGGTAACATTGTGACAAGCTGACCATATTGTATGGGCAAAATTCCATAAAATCAAACTGTAGCTGCTTAAAATGACACTGTCTTTTCACCAGTAGTAATGTCATTTGAAGGAACCAGACAGATTGAAAAGTCAAGAAATTTTAAGTTAATACCACTGTACTGATTTCCGTAAGAATGTGCAAGCCAAATTACTTTATCAAAGGAAAGCACCCACGGCAGCAATGCAGAGGAAATGCTCCCTTCCTCAGTAGTGACAGATGTATTGTGCACAAAATTTTGACAAGTACACTCCCACATGCGTGCACTCACATGCACTTTCAAGGCTATTAACATTTTTTGTGTGTACGTGGTAAGGGAGTTGAGGTGGATTTTAAAAATTATTATGATAATCATGTCCTTCACTTGATGAATTTTTATTGAAACTTCAATGAAAAGGAAAGATGAAATAATATAATTGGTATCTGTAATTAATATTACACAAAGCTTCCTTGATGGAATTAATAATGTTAGAAGGAAATGTAATTTAAGTAAAATTTGCTCACGTAAGGTGAAATTCCGACGTGATGGAAAACATTTGCTCCAGAAATTCACATGATTTTGTTTAATTATCTGTATCATTTTCTCCAATTGATGTTGGAGCAGTTGAGAGGGACAGAGTATAGACTGGGAGGCTGGAGCATCAGTTACAAATGGTGCATTGGGAACACAGCAAAAAATTATATTCCAGACAGGGATTCCCAGAACTATAGAGGAAAGTTCTTACTTGAAACACATTTTAATAAAAGATTGCTATAAGCTTTTAAAAAAAAATTTGTAAAAAGGGAAGCAGAGTGCTGAATCAGACTAAAACTTAATCTAAATTAAAATCAGGCATATTGACTTCTTAAGTCAACTTCAAAATTTATTGACCTAAAAGGTCAATGAATGTTAGTGAAAACCAGAAGTCAATATGTTCTGCATGCATGAATTGTTCATGTCTTTATATGAAATTTCCAGCAAACTTAGCAAATTGGAAAGACAGAAAAGAAAAATGAGATACACAATGCCAAAGACAGCTCACGGATTTCAGATGCTTTTAGGCCTACCTGGTATACAACATGATCAACATAACAAAGCAAGCATTGATTACAGCTCTTGAGATAAATGTTATTGGAATGCAACAGCATGTACTTGCTTCTTTTAAGCTGTCAAATGAAACCAAGAAGGGGGATGCTGGGTGCAAGTTCAAATTCTGGTTGTTATTGCCAACTTTTATAGCCATGAAAATTTATTTTCTTTATATTTCAAAAAGGTCAATAATGCCCATATTAGTACTGAAGCATCTGAAAAACAATTAAGTCTAAAAAGCATAAAAATAGTCAGCCACAGGGTAATTCAGCTGTGAAATGCCCCTCTCTTCCCTCCCTTTGGCCACCTGCAGAAGTCCTCTTCAAAGAGGTCTTTTGCAGCTGGCCTGGAAAATTGCAGCACACTTTTCACCCATATAGAGCTGATGGGTTCCTGACAGAAAATGCTCAAAACCATATGTCTATCCAGAGAAAATGCAAGTTTGAGTAGCTTAGTAGGATGCAATAGTGAAAGCATGGACGGAGGGTGTTGAATGTCCCTGTTCAGGTTCTACCCAGCCCACTGCCTTGTCATACAGTATCTTCAACTCCAGAAACAGGGAAGCAATTCCTAGCAGCTCCTGTGCCCAGACTGGGAAAGTGCCCTGTGAGACGTGGTGAGCAGAGTTTCCACTGTTAACTCCTAACCCATACTTAACCCCTCCTAGCTGCTGGTGCATTACTTGCGTCAGATTCTTCTCTGACCATGCAAAGAAATGTCTGAAGCAGAGATGTGTCTGAGCAGTCACAAAGTACTGATAACTCTTTGCTGAGAAAAGCAACCCATGGGATAAGATGGTTTGTTAGGAAAACAAAAGCGACAAAAAAATCCAGCCTTGTTAAAAAACAAAAAAATTAAGATGTGCATTGCTACTTGTGTTCTTAACACAGGACACATTTACCTTCAATATGGCTCACTTTTCTTGATTACTTTTAGAAGGGAATACCCTTCTAGACTTTTTAATCCTAATGTTGAAGTCGTACCACTTTCAACTATGACAGATTTGGGAGGACTCACAGCTCTGCAGAAATGTTTCTCACAAAGAACACGTGCTGAAGGACCACAGGGACCATAATACAGCAAAACAACCTCACAGCCTGTGAGATCACAATTCTGTTCACTGGTATACAAGGAGGTTTTTTGTTCATAAATCTTCTCTATGACTTTATAGGCAATACCATTGTTCAAACAAAAACATTTATTCTTTATAATCTCTTCATAATACAATGCATCCACCTTATGATGCGTATAAGTTTAATTAGAAAACTATAACTGCTTATCATTTATCCAAACTACGTAATTGAAGAGGAGGAAGGGCACCCAGCCTTGAGTGTTTAAGTGCTGCATTAAAAGCTTTCAATGAAAATTTACTGTGGATGTATTTTTTGCATTTTCTCATAAAATACATAATTTCAGAAAAGTTCACTACTACTGGAGCCTACTAAAAAATGCTTGCCAGGTTTTTTTCCTCTGCAATAACACTAGGATTTCTCCTAGTAACACAAATCTGTGATTCATGATGACATAGAAAAGAGACTTTCAACAACCTTTTAACTTCTGTGCCTATGACCCTCTGCCACCAAAGAAAGTGATGGCACATGATTTTGTCAGGGAACTCAGGAAGTTGCAAGACTGCATAGTCGGGATAATCGTCCCTCTACTCAAATCACCGTTTCAATTGGACAGGGAAGGTGAAAAATCACCTGACAGCAGATGAGCATTTAATAGGCTGTACAACAGAAAGGAATCATTTGACTTTCATGAAACAGGCATCCAGATAAAAACAGTTATTTGTGCTGATGGTATCAACAATGAGGAAGAAGACATCACAGAGAAAACACTATGTGTCCTCTTCCTTTACATCACTAGGAGACACAATCTCTAGGGCATCCTCTCCATTGCAGCTGTCTCCATGAAGAAGGAACCTTCCACTTCCAGCTTTACTCTTTTGGAAGACACCACTCATAATCCCATTTGTTTTCAAAGTCCAAGCACTAAAACATCTGGTAAAATGGAATTAAATGGAACACAGTATTTCAGAAATAACTTCAAAAACACATTCAGGTAACAAATACCACGTTTGGATTATTCATTTTTATTTCAGCTAAGCATTTTTTTAAAAGTTTTTAAATATCTCGATAATAGGTGTCACTAATGAAACTAAAGAGAATAATCTTAGTCCACAAACTGTCACAAAAAACATTATCTTCACTATTCCTTGAAGTAGTTCAAATCACAACTTGGGAAATATATTCTTAATATCATCACCATATAAAAGTTTTTTGAGTCTGCAGTGGACTGAATCAGGAGTACAAGAAATTATGCGTCAAAATAATACCCTCATGGTCAGGAAGCTCAATGTAAAGCACATCAGCAAAGCTGTTATTTATTTTCATAGCCATTCTTTGGGCTTTCTTGCTAAGGCTGGCAACAAGTTGTCTATTATTAAGATCAATTTCCTGATTTTACTGTTAGTTGTGTCCTTCCCTCTTTGCCTGTGCTTGTTTCAGAAACCGCTTTGTAAGAAAGGACAAGAAAATAAAAAGTGGTTAAAGTTCAGCCATTTTTAATGTGGGCAGGTTAAATCATCTCATGTACATTAAGTATTCCCTGGACCAACTATTGACACAGCTACTGTCTGATATTTAATTCTGTTATGCCAACTCCTCCCAGACTGAAAGATGTTACATATGAACCATGCATATTCCAAATGCAGGAATACACAATCTCCTGGCATAATTTAGTTTTCTCTTCAAAATCAAATCAAATCAAATCAAATAAAAGAAAAAATATTCTTACACATGAACTCTTAAGAATTTAAATTTCTCAATGAGAACTTGGGAAAATATCCACAGCAAATCAAACCACTGCCCTCACATAACACATATTCATGTCGGAGACAAGGTTTTCAGCATGTGGACAGTCATCCTGCCATTCCCTATAGCACTGTGGGCCCGAGAGTGCCAAGGCAGTGGGGAGTTGCCCATCACCTGCCCGCTGCAGCGTGTGGTGCCAGCGCAGAACTGACATGGTCTGCCAGGGTTAATTATTTCCATCATAGCAACAGCTCTGCTTTAATCATCACACACACCACTAACTACAGTAGAAGACATCTTTATACTATTAAAATTATAAACACAAAGTTAAAGCCCTTTCTAGCCTGAAATATTGATGAACTGATGAACTTTTTACGGACATCTGACAGCTCCCTGAGATTGGTACCTGAAAGGAGGCTGTAGCCAGGTGGGGATCGGCCTCTCCCCTCAGGCAACAAGCGACGGGACAAGAGAAATTAGCCTCAAGATGTGCCAGGGAAGGTTTAGGTTGGACACTGGAAAGAATTTCTTCCCAGAAAGTGTGATTAGACAATAGCATGGGCTGCCCAGGGAGGTGGTGGAGTCACCCTGGAGGTGTTTAGGACTAGACAAGGCACTCAGTGAATGGTCTATTTGACACGGCACTGTTTGGTCACAGGTTGGACTCGATGATCTCAGAAGTCATTTCCAACCTCGCTGGTCTGGGGCTCCGTATTGTTTTCTCTGCACCTGCACCGATGTACAGCAGCCGGGCCTCAGCGGGCAATGAGAAACCGTGAGAAACAAGTCTTCACAAGTTTCCACCAGGAGTAGGTTCCCAGTGCCAAGACGAACAGCAAGGACAGTGTAACACGGCAGCCCTTTGCAGCGGCTCTGGAGCCAGTGCGACATGTGTGTCCCGACCCCCCGGCAGAAGTTTAAGCCGCTGCTCGCGGCCGCACACACGCACGGCTCAGCGCAGGGAGGTCTGACACCTCCCAGCCCGGCAGCGCCGCTCGGGCCGGGTGCCAGCCGCGGGCAGCGGCG
>WBMY01017042.1:96415-184545 GCA_013397315.1 Donacobius atricapilla
CCCCCCCACCAAAAAAAAACACCACCTACAAAAAAAACCTGTATCTACAGTGTAGGCTTGCTGCGTGTATGTCTGGATGTTTTTTTTACCAGAATCCCACAGAACCAGGACCATCAAGGTTGGAAGACCCCTCTGGGCTCAGCCAGTCCCATCCCCAGCCCAGCACTGCCACTGAAACCCCTAAATCACTAAACTGTATCACCAGCCCCAGATGCAGTGGCATGTTAAATACCTCCAGGGATGCTGACTCCACAAATGTCCTCTTATCAAAGGCCAGGTTTTATTTCAGGCTCATGTCCCCTTTACCCCTCACACCAACCTGCACCTCAGCTTGCCAGTAGCATACTTGGTGACCTTGAGGACTTTGTGGCAGCAAATCTCCAAAGGTTTCTCAGTCAGTGCAATTTCCTTAATTGCTGGAAAAATGAGAATTTCTGCTGAGAAATAATGAGTGGGAAACAACAGATTAAATCAGCTACTGAGTTCGGTGGGCTTTTTAGGCGTGACCTCTGAGATGTGACTGTGTAAAAAACCCAGCGCTAGAAAAGAGGGCAACAGTTAAAGTATCTCCATTAAGGACAGAGTAAGGTTGTGTATTGATGAGTCTGAATCCATTCTTGAGTGACTGTTGGTGGAAAAAGTTGAGCCCATAGGACACTTTCAGGTGACACATCACATTATGAAGGTGTCTTGGGAGCCTGGGCTGTACAACAAAGCAGCAGGCATGTGGCTTGCTTAGTTCAATAAAAGAAAGTCTAGGAGGGAATGTGGTTACTCTTTGCCAGGGATTCAACTCAAAAGGGGCAAAAAATGCTGCATAAAATAAAGAATAATATAGTGAACATATAGATATACACTAACTATGAATATGGCTAAGCCAAAATTTGTGAGAGTTCTAATGATATTTCAGAAAATTCTTGCAATTGAGGTAATTGGGAGAAAATTCTTCATAAAGGCAAAATGAGGAGAACGTGTTAGGGGGGCTGTAACTGCCTGCAGTAGGGAAAGACTGGATTTCATAAACCAGAACACTTCCTATGAGAAAGATCCCCTGCCATCTCAGCAGTCTCATGAAGTTCTGCTTCCCTATGCAGAAATTTGAAGTTACCATTGTTTATCCCAGATTTGAGGGAAGATAGGGTGCTGACATCTTCTGGTATTTCTGATGGGTCAGAGGGGATGATGTGTACGGGGAAACTCCGACGCAGATAATGTCACATCAGCAGGCACAGGCGAGTGCCTGCAGCCAGCTGTGCGTCAGTCCTGCTCTAGACCCCCTGTCAGTGTGGCTGCTGGAGCGAGGACAGTGCTGCTGTCTCCTGTGATGGGTGCTGTAGCACGGGTTGGACAGATACATGCATGTGGGTAGCACACTGCTTTACAAATACACCTTAAGGCTTTGTCTCTACAGTGGAGCCTTCTCTGTGATCTGCTCTGAGGTTGTCCTTCTCAAAATAGCTTTCTTAAAATGCAGGCAAGGCTGCAGCTGCCTGCAGCAGTTAGGTTTACATGTTAGCCTGGATTGATGATATTAACAAGGTTGCTAAGTTAGCTCAGGCTTTACCCTCTGCTATCTGTCAGACCAACCAATTTAAGTAAAAAGGCTCTCCTTAGCATTTTGTACATTCAGGTGTTGATTTATGGGCCATGTGCAAGACAGGATTCTAGCCAAATTCCTAATGAGACTCCACATACCCGAGGTTACCTTTGCTCTCAGTGAGTTACAGTATCATTTTTCCTCATATTCCTATCCACAAGGGGACAGTCTTTCCATCTCATACCACCGACTAAAATCATTTAAAAGTTAGCTCCTTGAAAAACTACCATTCAATGAATGAAATTTATTTTTTTTAAATACATGTTTCATGCTTTAGAAAAAAGTTCCAGACCTTGTATATATGATATTATTGTAGTTACAGAGTTAATCATAAGCAAAGTTAGTTTAATGAAGCTAATGACTTGAAAATAATGACTGTGGCTACAAAATAACCAGTTCAAAGCACAAAATGAAGTTCGCATTATGTTTATTGAGATATCTTTGGGAAAAAAAAAAAAGTATTTTCCTCTCATTCAGCTTTTTTGATTGTTCACTTAAATTTCTTGACTCTATCCAAAATCATGTTGAATAGTACTAGCAATTAAGACACATTTTTTAAAGGAATTTTAGTGATAGATCTTTGAATTTTCATATAGAAAAATGACTAGATTTATTATAATTTAATTTTATAAAATGTTAAGTTATGAAAACATCACATTCATTTTTCTTCAATATTTGTAAATTGTTGCAGTTGCTCTCATAGATACGATTCTTACCTGAAACATTTGGTTTAGAAATAACTGCTTAATTTACTCTGAGTACAGAATACTTTTGACAAAGCAGATAATGCCATATTTTTAAATTTTCAAACTGCTCACACCTCCTAGTTTGCACTTGTGTGGCATATGGCCCAAATCTCTCCTGATAAGTTGATACAGCAGCCAATTTTTCATAGAGCCAAAGCCCCACAAAAGTGGGCCAACTCCTCACTACTGTTACAGGAAATACTGTAAAGTGCTCTGAATGCAGGAAGGAACCAGAGACATTCTTCAGCAAAATATTTCATGCAAACCATGCAGCATAATCTTGTCACTAAGCCTGCTTTGCACATACTTGCAAGCAACCATCATTAAAAAAAAAAAGTTAAGGAAAAGAACATAAATATGAACCAAAGATGAAGAAATATTCTTTTGAAACATAATGATACTGTTACAGATACCACAACCTCCTTAATAAATGAAGCTTCCTCCTTAATGAAGGTCCTTAATAAATGAACCTCCTTAATAAAGCTTACAAAATATTGCAAAGTGGTTCACTGTATTTCCATCTGAAATTATTTTGATGGAATATTAGAATATTAATGCAATTACAAATATTAGCAGCATATTCATGAAATTTTCCTGAGCTGGAGATATAAGCTAAAAATGATAATGAGAAGAAAGAGCAAGGCTTAATTTGGATTTAAAATGCTCAGTACTAAGTCACTGCTCATGTCAAGATTACTCACAGAATAGATTCTCTTAAGTGGCCAAAGTGGAACTTTTTGCTTTCATTTCTGTTAAGATAAAACCACTTCTGAGTGGACAAAATTGAGGTAAATTACTCATGATAGGCAAAACAGGGTTCACTAATCCTTAAATGAAATTTCTGGGCCAACTGTAAAGTATTTTAGTTATTTAGGAGACAGGAGTCTCTGTCAAACCAGAATATAATTTTTAAGATTTTGTCAGAGAACAGGACATCTCTCGCTGCATCAGAAAGACTCAAACGTGGTTACTGATAAAAACCACTGAAAAGTGATTGTGATGAGTTACCCATTGTTTGTAGCTGCTCATGATCCACTTTGGATTTGCTATAGGCTTTAATTTTACTTTCTTCAACAGCAAAAGTCATCACTACATTCTGCCTTGGCTCATTATCCTCAGTTCTTGTATCCCTTGATAACTCAGGATTCAAAGCCATGTTTCTCAATATATTTGAAAGAGGCAGTGCGGTGGTCACAGTAACAGGTAATTTCAGCTGATTGAAGAGCAGTAACGAGAATAAATGAAAGATGTGAGTATTTCTGTAGTCAGAGAGAGAGGTAATTGAGGCTAAGGAAATATTTTAGTTACAAAGACAAGTAATAAATATTCTGATACATTACAGAGAAAGAAGTAGGGTCACAAGTCCTGCTCCAGTGCAGGCTTCCCACAGGGTCACAGCTTCCTTCAGGCATCCACCTGCTCACACATGATTTCCTCCACAGGCTGTAGGTGGATTTCTGCTCTACCATGGATCTGCAGGGACACAACTGCCTCACCATGATTTGCACCAGGGGAATTTCTTTCCGTTGACTGGAGCACCTCCTCCCCATTCTTCTGCATTGACCTTGGTGTCTGCAGAATTGTTGCTCTCACATATTCTCACTCCTCTCTTTGGCTTGGCCTTCCTTGTTGCACAGGGCTTCCTCCCCCCTGCCTACTTGACGTGGACAAATTTGGGAGAGCTGTGGTTGTTCAGCCTGGAGAAAAGAAGGCTTCACGGAGACCATTCAGTACCACAAGAGGCTTTATAGAAAGGAGAGACAGGGACTTTTTATATGGGCAGATAGTGACATGACAAGGGGCAATGGCTTTAAACTGATAAAAGGCTGGTTTAGTTCAGATGTTAGGAAGAAAAAGAGAATAGTGAAGCATTGAAACAGGTTGTCTAGAGAAGTTGTGGATAGCCCATGTCTGAATGTGCTCAAGGCTGGGTTGAATTACTGCAAGGAGCAACCTGGTCTAATGAATGGCATCCCTGGCAGGGCAGGGCTTGGAATGAGACGATCCTTACGGCCCCTTCCAACTCAAACCATTCTGTGGTTCTATGATTAACACAGTTGTTCCAGGTGCACTACCACCATCACTGATGGGCTCAGCCTTTGCCAGCTGCAGGTCCATTTTGGAGCAAGTTGACTTTGACTCTGTTGGACATGAGGGAAACTTTTAGCAGCTTCTTACAGAAGCCAGCCATGTGACCTACCCCACCTACAAAAACCTGGCTGTATAAAAAACATTACAGAAGATATCTTGGTAAACAGCACCCTCAGGATTTGCCACAGCAATATCTATTATTTGAAAGAAAAAACTTGGGAAGCATCTTAACATCCCAAAAAGAGCCCTGTAATAAGAAGAGGAGTGAAAAGAAATGTAATCATCAAGATATTAAGACTAGGAGGAAGACACTAAGTACATGTGCATTCTGATTTTTCTTGGCACCCGTAAATCGGGAGCAGTGTGGACTGAGGGAAATGATTGATCTCCAAATCGGGGGGATGGAGAGTAGAAAATTAGAGCAGATGTAGAGGTGAAGGACTGAATTCATTCTTGCAGGAGTCTTTAGGTACAATTTATGGGAATGATTTCCTACAGCAGTTTTAGAGGATCTAAATGGAGTATGTGGCTTTGAGAGGTCACAGACTAAAGGCAAAGTAGCCGTGCCAGTCATCTTTGAAGGTAAGCTTTGACGTACTCTTCGGATTACTTTTTACCCAGTAATGGAAACAAATAGGAAAGCATGCAAGCAGACTGCTTATAGATGAGCCTGAGAACAGACAGGCTACATCTGTATCACCTTCAGTAGAAATATCCATATTTCAGTTCAAGTTCACCAAGCAAAGTTGCTGGAGGAATAAACCAGTGAAAATGCTCCATCTATCCTGTAGACATTAGCTCATTTCCCCTGGTTGTCACTCACTGGCTTGTTCTTGTCTCCATGTGTTGTGCCACGGCTGGTTCTGCTAACTCCCATGCCACACGCTTCTCTTCTATGTCTAGACTTGCTATTCCAGCTATGACGTGGCTGTCACATCATCACAGACAGTTGAGGCCACAGCCCTGATGCCTTTGGTGGAGCAGTGTTTTTGGAGAAGAGGTGTTGGTAATTGCTGATGATGGTGTTTAATCCTCTGAACCTTGATTAGCAAACTGTAAGGCAGCTGGCAGCTCTCCATGCAATTCAGCTTTCTATGCTGGGAGTTTCCATCCATGTCCAAAAGCACTCAGCTACCCCAAAACTGTACACAAAGGGCAACATGAACTTATATCTTCTCCTTTTCATCCTGGTAGGGAGCTCTCTCATCTGGACTGTACCGTTCCCCTGTGAAATCGCCTAATTCCTTTGACCTTCTGATCTGATGGCCCCATCGTTTGTCCCCACTAGTTATGGCAAAGCTGGGGTTGGGTTGGGTGCACTCAGAGCTGGGTGTTTGATGAGACCCTTTTTTAAAATGCTCTTAAGGTTTGAAGCCACTTTCTCCAACTGGCCTCATGGTTTTGGTTAGTGGAGGTTATCTGAATGACTGTCTGGAGCAGGCAATGGTTTTAAACTTATTTTTCAGTGACTGTTTTCTGATTTAATGGACATTGCTGGGTTTATACTTGTTTTCACCAGTCTGACTACATTTTCCTATATATCAAAAGCATTCAGAGTTGCAGACAGACCTTTTTATGTACCATATAAATCTGTTTAATTGAATAGATAAATAAACACTTCTGGAATGGAGTAAGAGTGAACGATTGCATTGGTGCTATTAGGAGTAGAAATATTTTGGAAGTACCACTACCAAATCATCTGTGAAAATGCCACATAGGCACTTGGACATACACAACCCCCAGAGAGTATGTTATCCTTGGGATAAATGTCAAAAATTCAGGCTTCCATTTAAGTATCTGACATATTCTTCAAATGCACAGTGCTTGGCAGATACCAGAGCATCTTCCACTAATCGTAAAAAGATTTAAATTGCATTTTATTTATATTTAGCCTTCTGAAAGGAAAGTAGGGAATAACAAGATTATTTGATGCCTAGATCCTATAGGCTCTTTTTTCCTGGAAAAGATTGGTAGAAGAATAAGGCTAAATCAGTAGTACCCTAATCTGTTATAGATAATCTAATTTATGTTGCTATATATCATGTTAACAACTCTAAACCAATGTGCATTTTTTTTTTTTCATTTGCAATTTGGGATTCTCGGAATAGGATATTCAGAGACAAGGATAACCCATGTTTTCCATGAGACATTCATGGAAACTGAAAAATAAAGTCTTTTAATGTCTTTCATGATAACTGTTTTTCTTGGCTTAAGTGTAGGTTTTAAAAAATGGTGCTCATTGTTTTGCTTGTAGTTCTTTCATGCATGAACAATCATGCTGATGATGCATTTACTTCAAGCGAATTTTCCAATTGAAAAAGTGTTCTTGAGTAGTTTAAGTACTATGAATCACCAAAACCTCATCTAAGTCCCATAAAAGCACCGGCTGCAGAAAATAGACTTGGAAAGAAGACATATTGGGATTGTATTGCATGATTCAGCTGAAGGGAAGTATATTTGGTCAACACAGAAGAGGCTGAGGAACCAGACAGTTCTGTAAAAATGAAATCATAATATGCTAGACAGACAGAAACTAACTGCTGTAGCCCCCTCTTATATGCCCCACTTGTTCCTCACAGGTTTGAAGCAGTGATTCTAAACGTGAGAACCTCAGCCCTTGAAACACAGGATTTTTGTGGAGCATATTTCATTCCTTATCTCTTTCTTAACTTGTCGTTTCACTCTTGTCTTCCCTTCTCCCTAATTTCCCATGTAGTCTGACTGTTGGAAGTTCTCCCTTTCGGTGGTATCACCATTTGGACAAATAGTGTTTCTGATACAATGTTTTCTTAGTATTAACAAAGGCAGTCTACTTATTTCTTATATAACATTTTGACTGAAACAACTTTGAGTCATAAGTATTTGCCAGGGAAACATTAGTGATTGTTCAGTTCTTATGCAGCTTTTTTTTAAGGCTACTTTTGAAAGCAGATAAAACTATTCAGTAAATTACAGTGTTTAAAAATTGTAAACTTTCATTGTTTAATGACAACTTCAAAATACTAAGCTATTGCCTTAGAGGTTTGTTTTGTTTTTTTTTAATTTATTTTGTAACTTAAGGTTACAAGTTCTTAACAGTATGTTAAATATGTTGAGAGGTTAAAAAATTTTATGTAGCTTTCTGTATCTTGCACAGTGATGTATTGTCTCAAATGAGCAGTGCAACTGTAGTGGGTTTCCTTATGCTTGGAATTTTTGTCAGGATCCAAGGCTTTGGGGCCCAGATCCAGTCACAGGCTGACGAGCCCTATAGTGCTTCTATAAAGGCTGAGAGGGTCACTGTGGTTGCACCACCTTTTCTGCTTGCTGCCACTTACAGAGATGCAGTTGCTTGTTGCTGGAGTAGATGGCTTCCATGTTGCCCTGGTGAAAATTTTTTTTTTACCCACATGAAGCCACATAAAACATTGACATTTTGATTGTTTTTCCAAGAAAATTTGGGTACAGTTAAAGATGTTTATTATGAGCTAGGGGACTTTGCACAAGAAGTCTGGCCAGCAGTGCTGACAGGCTGACCACAGATACCCAGTGTCAGTTTGTGATTGGCACTGCTCCTTGGGAATCTGGAGCCAGAGTGCCTGAAATGCACCTTTAGGGTAGAAGGTACGTGAGAAAATTTGATGGTTTATCTCATGTTTTATTTTTTGGTGACATCATTGGTGCACAAGCCTTACTTTGGGGATTAGCATTCTTGTACTGTTCTTTGAGATAAAACACTTGGTGAAAGTAAAATATAATGAATGCAATCACACCCTCTAATGAATTATTAGAACAATAACTGTAGAACAAGAAAGATTAAATAAATTGCGTTTTGGTATCTACAGCTTCCTAAGCATCAGGGATTGTATTGTCCCCTTCCTGTCTAAAAAAAATTAAAAATGCCTTGAGGGTGGTGTGCAAGGGAGGGAAGCTATATGAAACATGAATGCTTAATACTCATTGAAGAGAGAAAAAACAGAAGGTGCAGTTTTGCCACAAAGGTATGAAATAATCAATGCTCACTTCTAACTCAGTCTAACCTTCTTAACAGTACACCTCCCTTAATTAAAAATGATGTTTAAATCCAGAACATTTTCTTTGATTTGAAGTTAAAAAAGCCCAAAACTTTCATCCAGGTCCCCACTCACACACACAAAGGTGAAGGAGTGATTGTGCACGTCATTTGAAATACTGATCAAGCAGTTGAAAGTTATTCAGAGAGAGTAAAAAAATGTTGAGAAAGGCTGCATGTGCATTGTGTAGCAAAACAGACTTTTGCAGTGGGACACACAGGTCATACACCTGCATGACAAGCTCTCTTCCTTTCCAACAGAAAGCCCAGTATCAATTTTGCACTTGTGTTATATTTCATGTTCACAGTTTGCCGGGAAACCTTTAATATTGCTGCAGAACAATCCAACTGTATGAAACTGATGCTTTCTTGGGGAGCACCGTTCTGCTCAATATTATTATTACTAACCTTCTCTGGTTATTTGTACACGAATTCTGTACACAGAAATTTTGAAGTCACTGCTAGGACTTTTTAAAGGAGCATGGCTGAGGAAGCTGATATTGTGCTGTCCAGTATGCCACACAGAGAGCATTTTCCCCATATGCTACTCTTGAAAATGAGTCATTTAGGCCACTAAAAAAATCATCGCCAAAGGTATTGGCAAAACCATGTTTTAATATGAATTTGCAAAAGTGTGGCTTAGCAGTTCAATGACAAGGTTCACTCTATTACTCGCTACAGACAAGAAGAATACAAAGGAAAGTCAGTTTAGAATCACTTTAGAATGATTTATATTGAGTCTGAGGATGCCAAAGGGTAAGAGTGTAAAAGGACAAGAGAGACCCTTCTGTTAAGTCACAAAGTTCAAAGAGGACCCCCTTGCTTTCTAAACTCATGAGAGATCCTAGATGTGGCCAATCAAATCTAAGTACCATATTTGACCAACAATTTATGTCGAAAGGGCTTAGCAGCACATAAATACTGATTAGTATTTATAAAGTGATCCAACAGGATTTACTACACTCACAACAACTACTTAATTAAAGATTAGGGATGGCAACGTTCATACTGTACATGTTAGAGGGCATTTGGGTCAATTCACAAATGCATGAGCACAGATGCAGAGGTGTGTATATACATATAAAAAGGTGCCCATTAAAAATTCTGCTTGAGTTCACTGAAATACTCCTGTTGAATATCTATGCGTTTCCCAAAGGGTGAGGGCTGAGCATCAGAAGAGCGGAGGGTAGCATCCCATGCCCCATCAGCTTTCGGTGATGGTCCTTCAAGTATTACAAAGTTGAGGGTTTGTGGGCTCTGAGAGGCATCCCCCTCAGACAGAGGTATTGTCACAGTCCACTGCAGTCCATCAGAGTTCAAAGGGCCTCACCTAGGTCCCTGTTCATAAGATCACAAAATGACTGACTTTAATCAATATGGCCATAATCCTGGCCACAACCCAGGTCGGTAACTACTGAAGTTTTTCAAAAGTCTGATAACAATGGAACCATTCCACTTGGGCTACAGTTCAGCTAAGTAATGTTCCAACACTGTCAGGGGATAATTGATTATCCCTTGTTTTCCACCTTGGTCAGGAAATTGATGTCCTGAGTATGAGCAGTGCCGCTCCCAGCTGTGCAATTCAGGAGTTCCTGGTATGGTCTAGGAATGCTTCACTGCCCAACTTGTACAGGCAAGGGATGCCTCACTGCCCAGCTGGTATGGTCAAGGCTTAATGGGAATTGCTGAAATCACAGAGCAGGTCCAAGGGGGCTGTGACCCTGTGGGAAATGCACCACCACAACCCACCCCATGACTTAAAGTCAGTTCGCCTTGCTCCACAGAGTGGTGTTGGGGTCACCTCTTGCCTTTGGGCCAATAATAGATTAATGCCATAGTCCAGTTGTAATTTGAGGGAAATTTTGGGTTGTTACATAATTTTTTAGGTTTTATTAAACATGATTGAGTGGTATTACATATGTAAGGAGGACTTTGCAACAGTGCCACCCATCTAGCTATTTTCCACACTCTGTTAAATAGCAAGCATAATAGGACATAAATAAATAAAATTACAATGGATTCAATTTAGAGTTTCTGTTGCTGATGAGAAACACCCAAATAGACTATCCCACTAGTGATGATCTCCATCCTTTGCTCTTTCTAGGACAGGGTGTATATCTTCTGTGTCTTAATGAACAGTGCTGAGAGTTCTATGTCCATGGTTTTAGACATGTATGTTGTGGGTTTTGACTCAAGTCACCGTTTTCTAGTAATTTCTTCACCAAGGTAAAATTCCTGCCAGTGGGGGTAGGTGGTAAATATTGATATGAGATGGAGTTGATCTGCAACAATTGGTGGGCTGTGACAGGAGCAGAATGGTTAAAATTGCATCCCAGTATGGTAAAATTACAGACACAGATATTTGACTGATTGTTTGTCTCTACAGTGGTGTTATCTGTAAGTATAGAATCACAAAGAGTACTCAAAATACCCAAAATCTAATTCCAACATATACAAGTACAATTTTGGGGTTTCATCAGGATACATTTCAAAATTACAAATAATTTGTTCAGTGTCAAACAAATGTCTTGGGCTGTAAGGCTTTTACTTTCACAAATAAATCCCTGTTCTTTCTGAACAACAGATACACCAACATCATCGGCTTTGTGCCAGTTTTGTAGGCCCTATAGACTATATTCTATCAGATATAGTTTCATGCTGATTTAATCCCATCACAATGATTTGCTTTATAGTATCCCAAAGTATTGCAAAATGATGTCTCCTTTAGGTCCGTTTAAATATGGAACTTGTTGGTTATCCTTTTCATCTGTATGAATCCGATCCTGCCTTCAAAAAAAGATATGTATTGCGTAGTTCTACTGCTGATACATAGATCAGGCATAGCTACATTTAGAATTACATATGCATCAACTCATAGACACCCTGTTGTACACAAATTCCACATTTTGTGCTTAACAATAATGAAATCAAATAATACTTCTACATTGTGTTTACCCAGAGGCAAAATGTGAGTATGGGTTGTGTGAAAGTAAAATTGAACCAATGGTCTGGTTCTGAGAATTTATAGGAAGATCTCTCATTATTTCTTGGTTTGAAATCAGTATAGTATTTATTAATCTTGATGCAACTTTCTGGGGTAGATCCATTGATTGCCCAGTACCCTATTTATTTTTTTTTTAATCTCCTCTCCTAGTGTTACAATTGTTATTACTGTAATTCTTTTTCCGTGTAACATCTTCCATCTCCACTTATCTTCTAGATATACCTCCTTTCAATGTATAAACAAAGTAGCAAGGTCTAAGCTTGCCTTATCTTTTGGCAGGATTCCCCAGTGTTCCAGTATAGTGTAGTGTATGATCCCAAGGCTTTTGTGTTTGATCTGGAGGGATTATACTATCTCAATCAAGGAGAAAACCAAGACTGTTGGGGCTATACATCTGTTTTCACTGCTATCAATATGGATTCTTTTTCTGCTGTAAAAGAAAAGAAATAAAAAGTTTTGATAGGGAAGGTGGAAGGAGTTATCCCTTTTGTTATGCAGGATAAATCCACCGTGCACTGATTCTGTATTTTTCAACACTCCTATCAGTAGCTTCCCAAACAAGTATGCCGTAGGGTTAAGTCAGAGTCATAGGCACAGTTCCCAATTGAGGTAAGTTTACCATAATGGGTTGTCCTGGCTGTAATGCTATCTGATCTTTTCTTTCACTGGAATGTAAAGTATCAAGTTCAGCTTTTGCAGAGAATACTTGACTCACAGATTGCTGATTATTCAATTGATGAAGCACTTGGGAAAGTCAAGCATCCCACTGAACATTGTGTGTCTTAAGGCTTCTTTACAATAATCCCTTAGATCTTTCTACCCTCCCATTTGATTTGGGGTAATTTGGAGTGTGTAATACCCACTGAATTCCTTCTTGCTTGGCCCATCCTTCCACCTCTGTACATGAAAAGTGCAAGCCAGTATCACATTGAATCGTAAGGGGAGTAAGTAGACTCAAGAATCAAGATCATAACCCCTGTACTTTCACTCATCAGTCTTTCAGAGCTAAGTTACTCTAGGTAAGATGGAAGACTACTGCTACACTCTGTGAGGATAGGTTGGTGTCCTACAGAGGGTTTGAATGGCCGGATACAATCAATTTCCCATGTAGACCATAAAGTTTTCCCTTGACTGATGTGTTGGGTGATGCTTTAGCAGGGTGATCTGATAGTATTTTTAAGTTGCATTGATGATATTCTGTAAGAGTAGCTCCACAACTTTTCCAGCCTTTGCTCTGTGCAGCAAAATAACATGCTGATTTGCCAGTGGGACCTAATTTCTTACGTGACTATTCTCCCAATTGACACCACTCAGGATTTAAAGAGTTCCCTTTTTTTATCTCCCTAATTTTAGTCAATTCATCTACCTTTTGATAACAGTTTGTGGCTGGTTTATTACCCTTGACATGAACTTTCTCCCATCCCATTTTGAATGATGATTTCCTGTCTATATCGAGGAGTAATTGCCAGTCTTGAGTTCTCCAAACTAAAGATCTGCCTACTTCTTTGTTCAGATCTTTCCACTGACTGAACCATTGTGTGATGCGTGTCTACACAGCATAAGACTCCACATGTATAATTTTTCCTCCATTTTGTGCTACCAAAATAACTGCCTTTAATTTTCCTAATTGTGTACTATCTTCACCTTCTTCTATTATTTGTTTGCCACTGTTAGTGTTTAGTGCAGCAACTGTGCATTGCCATTTACCATTTATCTTTTTTGCTGAAGCATCCGTGAAACACTTTGAAATAGGTTACTGAAAGTACCCTGTGCAGCAAATCCCCATTCTGTTATGACAGAGTCATGGGGGTATACTGGTCCCAGTGACTGATGGTTTTAATTCCTGTATTAAGGTTTTGACTGCCTCTTTATGTTCTGGATTCCATCTCCACAGTTTTCCCATTCATAAAAACAAATATAATGTGCAAGCAATGGTAGGAAATCCAGATACTTGTTTTGTCCCATATCCTAGAGTTCTAATTAGCTTTTGTAACTCTTTCCTAGATTGAGATGACTGCAGCTGTTCTGCTTTTCTTAAGGTGTCTGGAAAAATTACCACACTGCCTGCTATCCACCAAGTACTCAGAATCTTTGCCCTTGACATATTTTTCTGGTGGGATCTCACGTTCTTTATGCAGTGCTTGCACTGTTACTGATGCTTCCCCATCTTTTCAGGTGAATCTCCTGCAATTACAGTATCATCTATATTAACCAAATTTCACATCTTGAGGAAGTGAGACTGTCTGTAAAAGTTCAGCAAGTTCAGCAAGCACAGCATGAGCAATCATGGGTGAATGTTTATAACCCCATGTGAGTCTGCTAAAGGTACACTGTGCACCTTTCCCCAGTAAAAGCAAATTTCTCTTTATTGTCTTCCTGTAAGGAGTCCATAAAGGTCATATCTTTTCTATCTAGTGCTGCCATCCATGGATGTGTGGCTACTTGCAGTGCAGCTGCTGGGTTTGCAGCACTGGGTACTGCAGCTGTTAGTGGGGCCATGCTGGCATTTAAGCACCAATAATCCATGGTAAGTCAACATCTCCTGTCTTGTTTTCGAACTGATGGAACCAATGGTTCTGAACACAGTCTGTCATTTTTTCAAATCAACTATAACTTCCTAAATTCTGCTTCATGCTGCAACAGAAATTGAATAGGGGGGATGGGAGGCAGGTGGAGGTGGGCTGTGGGCAGAATGCACCACCACAGATGTTCCATACTCTTTTCACAACTGCTTCATCCATCATCTTCCACACTCTCCCGGGTTTTCCACCTTGAATATTTCTCCAACATTGTGCCTCACAAGGCATAGGTAGGGCCTGGTGAAATGGAAAGACCAAAAGGGTGAGAGGAGCCAGGATGGGAGACACAGGGTCTGGTGAGCTGTTGGAAGATTGAAGCAGACTGTGAAACTTGACCCTTCTGTCCTTTACAAACCACAATTATTTGTGCTATACTGGTGCATGGCATTTCTTAAATTAAATAAAAATCCAAGAAGTGACCTGCCTCAAAGATGACTTCGAAATTTGGAGTTTGTGGCTGTTAAGGTGGAGGAACAAAATTACTGTGGGCTACTGCAGGCTGTGGCTGAGCAAAGCAGAGCAGACAAGTGGTGCTGTGGTTGTGGAGACTAAGGCAGCTGTGGCTGTAGTTTATCCACAAGCGTGAGCACTGATATCTTCTGTGAAATAAGGATAGTTAGCACTGAGGGAGTGCTCCAAAGCTCTTCTGGAGCCATTGATCGTGCACATTACAAAGTGCACAGGAGTGTGTCAGCTTAAAAGAGTGTTGCTTGATGACCGGTGAAGTTGACCAAATCTCACCTTCAGAGGAAGCTGGAGATGAAAACAAGTAATGAAATGTGTGCCAGATAAGTTACACAGGATAAGCCTGGAAAATGATGAACGTAAAGCTTATCTTTAGAAAGCAGGGAAAGGAAGAGCCAGAGACTAAAGGAACAAATAATCAAACAAGCTGCAAGGACAAATGGGATTTGTCAAGTACAAATTATATTAAACCAGCCTAATTTCTTTCTGTGACAGGATAACAGACCTTGTGGATTAGGGAAGAAGGACTAAGAGTCTGTAAATCACAACTTCAGGGAGATTTTTGTCATGGTTACACATGGAATTCCCATAAGCACGCAGGGAAAATACACTCTGGGTACATCAGTTCTAAGCCACTTCAAAAACTAAAGGGAATAATTAGTCTGTCACAGTGAAGTATGTTTCAAGAGAGAATGTCCCAGAGATCTGTCATGGACCTGGTATCAGTGTTGAATATTCATTCAGAGTAAATTTCAGTGAAATATGGCTGATGGAGTAAATAGCATATTTATTACCTTTGCAGAAAACACCAAGCTAAGAGAGCTGCACACAATTTTCAGGACAGATTTAGGATCTAGATTATACTTGGTGTCTTGAAGAATGAGATAAGAAAAAAATACTGGATGAGTTCATAAGGAAAAACCCTACACTCAGAAATGAGAAGCTGCATTTCAAACCCCACAAACCTGGGAATAGCTGCAGTATCATAAAAGCCATGGAGAAGATCTGGAAGTTTCAGTGAATATGAGTTAATGATATGGCAAAAAGGCAAATATTGTACTGAAATGTGTTTTAAAAATGCTCTTTGTCTGCAACGTAGATGAAGTTTTCTTCCTCTGCTCAGATGTGACATTCAGCTGGAGAACAGTGTCCACTTCTGAACATCTTAGCACTTAAAGAAAGATGAAGGTGAAGGAAGTAAGGTGGATCTGGAAATTTCCTTTATTTTCCTCTAAACAAGATTAAAGGAACAAGGCTTTTTTGATGTAAAGCTCACTTCTTTGAGAAGATTTTCCCAGTTTTGCATAAGAGTGAGATGACATTCCTGATAAATGATAAATTCTTTTCTCTCTGTGACTTTCTTAGCCACCAGAAGTTTAGTGATTCTTTCATTAGAGTCACCTGTCTCAAGAATATAGACATGTCAAAGGACAGCCTGAGGATGTATGGTGTCCTTCCCTGTGATCATGTGTTAAAAGCCAACAGGATTATGAATTGAAGATAATTGTATGCACAAATAAGCTAGACTCATGTGACTAATTACTTATTCTAAATATATAAAGGTCTAATTCAATATTTTTGGTAATGGAACACTAAATGCAATAGAAGAAAAGAATATTTTCTTTCTCAGATTGTCACAGGTGAGTTAGACTAACCCTGCCTGCATGCTTAGCTTGACTTCAGCAAGGCTGCTGGCAAGTATGCAAATTAATGGGAGTGGACAAGCATGGATTTACAAGAGGTATTAAATAGTATCAGTAGAGTAAAACCAGTGCATTCTTGTGCCATGTGATGTGCCTTTTAACTGCCCAGTCTCTTTGGATTTACACATTTTGATCAGAGTTGCAGGTAGGCAATGGTGCAAGTTTCTTTCTTGAAGTCTAAGATTGCTGAACATTGAGCACCTCTTGTCATTAAAAGTAGAGGCTTTTCAACTGGGTTCCTTCCTGTCTTCTGGAGCCAGAAACATTGTACATATAATGCAATAATATAGAACTCCCTGGGGCAGAAGTACCACAAGGAAGAAAAAAGCAGCTGAACCTTTGTGGTTCCACTGCATCCCTGGTGGAATCACAAGACAAAATGTTCAAACCCCAAACTGATTTCAGGTTTTTGAAGGATCTACATGGTGATTATTTCAGATCTTCACTAAAGCTTTTGACAATAGTGTTAACATCAAAAGTCTCTCAGAAACATGGGTGTATAACATCAATAAGAGGAATGATTTTTGCATTGCCAACCTGTTTTTTGCAGTCACATGTTAAAGGTAAAATGCAGATATTTTCTGTCAATCCATGGCTTTTGAGAAGGTACCTAGCCTCCACCGAGTCACTTTTTGTTGCTGCTATCCTGTCATTAGTTATATAGGTAATAGTTATATGTAAAAAATATAGGTGCTTCCCTAATGCAAAAAGAAATCCCAATAGCACGCTAAGGCTCTCCAGTCTTCAGGTCCAATCTTCTACTACTTTCCAATGCTGTGTAAATAAATCCTGGTGTCTGTAAAGGTCAGGTTGAACATATACATGTTGCAATTAAAAGTGGTTTGAGGTGCACTTGTGGCTCTTGGACAGCATTTCAGCAGGCACAGATCTGCAGCTGACACTGAATGGCACATGCCAAATTCCAAATAAGGATGTAGCTGTGATACATATCTGCAGATATGACGGACACAGACTGCACTAAGAAATTACACTTTTTTTTCTTGGAGCAACTGATATAGCTGAGAAAAAAGCTTCACGTTTTCATGCACAAATTTTTCTGCAGATAAAAATAGCTAGTGTAGTAGGGTCTAGGATGGTGGGGACGAGAGATCTCTGGAGTCTAGGCAGCTCTTGAAACATGCGGTTTATTACATAGGGTCGTGGGTACAAGAGCTCTGTTTAAAGCTGCCAGTCACAGCTAAAAGCGTGCCTGAAAGAGTGAAAGCCAGAGAGAGAGGTAGAGAGTAGAGCCTAAGAGAGAGCCTGAGAGAGCTAAGTTCCAGCTACCATACATTATATCTCTTTCTGTGCTGAATATGCTAGTTTACAATCATCCAACCAGTACAAGATACAAGGCCTATAGAATTTACATACAGCCTATTAAAGCGACTACATTACCATACTGTGTTACATTTTAAACCCTAGAAGCTACTTTTTAGACAACATTTCTCTTCCCTGCCACTTTGATGGGGTCCCTCTGACCTTTGGACCCTTGGCATCCCTTTATTTGCTAAGGGTATTGTTCAATCAAGAGGGATTCTGCCTTCAGCTGGCGAAACCATTGTTTTCTGGTTGTTACAGTAACTAACGGCTCTGTACCCTGCATCTCCAAACATGCTTTCATTTCTACTTGGCTTATAGGTTTCATATTTTCAGAATCTTCTGCCAAGCAATTATATTTATAAGGTTTCCCTGTTTCATCTTCTCCAACAAGTAGGAAGCTTTTCTGTGGTTTATAACCAAGTAATGGGCCTAACCAAAAATATAATTTCTCCTAACAGATTTGCTCCACTGCAGTCTGGGCAGCAGGACTTTTCAGTGCTTGCTGGTGGTCTGTGCTGGGACTGTGCTGGCAACTGTTGTGGGATCCTTCATGGGAACTTTGGTCCTCCCAGACCCAGCAAAAGCAGGACAAGGCAGGAATGTGGCAGCAGCCAGTGACTGAGGAGACAGAAAGAAAAAAATCTCATATTTGACCCCCACAAACCCTGGATCTACCCTGCAAGCCTCATCAGGCTTTAGTTTCCCTTCAGGTGCACCAGCTTTGTCCTTTGCTTGGACAGTGTCCTGCCATCTCTGTCCAACCAGGCTTCAGTCCTCTTGCTCTTGTCCCATCTTTCCAGAGATCCCACGCATCAACCCAGCAGCGGTGGTCATCCAGCAGCCACCTGCTCCGTCATTGCCAACATCAGCCATCACTTGCCACAGACACCAAAGATGAAAAAGGAGAAATGCCACAGCTCTTCACTGACCACACGTGCAGAGCATTGCTTTACAGGGAGAGATTATAGCAGAGTAAGCCACACAACTGAAAATTTGATTTGAAAGTGCTAAGAGAGGCAACACAAAATATGAACAAATAATTATGAATGAATTTTAAAGTTAAAAATAAGCAATTTGATATTTTGAAAGGGTTCTAATGGACTACTTCTAAAAAGGGCAAATATTTTAAGTCAAATGCTACTTTTGCAGACTTGCTGACTTCAACTTTTCAAATCCAGAAGTACTTAATGTCCTGCATTAACTAGACTGTATTTCCACAAAATACAGCCTAAGTACTGTTTTTCGACCTTTATATATTTACTTAGACATGAACTTGTGGTAAATGCAGAGTCAAACTCCTAATGAGGAAAACAATTGAAGTCATAAGAGAACTGGTACATAGAGAGAATCTGTTTCACCCTGGAGCTGCTTCCACCTCTGTCTTTCCCTGTGTACAAGTCTGGGGGAATGGTGTCTTTTCAAAAGCATCAATTTCTCCAGCAAGCTGGTGTTCAGCAAGTGAGGTGCTCCACAAGATGGTGCTGGTACTCCAGAGGCTATAGACACTGGGGGCTGGTTCTTGTGGAGTAAAAAGTATCATCCTGTGCCCAGAGTAAGGGTTTTGCCTTGCAAGCAGCAGCTCTGTGCCCTAGCTGGTGCCTCAAACACTTTATTCAAGGAAGCCAAAGCAATATTGCCCTCCACTGGTCCTGAAACTAGTTTAACTGCTAATGTGAGTTGGACAAAATCTTTGTTGGTACCATCAGGGGCACTTTGAAACCAGAATTTGACTCAGATTCCTGGGACGTTGGTGTTGTTCCATCTGTGCCAGGAGCTTTTGCTTTTCAGTCCCAGCTGTGGCAGGGACAGTCATTATGAGTGGCACGGCATGGCTGCACAGCAAGAGAGGGGTACAAGCAGCATCACCTCCTGTGAAGAATTTTTGGTCAGGGGATCTGTGGCTCAGCTTTTGCTCAAAGCAGGTAGAAACTTCACTCAGCATGACTTCTGGCACTGTCCAGCCTGAGCCCGCCCAAAGATTGGATTTGCTGTTGACACTGAACAGTGACATTGCCATCAGGTAAAACCTGCAAGTCCACTAAGCATTTCAGATTTCTAAAGTTTGTGATGCTGTGTTAAACACTAGTGTTTTCAACTATTATGTCTGCTGCTTCTCACTGCTGGTTGAGGAGGAGGCGAGGTACAGGGGCTACAAAACCTCAAGGTCTTGCAGGCACCAGAGCTGGCTCTAAGGCACTCAATAAAGTCATCCTCACTTTAAAAACCCAGACAAACACCAGCATCCAACAGCTTCATGCTAACAGCAAGGGAGTTTAAATACTTCCCCTCGTGCTTTGAGGACCATCTGAGGACTGTGCAGGCGGCACAGCAGGCTTCAGGTTTATTCCTTGGGTGTGAAGGTGTGTGAAAGCACAGTTGGCTTTCACTGTGTTCTGATGGCACAGGAGAAGTCTGTTAGATGATAGGGATTTCTGGTGTGGTGAGCAGCAGTGGAAAGATTAACTGTCCTGGCATTTAAGTGACCAAAATTAGGCTTTCCGTGAACTACCCTTTGAAATAAATAATAGAAATTCACACCTATCTGGGTCCTACGGCTTTTCAGACTATTTGGGGCAGGCTGAAATTGTGTGTGTAAATCTCCTTGAGTACCTTGGGCACTCTGCGGTTTTCTTAAGGAGTTCTGGCAGTTGTTGGCTTTGCCTCCCTAGTACAGTCTTTTAACCTGCTGTTCCCAGCAGCACCTCCATGAATAAAAATGTTCCTGGTTTGCAAGCCGTGCTTCCCAGAAAATTACTCTTCTAAGCACCCACAAATCTTAATTCTGTCTAGATACATCTAGAATAGCTGTGGGAAATAAGTCCAAGACCACTGTGAATGGTTGAAGTATGAAATATTTTAATATTGATACATTTATTGTGAGATCGCACATCAGAAAAGCTTATTTAATTTCCACCATTGGTTTCTTTCAATGAAGTTGGAAGAGGTGCATGGGAGCAGTTTGGATGTCAGAGAGGTTTTTTGCAGACATAAGGACTTAATTTTAGAATAATTTTCAATAAGTTGCTAGGAAAGATTATGGGCAGAGGGTTTTTGCAGGATATTAAGAATTATATCACCCCTTCCAGAGCTATCTGCAAATCCTGTGCTGGTGTGATAAATAACCCCGCACTTGTCAAAAGACAGGGAGCAACCAATGTCCTTGCAAACTAAAAGAGGTCTGTTTTCCAGACAGTGAGGTAGTGAGAGCTACAGTTGTTGTTCTAATGCTGTTAATGGGTGACTGTATGCTAATTAGTCAGATTAACTAAGCGGGTGAGTCATGCACTAACCCTTCTTGAGAGAAAGTGCCCATTTTGAGATGCTAAATGAGAACATAAATGCAATCAGGTAGAGAATTCTTGAAAGATAAGACGAGAGCAGACCTGCTTGTTAATGGAGTTAGTGAAATTAATTCTCCTCTGGAAAGGGGTGCACACTTTCATGTTCAGGGTTCATTTTAACGGAGAAGGATTCAAAACATTCAGATCTATATAAAGCATTTTGCTAAGTAGCTTTAATGACCTAACATAATCAAGGAGATTTCTGATATTCTCTGTTATGTTTGCACTTTCGGAAAGATTTCTTTATTTTTCTTTTTTCTTTTTCTATTTTTTTTAAATTTTTTTTTTAATTAGAGGCATTCAGATGTTTCAAATGAAGACAAAACTATAATATTGTGAAAAAACACAAAGCCCTCTCATCTGTGATTGATGGGAAAGTATTAAAAATATTTATTGTGAATGCTCAAGCTTTTATACAGAAAAACTACAGCCTTGCCACATTTGAGAATCAAGTGGCATCAATGCTGACAGGGACCACAGGTGTGGCTCTGCTGTGGTGTTGGAAGTCACGACTGAGCGTAAGGGAAAGAGGGCCGGGTGCCCTTCTGTGGAGAAGATCTGCATCCTTTTTTTGGTGTGTGTGATCTCTTCCTGACAGAGTGGCCACCCACCATGTGTATGCTCACCTATTTTTCCTTTTTTTTCTTCATTACTCATAACACTGCAGGCATCAAGGAAGTGTAGCCACAATGCTAGCAGCCATCCCTCACTGCCCAGGATGCTTTAGGTCCTGAGCTAAACTGGGCTCACACAGCTGGGCAGCCCCAGTCTCTGCTCTGAAATCCCTGTTAGCTGCCCAAGTGCCTGACATGGTGAGAGGAGGAAGCACCAGACCTGGCTCCCAGTAGCTGTTCAGTGATCAAGCCTGCACATGGCATTTATTCACAGCAGCCCCTGCAGCAGCCCTTTGGGCACCGTGAGGCTTGTGGGGACATGCTGCACGGGCACATGGGAGCCAGTGGGGAAGTTGGTCAGTGCTGCAAGGAGGCTGATGCTGGGCAGAAGTTCTGAGGGAATGATGCCCAGGGGGGTTATGTGGTCTTCAGGACATCTGGAAAAAGCACAGACCTTGCCACAGCCCTTGGGCACTGTATTTACCATGAAAATATTTTGCCTCCAGCTTGCTTTTGAACATATTCTGTTGACTCATGATTTGATAGAAATAGTATTTTTTCTTAAAGTTTGTTGACTTTTCCAGTCTGATAGCAAGGCAGCAGCTTTGCAGTAGAACTGCTAGAAGTGCTGGTTCCACAACCCTGCCCTCTTTTCTAACCCAACCTCTTCCCAGTGCCACTGCAGTGGCCACCAGTTTCCAGCCCAGAGGTGGCTGCACTGAGGTGATTGTTGAAGTGATCTTTATATATATTTTCAATTCTCTGAAGTGCCTTGAGGCTTGCAAAAGGCGCTATATAAATCAATTAATAACAGTATCAGAGGTCAGTCAGCCAATAAGAATACAATTTAGTTTAATGAGAGATAAATAAGACAGACAGAGTGAGAGGGAAAGGGAGCTACAAGGCTACAAGCTGGCTCCAAGTACTCCAGCTCCTGGCTTTATCACAGTGATCATCAGAAACACAGAAGATAATTGTGTCATTGCCATTTCTTAGTCCAGTGTAATATCTATTACTGGTTTTGATGTCTTACTCAGCTCTGTACCAGTATGATTTTAGGAAGAGTGTACATTATTTTCATGAAAACAAATATGAGCATGAGGAAGCATTTTTCCCTTGCGTGCAATTCCTACTAAAGAATTTACATTCTTCTAATTTACTGGTTTACTGCACCACTTAGTGCACTCCTGAGATGTGCAGAATGTCCTCGCAGTTAAGAATGTGCAGATGAAATTTACCCTTTTTGCACTGAATCACTCACTCTTCCCTTGGAAGTCACCATGCTCTTTCCTCCCTCTAAATCTCCTTTAACCACTCTAATAAAAGAACAGATTATTCTGCACAGTTACAAAATGGATCAAAAACGGATGGTTGGCAGTTTATTTGGATTTTAGGGTACTTATATATTTTTGTAACCAGTCTGGTACTAAATAGATGAATGGAAAGACACTGTTTTACATTTGATTCTTCCATTTATATGGGACTGTGGATATAGGAATAAAAATTCTCTACTGTAGCCCCAGACAAAAAGCTGGGCTACAGCACCCTCATCAAAGCAGTATTTGTTAAGTTGCCAGAAGATGCAGAGAGCATGCAGCAATACCCTGAGGGGGGCAGGACAGGGGATGGGGGAGGCCTGTGTGGCTGAACAAGGAGGTGTTCCATGTTTGTGCCACAGCAGAACACAAGCAGCACAGCACATCACTGTGTCTGTGTCCATATGGACCTGTTGGAAGGCACTGACTAGAGCCTTGGGTCCCACTGCCTGAGATGTGAAGCCTGAAGAGCTGCCAGGGAAGGCAACAACTCCTGTCCAAGCCCTGCACGAGCCCTTCCCATGGGTCCAGAGGGAGCCTGTGCGTTGGTATGCATTGGTACATGGAACATTGCTGGGGAATGTTCCAAGGCTCGGTCGTATAGAAACTGCCATTAGCAGCAGAGCATGAAACACGGAACATGTATCTGAAGCAGAATTAAACACTATGAAGCACTCATGGTGAGCAAGTCCATAGCTGTAGGGCAAGGCTGACTTGGGTTTAGATTTTAAACAGTTTAGTGTAGCATCATTACATGCAGACTGTCTCACCTGCTTATTCCTATAATCTTCTTCCTTTTCAGCTGTGTCTGCACTCACTGCATCTCTCTTTGTCTGGCAGTTGCCTACATTGTGCTCCAAGGGGGTATTTGTTCAGACCTCAACCTGTGGCCATGGTAAAGAGAGGCAAAGGAGGAAAACCAACCTTCCTAATGCTCTTTCACAAGAATCCAAAGCCAAACAGCACTGACTTCAAGCACATCAGCACTTCCAATGCTGCGCTCCTAAAAATCCCACTTATATTTTTGAGTCCTTTCACGTGTCTCAAAACAGCAGCCTGTTCAAATCTGGGGCTGTCTCCTTCACGCTTAGGTAACCCATTTTCAGCCACTCAGACCTGGACATGAAAACATTTCTTCTGCAAGGAGGATTGCTCTTTGTTTTCTCTCCCCCATGCCAAAAAACTCCATCCCTGAACACCGTGACAAAGGATTAGCTCAAGCTGAGGCCAGGCTTTAATGTAAATAGCCAGACAGAGAACAGAATGGCTTCTTTTATCAAACTTAACATCCCAAAGCTCTACTGATTTCATTGTCATTATGGTGGTGATTAATTTGACCCAGAGTACTGCCACCCACTGTTAAAGCCTTCGCTGCATCCCTGTTGATAGCTCTCATGACAGAGATTACAGTCTGCCACTGCGTTGTCCATAATTAGTACTTGTCAAAATGAGATTTGCCTATGGTAGCCCACTGCTCATGAGAAACCCATTCAAAATTAAACATGCTTTGGAAAACAGAGGACAGTTCATCCTCTAATTGGAACCAATAAGTACAGAATGACAACTCTTTCTCATCTGTTAAGTGTTGTTCAAGTCTTAAAAATGATTTTGTGAGTTCTCTCCATAGCTATCTGTAAATGCCTTCTGGTGAAGTATGAGGGTGTCAGTTCTGTTCTTTATCTGGGTCCTAAAATGTGTGCAGTTAATTCCCCAAAGCAACATAGTTTAATTACTTCATCTGAAACAGGGACACGGTCAGGGCACAGTGGCAGTCCCTGACACATGGCCAGTGCCCCTGCTGCCCATCCGTGAGTGATGGCAGGTCCTGCAGGGCTGAGCACAGCTTGGGGAATACCGGGAGTGACACCAGGGAGGGGGCATTTGGAAGAGCTGTTGCATATCTCCAGGGAATGGCAAAGAGAGGAGGAAGTGAAGCCACACAGCCCATGGCCTGCCCAATGGGCTGGCGTGGAAATGTGATGCTTGTAGTGACTGGGGTGTGGGCTAGTCCAAGGCTTCATTCATTGATGCTTTGGGTTGGACTAGGCATGGAGTCTACTACACAATGCACTTTTCAGACCAAGGCTACAGCTCTTGGGGTTTTTTCCCCACTGTGAGAGGAATGGCCGATGTTATTGCAACCCTGAATGCAAAAACTTTGTTACTAGATGCAGTATCACTTAAGATTGCAACAAAAGGTTTTCTGATTAAACTCTGAACTATAGGGCCAGGGATGGAGTAAGTATCCACATTGAAATCAAGTGAAGTTGATGTCCAATGACATTTTTTACAAGACAAGCAGGAGAGCTGGTGTTTTTCAGAAGCTTAAATATATCTATCTATAGAAATAATTGCTCTGAGAAACTGCCTAAAAACAAGAGGAGGTGATCCAGAGCATGACACCCTCGTGCTAGTCAAAACAGACCATTGTTGGAGAAATATATCTTTTCAGTTCAGGTACTGGAAGTGCTCAGTAGCTCTTGAAACCAGTGGAATATATCATGGCAAAAGTGAATGCTTGGAGAATAATTCACAAGAGGTGATGATGTGCCAGACATAATTCTTCACCGATATCTTTCATTTTATTCCACCAGAAGAAGCAAAAGAGATTTAAAGACATCAGTAATTTTTTTTTCTGAGTGCCCAGCCACTGATTAAAGCGCCATACTTTCTTACAGCAGGTTAATTAATCTTTACACAGTCCTGTATGTAAACTCCACTTCCTAAAGTTTATTGGATTCCCTACCCGAATCTTGCACAGCCAGTTGACAGCTTTCATCCTTATCTTCAGTGGAAGTGCTGGTAAGAAGGGGACATTTTGTCTTGAATAGTGCTAAAATACCAGTCTGATCTGTTGTGACCTGAGCAAGTTATAGGGATGTTTCCTAGGGATGGAAAGACCTCATTGCAAAGGTTTAGTCCATTGCAACCCTAGGCTGGATTGCTGTAAGTTAGACAGAAACCTCCTGGTCACTGTGCAGGTGAAGAGGTGGGAGAGCTGGAGATCAGCTAAAAAAGAAAAACCAGAACTCCTGGTGGATATAAATTCCATAGTTAGGGAGAGAGGCTTAGAGAAAAGTGAAGACTAGTAGTCTCTGGGTTTGCAAAAAAAGCTGTTGCAGGTTGAGAATAAACAGTTCTGTTCATTCCACTGAAAGCAGGAGAAGGAAAAGCAGCTTTAAAGATTCTGTCTGTTGTGAAAGTTTTCGATTATTTAATTATGGACTTAGATTTTTGGAAAATACTTGTTTTCTATGTTAGTTTTTTTTTCCCAGGAATCACCTCTTTAAACTAATGAGACATTTAAGCTAGACATTAGGAAGCGTTTTCTGATGATGACGGTGACTCGATCCCGTCACACATGGCTACGAAGGTTAGGCGAGTCAGCAAACGTCTGCTGGGAGCGCGCCGGACATCGCCGGCCCCGCCGTGCTGTGGGGGAGGCAGGGGATGACCTTGGCAAGCCCCAGCCAGTCCTGCTCCCTCTCACTCCGGCAAGTCTGAAGATTTACTTTCACCCTGAAGGTAATCAGTCAGTCGTGATTTTGACCTACAGTTTAATGTGCTCTCTTGCTATAGTTACAGACATCCTCCTTCTGGTTATGCTCCCTGCTGTGACTAATGGCATCTTTGCAGTTAAAGAGGTGGTTTTTAAAGAAAAACATCCAAGTTTCAGTGCTGTTACTGCGTTAATAGTTTTAGCAAAAGCAATGGCACAGCAGTCCTTGCTATGGCCTATGAACTTGTCATTTTCTGGGTGCAAATGTGTACACGTATATTTGTATACATTTTGCAAAACCCCTACATACACAAGAAGCAAGATTTTTTTTTGTGTTAGTGTTTACAAAAAGGATCATCAATCTTGGTATTCACTATTCTCAGTGAAGTACATTTTAAGTTCAGCCTCCATTCATACAAAATAGTCTTGGTCAGCCAAAGTTGTTTGAAAACTGAATTATTTTGCACAAATGGAAACAAAAATGGAAATGAGTTTGCAAAGATCAGGGACTGAATACCATACAACATACTGAGATATTAAGGAAGCTTTACAAATCTGATTCTGCAAGCGTGATTTTCTGGAAAATCTTTAAGGGTGACATGAGAAACCATTTTTTAAAGATAAAACCGTAAGGATTTTAATGATATTTTGCAAAATAGCTCAACCATTCATAACTACTCCTTTTTAAAACACTGCAATGATTGAAGGCAATTCTCCAAATTGAAAAACTGAAGAACAGGTTTCCCTTTAAATAATTTTTTTTTTTCGTCCATGTAGATGCTGATGAAAATTTGGGAAAGTGTTACATTCATTTAAATCTCCTTCCCTTGTTTTCACTTTCCAAATAGGTTCCCTGTATCTGTTCACCTCTAAGCCCAATTAAATTCAAGGGCAGCAGATCACAAAAGCTAATGCTAGTAGACCAAAATTTCTACTCTGCGTGGCAAGAAAATCAGCAGAAAGTAGCTCAAGTTTTTTTTGTTTGTTTGGGTTTTTTGTTTGTTTGTTTGTTTTGGCTATATAAAACTGCAGCTGTCATTTGGATACTAATTGGAATCATTGTACAATCATGTTAGATGCCCTGTTCTCATTCAAAATGTGGCAGGTAACATAGTACCTATGTTCTTCAAGAAAAGATCAATGACAAAAAGGTAGTTTTCTGCTGCAGGGAGAAGACAGACAATTAGAAAATCACTATTTGTATTCAATCTCTGTTTACACTGGTTGACCACATCTCTCACAAGTGCGCATTTCTCTCCAGCTTGAGAAATACACAAATATATCAGCAACAGAAGTCTCCTCTCGTTTTAGTTTGCAATTCAGGATTGCTTTATTAATCAACGCAAGATGCATTCATTGAACTGGATTAATCCTGCATAAGTAATTTTGAAATTTCCTGCTGAAGTTATTTTTCATTTCTGGGAACAAATCATTTATTTGGATTTTCATATATCAGGATCACAGAGATTTGCCACAGTCAGATTTTAATTTTAGTTACATCTGAGCTGGCTTATATATTAGGGCGCATAGTTTTGCATGAGAGCATCTTCTAAAATCTGTAATTGGTGTGGAACACTGACATGCACAGAATACATCTGACAAGGTCCAGAGAGTTAGGTTCAGATTCGCTGATCAACATCTATGCTGCAGATTAACTGAATCTTTTATGGCATTACAAGCCCTCCAGAATTCATTAGTGTGCTTTCCCCTCCTGCAAACCACTCTGACCTCCAGTGCGGCCATCACTGCTTCCTTGGACTGGACCTGAGAGGCTGAAACACTGACTCCTTTCCACCCCTGCACTAATAACAGAAATTAAAAGTGTATCTTTAAACTGTCCTGGAGTGTGTGCATTGGCACTTATCTTGGCCTTTTAGCAGTGCTTGGGATTTCTTTCTCCTTTGTCTGTACCAGAAAGCTCTATTCAAATTGAAATATGGTCCCTCCCATAAAAGCAAGAGAGCTAGAGTACTTTATTGATGAGTGATTATAATACAATAGAAACCAGTATATATAATGAGGTTTGGCATGGATTTTTCTCAGAAATTGGCTCACAGATGCAGCTAGCAGAGGAAATAATTGTATTAGAAGCAGAAAGGGGGACAAACACATGAGGGAAAGCAATGCCAGCTTTTGGGAGGTGGCTGCAGAGTACCTTCAAAGACAGTGCTGTAATTAATGAAATGCATATTTTTCAAATGCCCTCTTTGTCATTTCTAAGGGCATGGATACAGGTTGCAAGTCACCAGCAAATCAGTCTTCTCACACTTCTCAGCCAGAGGATGGGACCATAGCTCAAGATCAGGGAAATACCTTCAGTCACCAACCTGTTGTTTTCCAGGTCGCGCTCTGCAAAAGTACCTAGGCGAGTTTGTCATGCTGAGGATGAAATAGAGAAGGACAGCAGAGAAAGAGAACTATGGAATAGTCCATGTGTCCAGCTCCCAAAGATGACTCTCATCAGAGAATCAGAAATGGACAGGGCTCTTCCCTCCAATGCAGCTGGGACCAGGAATTGTGGCTCATCTGCTCTTTGTGTGCTTCCCACCACCAGCATCAGCTCTCCTGCCTTGTCACAGGTGCTGGCCGTGGTTGGGTGTTTGCCACAGCCCAGGCTCTGCAGAGAGGGGGTGCTGGGCATCTCTTTGATTTTATTTTGGTTTTGTTGTGCTGAAGTCTGTGCATTAAAGCTTGAACACTGCAACAACTAAGTACTCTGCTGATTTATCCCTCTGCTTGACAGCTTGACCACTGAAAATGATTAGCCGAATACCATCACACAAGGGCTTATTTAGTTAGTTTCATGTTTATCTCATGTTGTCTTCTATTGAATTTTCTTTTGTTTCTCTTCTGCCCTTTGTATTTCCTTTCCTCTATTTTTTTTTCCAGCCTTGATCTGATATGTGCTTCTCAAAAACCATCTTTGCTTTCCTCATTAATCCTGACTTTTTCTGTGCTCTTGATCCTCAAAAACTTCCCACCTTCTCCTCTCACTGTCTCATTTTTTATTTTTTCCTTTCTTTACTTTGTTCCCTTCCTTTCTAAATCATATCTCAGGCCATTGCTTCCAGTTTCTCCTCTTCATCCTTCTCTCACATTACTTAAAAATTGCATAAATCTCCTTTCCTTCCTCTGCTGAAATGAACTAATTAATGAAAGAATTCTAGTCATTGTGCTTAGTGCTATACAGTACAGCTCACACCTGCTATAAATGGGGGCCAGTTTGCTCAGTGCACCCCCCTGGTTTGCACAGGTGGGTTCTGGTCCTTGACAAAGGTCTGTAGGCATGAATAAACAATGCATGAATAGTAACTGGCATTGATGGTGCTTCTGCTTCCTGGTAGAACCTTCTGCTTTTACCCTGTCTTCTCAGCCTGGCAATACCTCTTGTCCCAACTCCTCTACAGCATGCCCATGCTAGCACATTCCCTCCAAGAACTGGAATACCCATCGTTAGAAAGGTCAGTTGCCATGGGAGGAACATTTTGAAGAGGTATGAAGTTGCCACAACAAGCACTAAATTCCCCAAAGCAAGACTGGGCTTAACAAAGCAGGGTGTTTTTCACTTACTGCGGGGACAGAGGAACAGAGAGAGCAGCACAAGGCAGAGGCATTTCTCAGGCATGGAGTGGCTTCTCCAGTGAGAGCAGGCACAGAGGTGGAGCTTTCCCTGCTGGAAAAAGGTGCTGCTTTCCCAGGCCAGGCAGTGTGCTCAGGGGAAGACCGACTCACTACTGACCTGCATTTTACTGCAGTCACTGCACTGACAAGCACTGAGTAATGACACTTGGAAAACAATGAGGCCATTATGTAACATCATAAAATAAAGGAAGTTCACACATCTACATGATAAAAAAGTTCCAAAGAATTTAATGTAGATATTATTTATACATACACTTTATAAGTAGGAATATGGCAGACAGTTGAATTAGTACATAAAGTTTTATTTAAAGTTTCCCCCCTACAAGCAAGCTTCATTTACACAGTCTAGTACTGTACAAAATTTACATTCTTTGTGTGACTTATTTAGTTAGCATTTTTTCCTCGGTCATGCCTTCCTGATAGGTAGAAAGATTTAGATACAGTCCTCATAAATCTTTAAATTACCTTGGTAAAAAAAGAGAACCATTTAAAAGGACAAGAAGTATCCTTTAAAAATGGTACATTTTAGTAGAGACAGGTGACAGTCAGTGTTCAGTGGCAGACCTTTTAAATGTCATACAAGGTTTCTTCATTTAATATCTTAACAGTTTCCTTTTTTATATATATTTATATTTATATACTTTCGACAGGAAAGGAAAAAAGAGTCATGATTGCACCAAATATATTTTACAAGGGATCCCTTGGATCTGAACAATATAAATAAATACAAAACCAACTAAGATTGCACTATGTAGGAGAAATGGATTTAGATTTCAGGATATACACTCCAGTTTTATGAGTTCCTTAGTGATGCTCACTGGAAAACTCCCCAAGGGCACATCCAAATATTAGCATCTTCAGATAATTATTTTGTTTAAACATTTTTTTCCAGGCGTGCAGCTGCCTCATCAATTGGATTATTGCATTTGTGTGGTACCAGACTTTTCTGCATTACTCCAATTTTACAAGTTGTGTAATTCTGCTGCAAGCAAGGGAGTTGCAATAAAACTGGACTGATGCCAGAGAGAAACAGTCCCATGATATTTGCTCTCCCTTATTTATATTGCTCTCAAGCATCAATATATAGTGTAATTTCTGTGTACATTCACCCTTTTTCTATTCTGCAAAGCAAATAATGAAGTCTTTCTCCCATCTATTGCCTCTGCAGCAGAAACCAATCCCCAGTAGCTGCCTGCTCCTTACTTAATGCACTAGCATTAGGTCCTGTCATATGTGCAGGGCTGAAAATGCAGGATCAGAGTGTCCTTTGCCTTTTATCTGGTTCAGCCAGCTACAACTAGGCAAATTAAAGGCCAGATATTTAGCTGACATAAAGTACATCCATTGGCTTCAATGGAGGAATGTCAGTTTACACCAGTAAAGAGGATGGTCCAGAGAGTAATGGACGCAGCACTAGTAAACCACAATGGAAGAATTATGCACATACTTTGATGAGGTGCAGATGATTATGTCTGTTAACTGCAAGGTGATGAAGAATCGGGCTCAGATTTTGTCACTGCTTTTGCAAAGCCAGGACAGAAAGACATAAGCTCAACACACAGACAGTCTGACTTGTGCAAGCAACTATGACTTCATGAAGCAAGTCCTAAATGCTACTGGTCCTGTGTGGGAGCCTTCTGAACTCGCTTTGCAATGTGTAAATAATTACACAGGCTATAAGGCAGTGGAAAGTCTAGCCTTATATTACTTTGGATCAATAGTTAAACTCTCTCAGAGTGCATCTTAAGATCAACCACACAGGACTACTTTAACTACTTACCAGTGTCTCTCCAAAAATGTGCATAAGCATTTCAGAGTCCAAAGCAATAAAGTTATGATTAAACGCAGTCTTCTAGTCTTTGGAAAGAACTTGCACAGATGCTGATATCTAACAGGTTAGTGAAAAGAAAGTAAGGTTTCTGGTGCTTTGTTAATTGGTCATAGAAATAACTTACTTTACAAAGCCAGATTTTAAGCTGCAGGATCCAAATTCTGTTATACTAATGTAGAACCAGTCATTCCATGTGATTTCAGTGAAATGACTCTGACTCTACACAAGTGTGATTAGAAGAATTTGATCCTAATCCCTAAGCTGCTATTGCAAGAAGTGCTCTGTAAAGCATAGCTTTCATTGTAGTCTGCTTTCTGCTGCACTTGCATATGGGGACTTTGAAGGCAGAGTGTATTAGTTGCCAAGCTGTGCAAAAACGGAATGATACTTCTTTACCTTTTATAATCTTCTGATGCTGTGTTGCTTGTAGAGCATATGAAGTAGTTGTAGGTTAGGATTACAGAGGAGGAGGAGACAATTCTGCAATGCAGTGTGAGCTTTTCACTATTTGAATTCTGAAACATTCATGAAAACAACATCCTCATGACTTCAACACAGATCACATGCAGGTAGGTACAATGCACAATACTGATCTTGTCTCTTCAGGCTCTATTTGAACAGTTAGCCATCATTTTTTTTTTAAGTTAAATTTAATGTGAGGAGTGTCTCTGCAGCAGGAAAAGTTTAAATCAGTCTGAAATGGCAGTCTGTCAGCATGTAATGTTCAGTGTGTTTTAGCTTCTTGCTTCATAAGACACCGGCACCTATCTGAGATGGGACAACGCTTGGTTTTTCTTTTCTTTTAGTTTGCTCCTAAAGCATAAACATGGAATGAGGGGTCAATTATGGTAGCTTTGTTTTAACAGGAATTCTGTTCTAATAAAATATTTACGTCACCCGTCATTATTTTCCCAAATGTACTCAGTGTTCATGTCAGTGCTCCTGGCCCATCACTTGTTGTACGGAACACAGGCCGGCAATACCACAGTCGAACATGCAGGTCCTGCAAGGGGCTCCGCAACGTCACCTTCCAGTTCTGTCCAAGTCCCTTTCTCAGGACTATAGCAAATAGTAGAAGATTTGTAGGCTCCCTGTAGTAGAACAAAATGTCATGTGTCAAAATTTCAAAATGTCAAATGTGGCTTTGGTAAAATCCAAGTCACAGATCAGCTCTAAAGATATTTCAAAGTTACACGGGGTTACTCTAACTTAAAAGCTCTTCTAGAGGTTTTGGTTTTTTCAGCAACCAGCCTCTGAAAATCAGTCTCATTTACAAGCACCTCATAAGCAGAGCTGGAAGCTTATAGTCCCATCAGTCACTTTTTCAAAATTCCTTCTGATTTTTAAATTACTCCATATCAGTGAATAGGTTGTAATAATAACTTATCTAAATCGAGAAGCACAAAGGTGAAAAAACACTCCATTGTTCTCCACAAGCCAAAAACCAACCCGAAGCTGCCCCTGTAGCTAATACCCCTCTCTTCTCCATCCCATCTGCATACTATATGGACTGGCCACAAAAACTCAGAAGGAAGGTGATTGTAGAAAGCAGGTACGCACCATACTCCAGCTGTAGCCTCCTACAAGGTAAATACTGTCATCAAGGACTGCGCAGCCAGGGCCACTGCGACCCTCCAGAATAGGAGTCTGGAGGATATTCCACTGGTCACCTTTTGGATCATAGCATTCCACAAGCATTACGTCAAGATGGGAGAAACCTGGATGAGGGCATTAAGAAAAGAGAACATGTGTTTTGACATGCTGTTTTATTACTTATTTTACTAATAAGTAAAATAAGCAATATTTAAATTTTTTTGAATTAATTAAGTGAATATATTAAATTTATTACAGTTACAATTATAATTGTTAAACATTGCTCTAGAAAATATTTTAATATACATTTAAGCCAACATCTGTAACATGAATGCTTCAATATTTCAGTTCAAATAAACCTGTTGAAGGTTTTTACCATTAGTTCTACAGTCTTTTAAAAATCATGAGTCCATATAAAACCTGACCGCATCAGGAAACATTCAGTAATAAATTATCAGTGACACAAGCAGATTCAAACAAAATTCTCCTTGTCTATCAGCACTAATATGAGTTCGTTCATGTAGGAAAAGACTGTCCTGGCAATCTTTCTCAAAATTCAGCAGATCCAATCTATTCAAAATTGAACAGATTGAATTTTGCTCAGAAATCAATGTCTAACAAGTCCAGGGAGAGCTTAGACAACTGATGCCACTTGGTTCTAAAGGGACAAAGTGCTTAGCATGATGGACATGATGTGCAGGACCAGTTTCAATTTTCCAGCTCATTTAAGGTGTACCCTAAAGCACACAGCTGGGGTAAAGTCTTTAAGGTAACAAAAAAATATAACCACGAAAATGGTGGTCCCTTCTTTCCCTGGTAGGCCTAAAAATGCTCCAAGCAACCGCTGCTGTTTGATCACTAAAGGGCAGAAGGGCCTCAAGTGAGGCTCAAGATTCTCAAGCTGTATCAGTTTATATGAATTAAGTGATCTGAACACAGACATTAAACAGAGGAGTCCCAGTTCTTGCTCTAATATTTAGGCAATTCCCTATTTCAAACTACTTTCTTTATCAGAGCACTGCAGTAAAAGTATGGCTTTCTTAATATGCTGAAGTACTTTTCTTAACCCTTCTGTCTTCTCTTCAAGGTATGACAGCAAAGAGAAGTAAGATTTTATGTGAAAAGGGTATTGGCACTTCACAAGGGAGCTGCTTGCTCAAATATTATGTCTGGAATGAGTATGAAATAATATGAAATAATTCATAACAATATTAAATAATTATTTGCTGCTTTAAGGTTTTCAAGGGGCCATAAAAAGGCCACTTCTGTGCACCCAGAACCTCTCAACAGCCCTGTAACAAACTGCAGTATGCACATGACTAGCTGTGATGTGGTAAATGCACAGCTAACACTACTTCACAGTGCAGCTTCACAAAGGAGGGCTTTGCCATGGAGCCCTGCTACTCCCTGCCAGTGGAGAATCTGTAACATTTCATCCACACTGCAGGCCCCTCCTTCCTCCCTGTCCTTGCACTTCTTCCTTTTGTTTCACTGTATAGGAGAAACCTTTTTTTCTCCCCAAAAAGTCCTTTTACCAGACAGCCACATCTTTCCAAAAGCCTGGATGTTAAATACCTCTCACAGCAGTGAGCAGTTCAAGCATAACAAAGGCACCCAGGACAATAGTTGTAGAGGCAAAAGTGCAAGGCTTATTAGAAGCAGATGAAACTGTGGGGGAAAAAAAGAAGGTGGCAGAATAGAAGCAATTCAAGCCTCTGCAAGCCAAAGCATGTGCTTTAGCTTGAGGAGAGCTTGAGGAGAGCAGACAGGTTTTACTTTTGTAGGAGGAAAAGCCAACACCGTGAAGCACTGAAACCTACAAAATTTGCAGGTGTTCATGTGCAAGCAGCTTTTGCCCTCTTCACCTTATAAGGTCCAGTCCATAAACACCCATCACAGCTGGGGGTGGGGAGTGGAGGCACAGCAGCACTGAACCTGCCTGCAGGAGTTTATGCACCAGAAATATTTATCAGGGAAAATTTACATCTGGGACTTTGTCCCTTGTGTACTCCACAGACACTCAGATCTCCAAAAACAGCATGTGGTTTTACAGGGTCATGGGGACCTGGGGACACGAGTCAGAAATTACCTCGTCTTACTGGCAGTAAACACTTTTTTTTACTTTTTCTTCTATATTATGATTTTCTCTTTTGTTGTTGGGGGTCTTTTAATTTTTTTGGTTTTAAACATTAAAGGAGAAAGAAGAAAAAAAATGAATATAAACCATCAATTATCACAGGACAAAGCAGCAGGAGGTGTGCTTATTGTCCTAATGGCCGGATTAAGAAGCATCTTTAACAGCAATGACATACAGGTACTAAGATAAAAATACCAGATATCTAAGAAATAATTATTTTAATATGAGACCTTTTCAAAAGATGAAAACAAGAATTATAATAAACAAGCTACATTTAATACTAAAAAGGGATTTAAAGAGCTTAGTCTTAATATTTAATGGCTGGAAGTTGGCTTTTTTTTCTCTTCATAAATCAGGAGCTTGTTTTTGTGTGTTGCTCCGAATAAAGCTCTCTAACTGCACATTTTGGAAAATGATTTACAGAGGAAAATACTGCTGGTACTTTTGGGTCAAAGAATAATCTGTTTGTTTCATTGAATTCTTGGTAATGACAAATTGTCCATGCCTCTGAGTAATGGAAGCTCCCATTTTTGTTATCTAAAGCATTCATTACTCATATATTTAATGTACTGTTATAATTTTAAAATAATTTGCATAAAATGTCTTTAAAATTGCTGGCTCAAGTGTCCTGTTAAATTGTGTTGCTTGGCTTTTAATGTATTTAACAGTGACTGTCGAACAAAAATATTCTTTATCAGAGATGTGGGACACTGAGATACTTTTTCGCTATTAAAAATGTGACCTTTCAGATGGTTTCCTCCAATGGCATACAGTCGATCATTCATTACAGCCAGAGTGTGGATTGCTCGTTTTGTGTTCATGTCCTGTTTTCGGGCCCAGACGTCCATCACAGGGTCATAGCAGTACAGCCAGGGGACGTATTCTCCATTGTGAACACCTCCTGCAAAGTAAATACACATCAGTTAATTAATATAAATAAAAGCATTGTGCTGCAGCAGGAACTTAGTTCTCTGGTTTTGGGATTCCGTGGTGTTGTGTTGTTTGTTTGTTTGTTTGTTTGTTTAAATTTTATTTTATTATGGTGGTTTTGGGTTGGTTTTCTTGTCATACAGCAGGAATTTTTCAAGACACTGGCCTGAAATATATATCTTGCCATTGTGAACTGCTCCTGCATGGGCTGCCAGGGGCTGTGGTAACGAAGACACGTAACGCCACTCATTTGTCTCCAGGTTGTAGCACTCAACGCTGGACAAGTAGCCAGTTTCATTTCTTCCACCGATGACGTACAAGCTCTTGTCAAGGCGGCAGGCGTAGAAACTGGCTCTCCTGGAAGACAGGGCAGAACAGAACAAAACAAGCCAACAACAAACCAATTAGCCGTGTCAAACATTTCTTTCCCTTCTCCAGCTGACTCCCTGAACTAAGAGAGCATCTCCTTCAAATGCTACACCAGAGAGAAGTGTCCAGGAGCTTCACATGCTTACAGCTCTTCTAGAGAGTGTGGCTGCTTTTTGCTAAGCAAATACACAATACTCCATATGAAAAAATACTTCATTTTTTGTGTCAAAACAATTAGGCACACATAAAACTGCCAGGAAATACCCCTCTTCAAAGCTGTTTGTTGCCTTTTCACACACGTGAAAGATATAAAGGTGCTCATTAATGTATGGGGCATTACCTTCTAAGGGATATAACAACTCAGTAAGACAAAGTGAAAAATGAGGTAGATAATGTAACAATAATAAATTATCTTGACATTCACTTTCTTTATGGTCCTTCAAGGGTCATTGTTCCCAATTTACTAAGAGAACCACATCATCAAAATTTTTCTTCAATTATCATTTTTTTCTTCTTCCCGCAGTACTGCAAATAGAACAACTTTCCTTAAGCTATCTACAACACTACATTTCCACCCTGTAACTCAAATGAGGTCTGTCTCCATCCAACTAACCCTGAGAAAAGTTTTAGCCATCTGTCTGCTTTTACATGCAACTCAGGTGTGTAGGAAAAGAATTAAGTTTTCTGGCCAGGACTGTTGAGCATATATTAGTTTGTCTTCCTCGTGCCTCCAAAATTAATGGTGAGTGTTTGTTGCTGAAGTAAAAATTGAGCAGTAGATGATTTTGAGAGACCTTGGTTCATGTAATCCACTCTCAGGGAAAGCTCCCTGGAACATTCTGCAGTAGGGAGGTTTGCTAGAGTAGAGACCTTTAATTTCAAGCTGCAATAACATGAGAAAGAAAATTGCAAACGTGCTGGGCTAGGATGAAGAGCTGTACAAAATATTGAGTGACGGGAGTCATCAGTCCCCAACATAAAATTTTCTCCTGGGTGAAACCAGAATGACATGGGAGCCCAGAAATGAGCAGGCAGGCCAGGCACAGCAAAGTGTAGCTCTGACAGCTCCTGCAAAGCAGGCACTCTGAAATGTGGTTGTAGCTTGCCAAACCTTGCTCTGTGGCTGGTTCAATGCACTCTGGTTTCTGCCCAGATGCCTTAATTTGAATCTGGAAGCAGCTGCATATTTCACTCCTGAATCATGCAGTAAATCTTGGGGCCTTGATGGTCACCTGCACCATCAAGGACTTGAACCTGCAGACCACTGCAAAGCATTTGGATGAGCAGTGGGTACACACAGAGCACAGCATCCTCAGTGAACAACTTTGTTACAGCCAACTCCTTCCTGGGCTTCCCAAGAGCCATCCCATGACCAGGTGAGCTAGCAAAGTCTGCTGTGCCCTGTCCCTAACCTGATATCTAGCCAGGTACAGGAGCAATCTAGCCAGGTTCAGGAGCATTTCCTCCAATGAAGGAAGGAATAAGATCTTACTCTTTTGCACAGCTAACTATTTTCACAAAATTTCTAGCATCCTTTAACATTTTGGAGAAATATCCCTCTTAGTTAAAAGTGTCTGAGACTGGCTGGTTATTTGTAAGTTGAAAGAGAAGTCAGGTAGACACCAAGAGATACAGCCATGGAAACAGCAGGGCTGGCTGGGTATTCAGGGAGCAGATTTGATGCATTGCTGCTGGTTTCTGACCTTACTTTTTGGATTTAGTGCACATCTGACAGGGCTTCTCACCAGCCAGGGTCACTGAACACCTCCTGTTCACTTCTTTGCTTTCACCCTCCTGCACATGGGCAACTTGCATGGTATGGGACAGAACCCCTCTCTGAGTGGGGCTGGGAACTCCATCACAGAGAAGACTTCTGAAAAAACCCATGGAAATAGGAGGACAGGAATACTGGCAAGTGTCACCAGATCATCTGATGAATTTAAAAAGACCATTTAATTTGTCAATGGGCAGATAGAAGCTGATGGCATATTTTACTCTGCATGGTTGGGCAGCAAATTGTGCATCTATGTTTTTAGCCTGATATTCTATGGAAACAAAGCTAATTTGATTACACTGTACATGTACCCATGTCTGCCTACTATTGTTTCCCAAAAAAGTCCCTGCTGACTGATTTCACTCTAATTTGACAGAGGCTATAGGTGTTACAGGAAATCAAGTGTTGTAAACTTTCCGAGAATATGTGATGGGCCTGAGGCAACAGAGCCCACACTTGCCCCCAAAAGTAGGAAAAGCTGCAGAGGTCACCTTCTATTAGACATGAGAGCCCGCATAGGCAGGTACACATTTTTCAACCCTTCTGTGTCCAGCAACTACAAGGCACAAAACCAGAGGGTGCCCTTTGTCAGTGCTCCCACATCCACTCATCTGTCCTTGTGTACCTTCTCTGGTGAACCATTAACAAACTGCTCTTGGCAAGTTTTGCCTTTTTTTTTTTTTTTTTAAGTTCAGGTTTAATAAACAGAGATGGACACAACTTGCATGCATTCATTATTCTTTTAACTAGGATTTCACTGATGATATTCTGTACGTGTACTCCTGGTTTCATCCACACAGTGTCACTATAAGGAGCAAAAATGAAAGCATCAGCATACTTCACTCTTCTGCTTGGATGTGAAAATTCACTCAGTAGCTTCTGTCACAAATATTTTAAGCTTTTTTGGTTTTAGTTTTCAATGATGCAGTGTGTAAGGGCATGCTGTTACAGTGTGCAAAGGCATGCTGTCAAGTGATGACTTTTAAACTGCTGTAAAATATGATTCAAATTAAACTATAATACAGCAATCTTTGCATGACAACTTTCCCCTCAATACTGAGAAGACACTATCCATTCTAATCAGAAAACTAGAATGTACCTCAGGATATGGACAACAAGACAATTATTTTGTGATTTTCTTCAGGACTTGAAAGTACTTGACGTTCACTGATCTCCTAAATGCTTTTCCTTCCCACCCCTTCACCCAACCATCAACCCATCCAACTTCTTCTTTCAAGTATATACATATAAAAGGGAAGATATTCCTCATGATTTTCACACATGATGAATTTAGGCCCTAAAACACCAAACAGAACTACCAATCTGAGGTTTAAAGTTACCAATGTTGTTACTGATTGTTGCAATATCTGGACCTGATTTCAGAGTCACTCAGCCTCAGAGAGTACACTGATCTGCTCACTTCCCACTTCCACTTGTGCTTCCTCAGAACCTGGCACAATGCCATGGTTTTTGCTGGTCTCCAAACAAAAAAAATTAACTCAGAATGTAAGAAAAATGAAGTTGTTTTCATTCCTGTTTTGCTCCACACACCTTGAAAAGCTCTGTGTTGAGCTGGCAAGGTGCAACAGCTCTGACTGAGGTGTCCAGCTGAGGCTCCCACCACAAGTTCAGATATAACTGCTACAAAGACTGCTCCTTTAGTAGCCATCATAGGCTAACTGAACTGTTCTGCAAAAACCTTCCTGTAATGGCATCATCAGGGAGATGTGTATTTCCAAAGCTTATGAGTCACTTGGTGGTTCTCTAAACAACAAACTCCTGAAATAGTACATACTTTTCAAAAGCATCTATATTTGAGATGTTCTTCAAATGAAAAGAAAACAAATTTGACTTTAAAGAAAATACACTGGCAACATTGAATCCATAATGGGATTAGACTTTTCTTTATAGCTCACACAGTAAAATCAATCAGATATGGATTTTGGCATGTGAAATAAAAGTTTACTTATCAAATATTTCATGCAGATTTTTGACTTGAGAATATGCTGCCTGTGAACGAGTCCCACATTTACCTAGCAGTCATTTCAAAGGAGCTATTATAGTCTATCCAGCCAATTATTCTCAGACTAAAATTCCTAAATAGGTTTTGACTTGATGGACCATAATGACTCAGAAAAACCCATTTAACAGTCTGTCTTGTCAATGATGCCTGCATTATGCCAGCAGAGATAGGGCATGACCCTGTACTCCTAGCAGGGGGAAAATAGTCAGGTGACTTTAATGGGAACGTTATCTTACTAAAGGAGCTGGGAAAAAAAACTGCATAAAAGCTCTCTCTTACTTGTATGATCTTCTACAAACTGGGCTAGTCAGTAACTCTGAAAGCTGTAAAAACGCTGAGGACGTTTGAGGACTTACAACTGAGCAAACAAACCATCAAAAACATTTTAGAAAGTGAGTGTAAATTCTCCTTTTTCCAGCAATAGCCCTAATGCTTAGGAGCCTTTAAGGAAAAACAACGGGCAAACCTATGAGCTATGTATCCTGAACAAAAGAGGTGACAATTAACATTGTCAGAGCAAAGCCCCTTGCAGAAGGAACCATGTATGAGTGGACCATTGTATTTCAGTTCCTCTGCAAGGAGCTGTGGTGTTCATACATTACAGTTTATTACGAGCAGGAGCATGGGGCACAGCTGAGTTTTGGCGTCTTGGCTGAAGGCAGCAGCTTCCACTAGAGCACTAAGCCAATCAGCTGCCACATGGTTTTCCAGGGAAACACAACTGGCCAGCGTGGACGTGGAAAAAATTCTTACTGCCTCCTTTCTCCAACTCTCAGCTGCCTAGTTCTGCTTTCTGTAGTTTGTCAGCCAAATAAACCCAACTGCTCAGCCAGCTGCCAACATCCCTCAGGAATTTGGCTTGGAGATACCCAGAGGGCCTAATCAGGACTTAGATTAGGCTCCACAGAAAGGTCCAGGCTCCATACAAACACCAGATGATCTCCTAGTCAGTCTCCCAGCTCAACAAGGATGACTTCTACAGTGATGCCCAATCTGATGCTCACTTCCTGTCTTCCCCATACCAACACCTAAACTGCTGGTGACTCACTCTAGGAAGCTGAACCAGAGGGGAAGGTGTCCCTCTGTTTTAAAGTAAACAATCACAGCTGTGAAGGTTATCCCACAGAGTTGGTGGGAATGAGGGAGAAGGCTAGGTGCTGCCTAAGTAGGGACTTAGGTCAATCAAACTGAATCTTGAACAAAGGTCCTTAAAAATTCTGCTGACTGACATCTTAGCTCTGGAAATTTGAAAAGACAGACATTTTTCCAAACATTTCATAAGACACACCTTGAATAACAAGGCTGCACAGAATTCAATGTATTTATGACTGTCAGACACCTGAATAATGTAGACAGTCAACAAAAAAAACCCCTCTAATACTGACATGGAATAAAGAAAGCATTTGAGGGCGACACTGTGAGATCTTTTGTACACGGGATCCACAGGAAGATGGGTGTTGAACTGAAGGAAGGACACTGAATGTTTTCTTCAAATAACATTTTAACTTTGGATCTTCTGCATTTGAGATTCTTCTTACCAAACAGGCACAATTCTGTTCAGGTGTATGGGATTTTTTCCTGTCAGGGTAGAATTTGGGATCCACAGTTAAGTTTACATCATCTTTATGAGTCGTTGCTCAAGTCCACATCCACCTTTGTTCCTTGGTACACGACAAGATTACAACATGAGCTACTTCTAATATGCATTTACTGGCAGCAACTTCACTCAAAGACGACCTAGGATTAAGAGTCCTCTGACAAGTGGAGACATGTTCAGAAGAGCTTTTCATAGCTGGTGTGGTGAAACAGGATGGAGTCAACATATGAAAGTTTCAGTTCCCTCTAAGATATCTGACTGTAATTACTGCTTGTTTACTGCAAACTCATCATGACACTTCAGTCAGGGAACATGACAGGACACTATGGAGACCTCAGGAAAATCCTTCAGACCGTATTCAGGCAACCAGTAATTGCATAAAGCCCATGGCTATTTTGCATGAGTTAGCACTGCAGGACTTGGCATCTGGAGTTCCAAATTTGGAAAGTTTTAAAAATTAGGGGACGAATGGGCCACAACTGCATGCTGTAGTTTTATCTGTGTTTTCAATACTTGTATAGGCCTCCTTACTCCCAGAACTAAGCCAAACCTCAGCTGCTCCTAGGATGAGAAAACAGAAATTGAAAAACACATAGCAGGTTTTTACCTCTCTTGCATGGGTGGAAGTTGTATCCAGCTGTTAAACCTGGGATCGTATCGGCTAACAAAGTTTGTACTGTGTTTCCCTGTAAAGATAGATTATTTTGACACTCAGCTGTTTGTTTCATGTATTTAACATCATGATTGTAATATATATTACATATACTTCACACGTTGACACTTTTTATGAAGGGCTCCCCTTTTTACAACAATGCATGATTACACTATGTGTACAGTAATAATTCAACATATGGGGCACTGCAAGGCTTGAATTAGCAGTCACTAGTAGTAAAAGCAGATAGCGATTATTCTTGGTCTTTGTATTAAGATCTTGAAAATGTGTATTTAAATTTACTTATACATGCTGTGGTATTTTCACAGCCACAATAAATCACAGCACTAAATAAAATTACTGCCCAAAGAGGCCATCCTCACAGCATCTTTATGACTAGAATTTTGTCAGATAAAAAAAATTCAAGGGAGAATACGTGCTTTTCTTTCTCCTTACATCATCTCTGTGTGGAACATGGCAAAAAAACATTGTGCAAATAACCAGGAGCTGCATAAGCCATCAGCATGGAGTATGCAGTGTTTGCACTAGATAGTTTATTCTACCATGTACTTGCAGTGTAAGTTAGAAGGAATCACAGATGTGCATCGAAGGGGGAATACACTCTTAAGAGTTTTATTCCAACTGTGTTAGCTAAAATATGAAGCATGAGCAACATACACCAGCTAACTACCTTCTCCCTGCTGTCAAGCCCAAGAACTGTGTTCATGTCTTCACAATATTAAGATTTCACCTTATTTTACATGCAGATTGACACCAAAGCAAGAAAACTGAAGCAAGAGAGTGCATGGCAATTTCCTGTAACACCTGAGACTTCAACAGATGAGCATTTTGAAAACAGAAACCTTTGTTTATGTATGTGCGACTAAAAAATTGAATTAGAGGCTTCACAGGCCAGCAGAATAACCTAACTGTGTATGTCACAGTTCTATAAATGGTCACTGGGCATTCTACAAGGTGAATATTTTTGCATCAGACAAGCCTCTGCAGGATTGTCTCACTTTGCCTGCTTCATTCCACACTTACTTCAGTATGCGTAAATAGACCATCAAGACTGTAGAGAAGAATAACAATACAGATAGAATTTGTATTTGTAGTAATTTAAGATCATGTTCTACAAGAAAACAGAGAAAGAAGCCACACTGACCGCTCTGGAAGTAAACTGATTTCCTCACCATGTTATAAGCATGTTCTGTATGAGGAGGGTAAAGCAGAAGACTGATGAGTAATGCAGCATTTTCCTTCAAATACAGCATGGTGCCTAATGAGGACCACACTGAGCACCACTCAAAGACATGACATCTCAGCACCATCTCAAGACACAGGGTGAGATTCCCATACTGTAAGGGCAACTGGTCATTCTGCCACTGGGCTTAGTGAAATGAGGCTTTGCTTTTGGTCCTTATCTGGATTCCTTTAGTCTACACAGACAATTTAGAAAAAGAGACATTGACAGCTATAGATTCAATAAGCAGCAAAACAGTAACAGCAAGCTTGAACAGGCTACGTTTCACTAAGACATTTAGTAATCTATTTCAAAAAGCAGGAATTCAAAATAATATAAATATTGATCCTAAGCTTTATCTTCTATTTTTATTTTTTTTTCTAGGTTTTAATGCTGCTGTATTCACTACATCTTTCAGAGTTACTGGGTCTTCAGTGCTCGTTAGTTATACAGCAGCTTGTTCACTGCTGTCATACAAATCTATAATTTGGCTGCCTAACACCTGTCATACGCATACTCAATACATACACCACGTATGTAGAAGACTGTAAAGTGCAGGGCAGAAGAAGGGTTTAGTAAGCCTAGAGTGGGAATGCAGGATACAAATCTGGGTCCTTCACAGGAAGGGAGATGAAATCAAACTAGAACAGACGCAGAGAAGAGCAGCTATGGTAACAGGAAGAACAGAAAGTTTACCTTATAGCAGGAGACAAAGAACTTGGCCTGTTGCACCTAGAAATACAAAAGCTGAAAGGGGATAGGAGTGCTGTCTGTAATACTTTAGAGGAACAAATCTCCAAGAGGGGAAAACCTGTTAAACTAAAGGCCAGCCTTGGCATGAGAACAAGGTGATTTAGACAGTCAAAGAATACATTTTACTGGATATCAGAATAAGGCTCCTAGTCATTTAGAGCAATTGGATTCTGTAACAGCTTTCCAACGGGAGAACTGGGGGCTAGAAATCCAGCTGCTTTTCAAATGTAGCTTAGAAAATTTACAAAATGGGACTACATGATGCCTGTGATTGCAGGAAAAGAACTTGATGACCTACTTAATCTGCCTGGGGTAACTGGTTTGACTGCAGTTTAAGCCTGGACTTCAGTTTGAAAGAGAACTCTACCTGTTTTTTGCCTTGCTTATCAGTCGGGAGATTGCACATGTTAGGATGCACCTGTTCTGTCAGAACACAGCACTTGGGACAAGTGAACAAAAATCAGGATTAGCAAATGAGGATGATGGGACAAAAGGAGGCAGATACTGTTCTCTGCTCTGCAGCCATGCTAGAAGGTGATGGGCTCTGAAGGTTATGAAGGTTGGTCTTAAATCCATGTCTATGCTGTGCGCCCTGCTTTCATCAGTGTTTACTCATGCAAAAACCCCTTGTGACTGGAAAGGCATAGCTACTGGAAGACATAAAAAAGTGAGAAAAAATGTCTCCCATACTTTCTGGGTTGTCAGGAAGTCAGCAAAGCATAAAGGAGGTGTGAGCACTCCTTGGGGTCCATGCAGTTTATCAAGAACCAGACAGTCTGATGGCTAAAGCAGTGTCTTTCCATTGCCACCACCTCTAAGATAGTTCTTTACACTGAAAAAACACCTGGAACGAATGTTCCATTTGAAGCAGAAGCTTTGTAAAATCTTGGCAAGATGGTTCCAGGTAGATCCATTTGAAGTCCCTCTCATGCTCTGAGGATAGCAGACAAGGGCCTTTACATAAATCCAAGTGGGCATGTGTGAGCTGCCCCCATGTAGCTGCACATTTAGAGTAAAGTGGTTTCAAGAAAGAATACACCTAGCAGTAGCACAGGATGTAGTTTATGATTTCAGATCCACTTTCAGTGACAAGTAAGATCCATTTGATAAAGAGATCAGTATAGCAATGCTCATATCTTTTTTAATGCTACATTCTCTATGGAAAAAAATTCCCAGCACTGGTACTTGCAGGACAGGGAAATTGGTAGATGTCTTCAGCAACATCTTCAGCCCAGGAGTTGATCCAGATCTAGGCAATCTCAGGCCTTAGGTACTATTCATCTCACAAACAACTGTGTTTGACTCCTATCTCAGATGCAATATATGTACCGCTTCTACCATCTCTCCATCACCTTGCAAGTCAGTTTCCACATCTTTAAAATGTGGGTAATTATACTTCTTTTCTTTTACCCTTCATGTGACATGGCCATTTAATTATAAACTGTCTGGAACAAGGTCTGCCTATCCATATGCCTATCACCAAATACAAAAGGGGGCCTCACTGGATGGATGTGGCCAACGATCCTAAAAGAGATTGTCATTAGTGATACTGTGCTCTCTCCTGCTTCAAATAAAGGACATTCAATAACAGAACTAAGGGGCCCTTCGCCTAAGACAAATAGTGATATTCTTAACTACACCAGAAACATGCTTATAGGGTGGCCTGGATTGTTTGTCTCAGGTTTTAGGGAGTGAACAGATGTAACAATTTTCTATAATTTGGTTTAGTGCAGATGCTGAAATGGGGCATTCACAATAAAATATATGCAGTATATGTAATTTCAGCTGGATCCTCTGGTGTTTTAAAGTAAAAATGTGTACCTGCAAGCTGTTTTATGGTTTCTCAGTCATAATTATCTCTGTTACACAGACTGCTACAACTACAACTCTTTCTTCATGTGCAAGCTTTTTAACAATGTCTTGACAATACTGTGAATTTTGCAAGGCATGGTATTCTCCTTTTGCTTTGCTCAGAAGCCTGTTAAATTGTTTAATTTCTCTTTGCGGTAAATTTATGAAGTAATCAAATCAAAGAAGGTAGCAGCAGATAATCTATATGAGAAGCTCTTGCACAAGACTGAAAAAAAGATCAGTTTAAGAATCTCAAAGTCTAGATAATTAACACATTAGCAACTTGAGCTGCAAGTATCTTGTTTGACAATAGAAAAGAAGCATTCATCTACTGCAATTGCATTATTATATTATGACTGGAAGGAGCCTGGAAATGAAGGTTAAAATTCTTAACAGCTGCTGCCTGGTGCATGCACTTGAAAGAGTCTGTTCTGCTGCCTGTGGCATTTCTCAAGGGATGTGGGAGCTGATGAGTGACAGAGATGCTAATGCTAAAGTATCAGATATTTATTACACCAGTACTGAAGAGTAGCCTTTACTAGGTTCAACAATTAGGCTGAAGGTCCCCAAAATCCCTTGCTAATCACTACATCAGCTGACCTGACCGACAGGAAGGCACAGGAAGGCAGATGCTCCCTTTGCCTTTTAGTATTCTATACATACCATTAGGGTTCCACTGGTCTTCTCCTCCCAGCACGAACAAGAAGTTTTCCACTTCCACAACACAGTGATGGGCACTGTTGTATGGCATAACTGCAAGCAAAGCAAGAATTCTTTGTCAGCTTAGGACACTGATTGTTATCAAATATTTCCTCTTTACCATCTGCGTGAAAAGAATGAGAATGAGTCACCCCAGGCACGTACAAACACTGACTTAGCAGCAGACAAAGCCAGTTATTAGTAAAATAATGCAATTCAATCTTGCAAATAATTAAGGAAAATATCAGGAATTCTGGTCCCTCAGTGCTCCCTCACCTGCCCAAGTACCATACATGCTGATCTAAAAAGAGCTTGTAAAAAGGGGTGAAGTTGCATGATATTTCCCTCAAAATAAGCAGATGCTAGGAATCCTAGTATGCTAGAAAACATTACAAAAACCCCTCAGCCCAGCTTTTTTTCTGCTGGTAATGTTTCCACAAGAAAAGTCAGTATGTTCAGTATCTTTCTATTACACAGCAATGAACAAGCTGCATTTCCATACAGTTTTAAGTTTTTAAATTAAGGTCCTGCTGATTTAATGCCTTTTCCAAATGTATATGCTTAATTTCCTGTACAATGTCATTAGCAGCACAATCACACATCTTCTATTCATCTAATCAGGAAGCCTTTTGTTAACAAAGATCAAAACTGTGGCATTAGATTTGCAATATCCCTTTATCGGGGGGGAGATATCGTGATTACTATGGACCTGCTACAGATGCAAACATCTATTTCTTAAAATTTACATTTTCCACTGCAAATGCTAAACGCAAAAACAAGGATTACATGTACATAATACACATATATTATTGCAGTGTGCCATACTCACTATAATGATACTATATGGAAAATGTGAACTTATATAGCATTAGTTACTATACCACATAGAGTAGTTTTGGCCCAGTGACACCAGAAGGAAAAATGATGTCCTTGTTCAGCTCATCATATGGGCACCTTAAATCTAGGTGAGGACAAATGGGGAGGTGATGTGCATGTACAGGCAGGGAACTTATTGCTTGACACGGATCAACAGAGCACTTAGGAAACCAGTGCAGTGGGAAATCAATATGACTCAGGGCCAGCTCTTACTTTGTGCTCTTTTGCCAATGCCAAAAAAAAAAAAAAAAAGAGGCAGCCTATCTCACACTTGGATTATTTTGGGTGATATATCTCTCATTTCATTTGTTTTATTATCTTTTATTTTTCTCAGAATGCAGTTGTGCAGTATAGCATATGCAAATAATAATAAGAAGAAATACACACAGCTTTGCTATTTAGGACACATTTTCTTAAAGATCAAGTGGGCTCATTTAAGCTTCTTACTGAAGTTTTTGCCTAGGCAATGATGAATAAATAAGGTATGTTTTTAGTTTCTAGTAAAGGTTGAATATCTTTTTCATAGTCTGTGCTCTTACAAGTCATGTAAGTGAATCAGTTCTTAAATTAGGCAGCCAGGTACAGTGAAAGTTCATTAATTAAGGTTATTTGTTACTGATTCAAACTAATCTTATACTAGACACTGCAAAAGATTTTATACTACCTAGAGATTCCTACAGTAGGATGAAAGAATGAAGTCCATTTTTGCTATCTTTTGAGAAATTGTATCATCATTATCTCACTCCTTAGTCTTAGACATTTTCCTGTTTTAAAATCTTCTCTCCCAAAACCACAGAACTTTTCTTGATTTTGTGGATGCTTGTAGTAAATAAGGAATTTGATCACCCATGAGAAATTTGCTGCCTTCCTTAGATGCTTTTTGAGACCCTTCCTCTCAAGAAGGCACTCCCCAGAACAGTCTGTAACAGCTCAAAGTTTTAAGTAATACAGTGTTCTGTTATGGTTTCCAATTAGATCCAAGCTGGTGGTTGCATCCTCAACCTCTTCTGTTGGTCAGTCTGGACAGCTCCAGCATTTACAGAAAAAACTGTCTGCAGACAGCACACATGCATATTTTTCATGTTGTGCTTTCACTTTTGCAAACATTTGTGGGTTTTTTATCCACCATATTGACACAAACAGGGTCAGTAGAGGAAGAAATTCTCCTTTAAGTTTTTCTGCTGTTCCCATGAATATAAGGTATGCAGTAAGACTCACATAATTATTATGATAATTAAACCTTGAAAACGAATGGCTTAATCCTGGCTCCTGCTGGAATTGATGGCAACATTCCCACTAATACAGGATTGGGCCCAAATGACCCAAACTACCATCCATAACTCACAGGAAAGCTAAAAGGAAGTTTGCCTTAGAAAGGAGGGTAGTATTTGGCCTTCAGAAAGAAAGGTGACTGCAATAAAACACTGCAGACCTTTACTGTGACCTTTGTTTCTCTCAGAGCTTTGGGAAAAACTCTGTTCTTAGTCTCATGAATCTACCCATGGGGCTGAAGGGAGCTGTACAAAACAGGGAGGATGGAGCAACACCGTGGATATCTAAGAGGGAAAGAATTCTAATCAAGAAATCAACCACCACACAGTCTTTCTCCTTGACCCCTCGGGAATCAGGAGTTATACACAGAAATCAAAACTATGTGAATGAACAAATTTTTTTCTGTTATAAAATGCTATAAAATGTCCCTTTTTTTTCTTCTATAAAATGTCCCTTGACAGCACAGAAAACTTGCACTAAAAACCATGATTCTTGTGAACATACACCCAGATAGGACCTAACTTTTCACAGATAACAGTCAAAATTACATGGCAATGAGCATGCTAAATTCAGTATCTGGTAGAAGCAATCTTCTCAAACTCACTGGGCTTTCCAGGATCTAACAGGAAGAATTTGGCCCATCACAGAGTCTGGCCAGGCTGCTGCTTTCATTAATTTTATATGAGTCTTTGTCTGCTGTTTGGCTTTAATAGTGTGAAAATCCCATCTTCTCATTTTTTAATTTCAACTCATTGGAACACCTGCCTGCCCCACAAAAAGGGTATTTGAAGAGAAGTTTGTACGCCACACTCAAACACAGCCTGGCGTGAGTTTTTAGCGTGTCAGTCAGTGAGTTAGAGGGAAAGGGTAAGGAGAAGCTAATCAGGATGAAATGAGATTAAAGGCTGTCTAATTTTACAGCAACTGTGATCCATCAGCCACTGTGAAAGTGACAGTGGAAATGAATGATGGAGACAGACAGGTGGGGCTGTACATTTCACTGATTTATCCTCAAATGCACTGGGCCTTATTTTATTGAGTGAACATGACCGCATTTATCATGACTGTCATCTAAACCCACTTCCCTCCATTTAAAAAGGTCACTTTACTAGAAGTGAGTAGGATAGAGGCACTTTCAAAACAGATTTAAAATTTAATAACACATGTTTATAAAACCCTGTGCAAAAATTCTTAACTTTATTAAAGACCGATTTAAAAAGAAGGCGAAAACACTATTAAAAAGAGGAGATGATAAAAAAAGCCATGGTCATCTGAACATGCCAAGGTGATAGGTGCCAGGGAAATACATGAGACAGACGGACATAAATAGAGTAGTAGGAGCGGGCAGAAACCACCTCTCCTAAGTCCCTGGCCCTCACACACATTTCCCAAAGCTCAGTATGCCCATGCTTTCCTGCACCAAGAGAATAAACAAGCGCAAACAGCCCTGCAGAAGACAGCACTCCCACCAGCCTACTTCCCGTGAATTTGGTGTATGATTGGTAGGAGACACTTGGTAAGGTGGGAGGGAATTTCTTAGATACAGATATGTAACATGCAAAGCTGTCCAGGTCAAAACCAAACGGAAGATTTATACTTGAGAATGACCTGGAAGGCAGTGGAGTCCAAGACTGCAGTGGTATTTGCTAATTCTTCACAAACATCAGTGACATTGTGCAGGAGGTGACACTCAGCTGTTCTTCAGATACAGATGCAGGTGGAAGACACAGCAGCACTGCATATCAAGATAGATATCCCAAGAAGAAATCCCTCACATATGCCAAAGTTCAGCTAATAAAAAGTACCACACAATGTTCTGGGACCTACTTTCAAAATCAGAGACTACAGGTTATAGCCAAATGCTCATGAAATCAAACACTCTCAACTATGAAGCCTGGGAGGTCAACCAGATGCAACGATGCTTCAAAGGCACCTCAATGATACACCTCACGCACCTAACAAAGAATGTGTGCTCTTTGTCTTACCCAGTTTTGCTTAGTTTCTGCCAATCATTGCACATTTAGGAAACAGAATCTGGTTGTTGTCCATAAATTAATCAAAGGGTCATCAGTTCACCCTTCTTCTTACACTTTCCCCTGTCTATTGTCACTTCAACGCTAGCTACCAGGGAAGAAGGGAAAACTGGAATAGCACTTCTCAAGATAGAAGGAGAACGAGCTCTGGTTCCAGGAGATCTGAAATCTGTGATACAGGCTATAGCCACTCCCCTGCTTCGCTAAAAACTCCTTTCAGAAATGCTACTTGATTCCTCCACACAACGCAGCCCCCCCCCCAAACAAAACAAAACAAAACCCAAGCCAACCCCAAACCAGTAAAAAACAAAGCCAAACTACAACAACAAAAAAATCCAAGTTTTTGAAGCAGTCAGCTGCTTGAGATACAGGACGTACTGTAAGGAAAGCCAAGAAATCTCTTCCTCAACTACTGCACAGCTTGAGCATAGCCCCTTCAAGACTCAGTACACATCAAGAAGTCATGCTCAGCATCTCTAATGACTTGTGCAGATGATGCAAGAGAAGAGTGTGTTTCCAGAACAAAGATGTCATTATCTGAGGACACATAGATTCAATAATGACCTTCCACAATATTAACAGCCTGTCCTGTTGACTATGTAATATCAACTACTGCTTCTTGAAAACGGGTTATTTCTACAGCTCTGAAGAGGGTGATGCAATGAGAGATGTCACTTTCCAGTAAAGAAAGCACCTATGGACTCACTTTAGGAGACTGTGATTTGCTTATGGCAGAGACACAATATTCATTTCATTCCCAACCCTATCAGCAAAATGCTGGGCAGACCACAGCTGGTCCAATTATTTCCTGAGAACAAAGTATCAGATACTGCTCACCATTCTGTGTTCCATACATCATTTGCAGAAAGACTGCATTTATTACAGAATGTTACTTGTTATTTCTCACCAAGGAGGTTACATAAACAAACACTACAATTCCTCTGTGAATTGTTCTCTTCAATTGTTTGTTATTTAATAATTGTGGGGAAAGAAGGACAACAAGCAGTATGAAATTCTAACCTCGGCAAATAAGGTGGTAGTTTTGCATTGGCTTTAAAGGCATCAGACATTCATCCACTGGTATTTTCTGCTCAAAAGATTATGAAAGAAAGTTAAGAGAATGATCAACATAGATGGAAAATACCCCTGTCAGTATTCCTGCCCAAACTGCATTCTGTCACCTCAAATTCAAGGAAATACATACAAGATGTTTTTTCTAGTAACATACCAATGCCAGCCTTGAGTCTGAGCTCAACTCATTGGGGGAAGCCTGGGACTGCAGTTACCATAAACAGATGAAGCACTGTGCCTCAAAGTCACCTTTGAGGGAATATAACTGATACAGCTCTGGTCCAGCCACACCACTGAGAACATCATCAGCTCAGCCGGAAACTTCACTGCCTCTTCTTTCCCGTGCCAGCTTTGTGGCAACTTCATTCAAGCCATCACAAGTAGGATGGACACAGAGCTGCTGAGTTCATCTAGGATACAGTCCATACTTCTACTGAGGCTATGGGATAACATAAGCTCCAAGAAAGAGTTATTTGAACAGATCAAAGTCCATTCACAATACAATGAAGGACATTTCATATTAATTACAGTATTTCTCATTGTAAAGATATTTCTTAATGAAAAAATATTTTTTTCATTCAAATGTCAAGAGTTCTTCTTTTATACATTCTTTGGAGTAACACCAGCCAGGTTTTTCCAGAGGTCAGGGAGTTTCTTGTTTTAGTTGTTTTCGTGACCTAAAATTTTCATATGTAACCATCTAAAATAAGACACTTAAATTCATGCTGACACAGCAGATCAGGAAAACGTAACATCAGGAATAGCTGGCATGCTCAGCTCCCTCTTGAGATAAATTGCTTTAAAGTTACTTGGATGCAAGTTCTGAGTACAGACCTGCCTGTTTTCTGTTGGGTTTTCAGCAACATACAAATTTGGTTGTTTGCATGAACAAATTTTATCCATACTTTTTAAATGCTGCCAGCACCCATTTGGATTTCATTTGAATAAAGCTGCCTACTTGGATCAACAGTGATTAAGTAAGGTAGATAAAAACTGCACTCCCACCCTAAAAACTGATGTTCCTGTATCAAAAACTTGACACAATTTTCCCTATGAAGTACACTGAAAACTTATACACACTCTGCTGTGCTTTCCTACTGCCCTTCCCATGGGAATGACTGTGTGCATCTGAGCTGCTGGTGCAGGTCTGAGAAGCTCATGTAAGTGAATACACCAAAAATCCTGGCACAACTTGAAGCAGAGGATCTAATGCATGGTCCTGTGGAAAGGTTCTGAGTGACAAATCTTTTTATTTTATTACTCCCTGCTTACCCACTTACCTGCTGAAGGTTTCCCCTCGCTATCCAGATGCCCCATGGATTTCCACAGACCATTTATCAAGAGACACTTGTCCACCCTGAGTTATGCAATGTTACCTCAGAGATGGTTGCTCCCCAGTAGAATATCCTGTGTACCTACTCAGGCCTGGGTTTACAATTGCTGAAGTGGAGCCCAACATGTATTCCAGGGAAATGACATCTTGTCACATCATAGCAGTTTCTTGATGTGACATTTTGCACAACAAAAGCTTCTCATGGACGAAATGATGAACAGTCCCTGATGGGAGAAAACCACTGCAGAGTTGCTAGAAAGCTCTGGAAAGAAATACTATTTTGTCCCACTGGGGGCTTTCAGATTCTCCAAGATGTCAGCTCAAGGACATGCATTCCCTTCTCCAACAATGACACGGGGCAGAAAATCGTAACCAGCAATGGTGTGTTAACGCCCAACTGCTTGTAACCAGTTGTATTCATTTATGGCCCAATTTCTACCTGACCTTGAGACGCAGAGATTCTCCTGGTCTCCTCTGAATGCAACCTTTTAATCTCAAAACAATCACAGCCCCTCCTTGTGTTTCCCTGGCTGGAGCCTGCTGATGCTCCTTGGGGATCTGTGTCTTTAAAGGCATTCATCACATGCAGCAATATCTTACTTGGCCCCGACTGCGCCAAAACCCAAGTCTTCCACAATCTTCTCTCTCAGTCTCACTGCTTCCTACTGTGCTCTCAGCTCTTGACTGACATACTATTTTAGAGTTACTTAGGGTTTTGTTTCTTCCCACTAACTCTCAAAGTCATTCCAGGCGAAAAAAAGAGTGATTTTCCATTTGGAAAACTCTACATGGAGGAAGGATATACCCATATTTCACCCTATTAAAAAAGCAGTTTCGATACACCCAAGTTCATTCATAACAGATAAAATGGAATTCACTGCTAAAATTCACTATTACAGATTTTTCAAGTTTTCATTTCAAATACTTCAATATTTGCAAATGAAAGGTTTTGTTTACAAGAAAGTCCAGCCCATACCTAAAGCACTAGACCTAAAGGTGATGGAAGGAAGGATCTGTCCAATGCCTATCACCTGGAAAAAATCTTCCCTTCCCAGAAGATATATACTTCATATGGGTATCTGAAGAGAAGCCTGAAACTCCAACATGCCTAACTTCCAGCATGCCCAATCACAGCAGGCAGAAGCAGGACTGTCCATATAGTAGCTAGACAAATACAAATACAGAAGGAAGCACAGGAATTGAACCACATAAACTAGGTAACACCGAAGGCTGGTTTCTCCAACAGAAACAAGGCAGAAATGTTTCTCTCCTAGACCTCCCTCCACAGCTGAGCTCATAAGGAAGGAAGAGACAGACCCACAGAAAATTCTCAAATTCAGGGCAGGAAATGACCTAGGCAGCAAAACCATATACTTACATAAAATTTGCACAAATTTACTTTGCAAGCCTATACACAGAAGACAAAATCAAAATGTATAGCTGAAAAAAATTCCATTGATAGATGTGGACTAAATTTATGTTAATTTTCTTCTGCTTTGTATGACAACAGTACTGTTTAATATTTTCATTAAAAAAAACAGCTGTGAAAAATGTGTTGGGATGCCTACTCACAACAATCTGAAAAATTCACTCCATAGAAGTACTCATACCCCTGCATTCTCAAAAACCTTTTGTGGATTTAGAAAGCATCAAGTCAGGAAACAGACAGAAAAAGAAAACCATGTTTCTCAAAACTGAATACCAAGCTGAGTATCACAGCACAAGCTGCTGCTGTTTAAATCAAGAGGTGTCAAGATTCATGGGCTGAACCACATTCACACAGAATCACAAGTAATTCACAAATCACACACTAGTGCATGGTCATGGAGAGCTGACAAACAGGATGGAGGGTCATGCTAATTCAAATCACTGGCCATGCTGGCACTGGCAGATTCAACATAGACAGTGTAAAGCTGTTGTGATCAGTCCTGAAGACTTAAAATATACCTGTGTATTTTATAATATAATAATATATTTAATATAAGTATCCTCAAATGGCTTGCATATTTTGTTGAAGACATTTATGTTGCAAAGAGAATTGTTCAGGAAGGTGGCATTTTCAGTTAGTTAGGTGAAGGAATCAAGGACTGAGACACAAAGTATGCATGAACAAAACGGACTCAGTGTGCTAGTAAGGACCAGATTCTGGTGGAGACTGAATTGAAGAAGGGATGAAACTGAAAAGGGCAGGGATGGATCAGGATAGGTCAGAGGGGACACTGCAAAAGTACTGGAACTGAAGGAAGAGACAGCAAAATCTGCAAACACAGCAGCATATGCTGATCCAGAACTCTAAGTCCTGCAGTCTTCACATTCCTCTGCTACCAGCACATCTGGGTGGAAGCCAGTCATGTTTACACCCCCTAGTTCCCAGGAGAGCATTCTTCCTGAAGGTCCAGTCCCATGCACACCAGAGGTCTGCAGAAACTGCCACTGCAAAAAACACTTCAGCCCCTTTTTGTGTCAGGACCATCATCATTCTTCATGATGGCCAACGCACACATGAAGCCAAGAAATTAACAATCGAGAAACGATATTATTTTTTTAAGGTGCTTTGATTTTTACCCTGATCTGTTCCCCACTAGGCTTCTCTGTCAGGCCACACAAATTGGAGTGAGCAGAAATGAGAGGCCACAAGAAGAAGGGAAGGACTGATGTATTAGCAGCAGTACCAGTTTGGATCAGCTTGTAATGGTTGTGAAACTACAACCTCAGCATATAATACCAAGCCATTGAAATGGGTTTAACCCAGGGTTGCTGTGGCCCTGTCCCTCTTACAGCCCAGGCAATCCAGGCCACTCCTCATGCTAGCAGTCTCTCCTCAGAATCCCCCAGTGAGTCCTTTCAAAGCATGAATCTGGCAGAAAAATGATCCTGAAAAATAGAAAGTGTATTTTAATTTTACTTTAAGCTGTTTTTTTTTCTACAGCTACCCATTTCTCCTGTTCTGAGAACACTAATTATCTGTGCCTTATTTTCAGAGTCTGATTTGATCCCTGTGCCTGATACGCAGGAGCACTCTGTGCTCACTGCTGTAACAGAAGTAGGTGGGAGAGGCCATCTGGAAAGCATGGTCTGAGAGGTCTTGTAATAGGCACCACAAAATAAAGAATACCTTTTACTTTAATCACATTGCACCTCTGATCCTCATCTGCAAAATGGGAACAATGATTGACCATGCTCCTCACAAAGAGGATGGTACAAAGATACCACAGCGAATGTCCATGAAGCAGTTGGCCTCCGTTGTTGTGAAGTCTGTGAAGAAAACCTTGTGAAAAAATTCTGTCTTCTGAAGAATATTTCAGCAGCATGTGACAGACAGGATCTACTTGCTGAACACCAGAGGAGAAATGCTGTGAGCAGAAATTCAGCGCAGTGCCTTCTGTGCACCGACGTGTGACAAAGAATAGTGTGTGATATCATTGGAGATTTTATCTTAGTGCTTATGCAAACAGAGGCCGAATTAAGGTTGCAGAGGCAGCTTAATTCTCACATTTCTTAACTCCAGAGGGCTTAGTATCGCCGTCTGTCTAACACTCTTTGCAAGCTGGGTGCGAGTCCCTCGTGTGTGATTCCCCCCAGGTCTGACAGACAGCTAACACCTTCCTGCCGCCTCAGCACCTCCGGATCACCCACGCAGGTGTCGTGGAGTCCGAAGGCTACGAAGCCCATGCCCGGAGCTGTAGGAGCCTTCCTCCTCTCTCCTCCTGCTGCTGCGGCATTTCCCTCCCGCCGGCAGTGTGAGGCTGAGCCGCTAGATGGGGTGCGCTGTGCTCGGCTCCCCCCTCCCCGGGGAGAGGCGTTTCAATCATCTTTTGGCTTCAGGTTTTGCAGCCAACCAAAAAACAAAAGAGGTGAAACGCAGCACAAAAAAAAAAAAAAAAAAAAAAAAAAAAAGAGGGCATAGCCAGCTTCCTCCCCAAGCAGTTAACTCTTCTGCTTGTTCCTCGTGTTCGGCATGAAAGGGAAGAAATCAAACGGAGTACACAAACCCCCGGGAGTGCTCGGTGCATCAGTCCTGGCGGATGCTGAGCCCTCGCCGGCTCCCGCTGCCTGCAATGGGCATGGCAGGTGCTCAGGCTTTGGCACGGGCATCAGTCATACCTGCTTTGCCTCGTCTTGTCTCAGCTCCTCGAACCCAGACTACGCAAGGATCAGTCAGCGATTTCTCTGGCAGTCCACACGTATCTGCTTTTCCACTCCACGCGCCAGTCCCAGTGAAATACAGCAGGCACAGTTCCCGTCCCCACCAAATACGCCGCCAAATCTCTCTCCCTCCCTCTCTTAAAAATGATCTGGAAGCTGGGCAAAAACAACATGCTCACGTTCAGCAAAGAGCGTGCTTCCCCATTACAGGGGCAAGGAAGAGGAAAGAGGATGTGAGGAAACAGCAACACAAAAAGATAACCACAGATTTAAAGGGGAAAAAAAATCTTTTCAAAAAGAGCCAGTCCTTTCCAATGGAAAAAACAGTGCTTTACTCAGTCCCCAACTGAACTGCATAATGGTGGCCAGATTACACCTCTCTTCTCATCTTCCTGAAGAATCATCTTTTGGGGAAGGCATGATGAAGCTGAAGCATGTCTAGTCCATCCAGGAAGGAGCGAGGGAACTTGTATTTCCATCGCTTGTCCACTGCTGCTGAATTATGCCTTCTCTCACTCTTCCCCAACAGCTTACAGGAATAATTGTCCCTCTGCAGGCACCATCCATCCCAATAACAATACTTATATTAAACCTGTATTTAAAATACAACCAAACACTCCTTCCCAACATCCAGCTTCTGGCAGTTTCCCAGAAAAATACGAACATCCGAGATCCCCTGCACAGCTCCCTCTCATGACCTGGCCCAGCCATTAAGCTCCTACAGACTCCTTCTCCATGACCAAGAGGAGAGCAAAAAGCCAGGATGATTCTGAAGTCAGTCTTTTCTTTGCCTTGTATGGTACGAATGGGGAAAGTCCTCCTGCTCAGCACAGGAAGAAGACTACCTGAGAGCAGCTGCTGGGGATGCTCTTAACACAGGGCAGCAGTACAGGCAGGGGTAACCACACCCTCCGTTCTCCTCTTTACCCCAGCAATGGAACAATTTGAATTTTGCAGTTTTTCGCAGGCAACAGTGCACAGACTTATTTCCCTGCACGTGTCACAAAAAACACCTTGAAAGAGCCACATGCAGGGGTGTAACCAAGTGGCTGTGCAGCACTTGGATTTCAGAGGATTGCACTTTGGTTGTGAACTGGGAGAGGAGCACAGGCAGACAGATATGTGCCTGCCCAACATACCCCGCAGGTGAAAACTCAATTTAACTTTCATTCCTGATGAATTTGGACTTTCACAAAGAGAAGCAGATGTAAAAAATGTGGCAGGAAAAGAAACACAAAGGAAATAAAATAAGAAAGTGCACTTGAGCTGTTGTTTTTTAAATTAATTGCAAAAATGCTGATAAAATGTGCAGTGCATCACTGCTGGACATTAATGCAGACTGATCCTGCCTAAGGAGTTCACAGTCTTTATATAAATTAATAGACAGAATATAATCCCAAGTGCAGTGCATTTGATCATATATATTAATATGGAGACTGCTGATCCACATCTGGCTAAAACAAATGTGTTTTTACACAAATTAGGCTACCACTGATACAAACAGTTTTGACTCATACTCCAGACAATGAACAGATTATCAACACTATTGCTTTGGCGCAGCACTGTACTTGAGGAAGTCACCACTTATCAACTGGGCTGTAGTAATTGGTACCAGCCTTTCACAATTACAAGAAGCCACTGGCCTAAACTATCTTAAGCACTGATTACATTGTTTAAATGAGCACACTTTACCTTACATCTGTAACCACTTAGGAGCACTAGCAGATATTGCGGCTCAACTACTGGGTGCTACCTTGGGGAAAAGCGGATCAGATGGAGCTCTTGCAATCCTTGGGCCACAACAGAATTACACAAGATCCACACTCAATAAACTTCCAAAGGTGACAAACAAACAAGAATAGCAACTATCTGCAAAATGAGCTGATGAAAGCAACCTACTCTTTATGCCAGTGTACCCTACTTATACAGTACTAAAACTCTGAAATTTTGCACTGACTGTACATATCCCAAGAAGCAGTATGGAATATTTATTACAGAAATAACTTCATTAAAATTCTGTAGAGTCCTTAAAGTCAAACTTTAGCCATTAAGTCTGTGAAGACAGCTCCATATGATCAGCTATATGTAAGCTTTCAAATGATAAGTCCTCTGATTTATTTTGTTTTCTGATATAAGTACCTTTTGGTGTTCTGCAATATGAGACATCTGAACGACTGCAGAAACCTGTTTGGGACACTTGCTGAGGACCATTTCACTGGATCTTCACAAATAAATTCGCTCCTATTGCAGCACGAAGGTGCATAAATATAGTTTTGTTAAAAACGAATACTAAGCAAATGTACAAAATTTTTGTCTTCAAATCGTATTACCTTGAAGGCTTAGTTTCGTTCTCTACTCTACAGTACAAGTGCTGATAACCTCAAACATTTTCAAAAATTACAAGCCAGACCACTATATCCAAAACACTACATATGCTTGATGCCCCTTCAATTTACTTTCCTCAATTTGCTTTCAATTGACTTTTAATTTTCAACCATAAGATCAAAACCTCCCATTTGAAAACAATCAGTTGACTCACACAGCTTTGTCTTAATATACTAAATGTGCAAGATCAGAGATAAAGTAGTTAGCAACACAGCTAATGTAACTCTGCAGCAAGTTCCCTGAAGTAATCAGAATTGGCTACTCTGTTAGGCTTTACTTGGGCACATGACAAGGGCAGCATTATTGTTGTGCTCTGAGGGGACAGTCTCAGGGTGGAACTGTGAGTACCGATATTGTTACGGTGTGGCATAGTGATAACTGAACGAACTTCATGTTACTGACCTAGCCCCAGCTGGTGTGCTCTCAAATTCTCCTTTGTTTTAAAGGTCCCAGTTGGTCAAGAGCCTGAGTTCAGCAGGTACTGTATCCACCAGTGGCACGAAAAAATACATTAAAAAGGCATGAATGATCAAAAACGGGTAGATTGAATATTTCCTCCCAGTTTTTAGTATCTGTCTGTGTGTTGCTCTACTGGATAACCACAAATCATTTATAAGTAGAACAGACATTAAATTCTTAATACATTTCACAATATATTTCATTCTTAATAGATTTCACAGTGATATGAATTTGGTCCACCCCATTCTCTTTGCTTACCTCTACTAGCCCAGACTCTCCTTTGCTTGTGTGTTTTTTGTTGTTGTTGTTGGTTTTTGTTTGTTTTGTTTTGTTTTTTCCCTGCTACACTTGCCTGACATTTTTGCACCAACCTCTGGAGGTCACCCAAGAAGGATTCCAGCTGTGGACTTGTGAGTAGCTCTGGTATCTGCCCTCATTGTCCAGCCCAACCAACCAAAGCCTCTCCTCAACCCCAGCTGCACCCTGTGTAAGGCTCCTGACACCCAAACAGGTGTGTAATCATTCATTTCCCATTTTGGTACTACTTTTGCAGCCTTGCTTTTGTGAGGAGGAAGAGGATTCCCATCCCTGGCTTTGTACCCCTGGGCCACTCCAGCAGCCACTGAGACCAAACCCTGCAGCACCCTGCAAAACCTCTGAGCCTCAGGGGAAACACAGAGCCCTCAAGAACATTTTTTGCATACTGCTAAAAGGTAACTGGGGACTTCAGAAGAAGATGTAAAAAATCATGGTATCAAGATGTAACTTCATTCCTATTGAATAGTACTGCTTTGTGCCATGTAAAGCCTGAACACTTTTCCCTCTGTTATTTTCTCTGATGACAATGAATTACTTTCCGATACCAAAAGTTTCAAATGAAAGCCCTGAAGTGACTGCAACTACTTCAGGTAGGCACCAATGCTTTACCTGCGGAGGGAACTCCTTTCCATGGCAGCCTTGCCTCTCTGAGGAAAAGCCAGGCTGCTAAAATAAAGCTGCTGGAGTGAGGCCAAATCATGGCTTCAGGAAAACGGATGCTATGTCAGGACTTTATTGATGTTGTAAATCTTTGCAGTTAAGAAAAATCAAATTTCTGAGTGCTGAAGTGATCATTTCTTGGAGCAGTGCTAGAGACAGCATGGGAGCTGACAGAAGGACAGCGGCTCCAATCTTGCTGGGTGAAATATGTCCTGGTGCAGAAAGCCCCTAAAACATCCTGCGCATTAACAGGACTTAAGCTGGAGGTTTGAGTATTGGATAAACCCTTACACGGGACAACTCTGCCCTTAACATGTCTCTCTTTTTCCTGGAGCTGAAGTTAATGGGAGCCAGTAAATGCCCAGCTGATTCCAGCAGCCATGATTCTGCTGAATAAAACAAAGTTTAAACGAGCTTGTGCAGACATTAGTGGTAATGCAGCTGGGAGACAAGGGCTGCACGGGGACTAGCCAGAAGGCTGGGATTTGGACACCACAGCTCTGTGCTACTGGCTGCCACGGTACTTAAAATAATTGCAGTCCTCTGGAGAGAGTATATAGATAAACTCTGTCCTATGTTAATGCACTATCATATAGAGTTGTTTACAGGCAGTACTTAGTAAAGTACTTAAGCATGTATTTAAACAGACTGCTGAACATCAGTGTGATTAATACTTTGCTGAATTAGAGATATAATATGAATACATTTTTCTGCTGCTGCAGTTTTTCATTATATGCACTTATAAACTGGACATAAGGATTTTCTTTCAGTTTTGCATCCAGCAAATGAGTTAATTTGGGAGTCAAATTCTGCCTTAGTTATGCCTGCACAATGCCTTTCATATGCATGAGAGTAGAAGGCTTCTTTTTAATTGGACTTATTTTTTGTTAGTCTATAATCAAGAAAAAGACCCAAATCTGGTTCTTTCTTTCTGATCCTGAGCTCTTTGACATTCCTTTCATGTCACTTCAATCAGAAAAGTATCTTTTACATATGGTGTCTGTGTTGTATTGGTTAAGGCCATGCACACACAGCAGCTGCAATTCTTGACCAGCAAGCAAGCAGCTGCTGTTGAGTGCAGACTGGAGCCACACACTTTGTTATTCTGCATGTAAAACTGGGGGGGAGGGAGGAGAAGAGAAGAAACATGGCTCTTACATCACTCATCATGGTAATTCTATTTAAATATATTTTAATGATTTCTAACAACATAATTTGCCAAGCCTTCCCACCTCAAAGTGATGCAAGCACCTCTCTCTCTCAATTTTTCCTTTGCCGCTTGGCCTAGGAGGAACATTTACCATCTTCTAGTAAGTTTTGGAGTCAAGCCTTTTTTCAATCCATATCTATATACACACACACACACACACACACACACACACACACATATATTTAAAATAATCAGAACTCAAAGCATTGGCCTACTCATGTACATTAACATCATCACTGCAGAGCCATCACTTGCATTTACTTGCAGTTTCTGCTCACAAGGAAACAAGCTTGATTTAACAGTTTTAGCCACAGACATCTCAAGAGTTGAAGACCTCCCCCCCACTCCAAATTAAAGCTAAATCGTGTGCATTAAATACATTATCTACTTGTAATAAAACGGGAATATTTAAAATGATTCAGTCACAGATAATTTGTTGCTGCAAACGACAGGCTCGCATCAGCCACCGGCCGCTCTGAGTGTTTGCTGAGCCCAGGGAACTCTCGGGTAGGCTTACCCACTTCATGGAAAACAGATGTTTGCACCGTGGAAAAGATTCCTGTTCCCTTTTGTGGTCTTAACTATCCTGAGTGGGATCCCTCACACCAAACAGCTGGGGTGGGTGCTGGGTTTGCTCACCCACCTAAGCCTTCACATGTAGGTAAGTCCAGGGCACTGCAGCAGGAACCCAGCCGCCATTCCATGCCAAAAACACGGCCCAGTTTATTTCACACTCAGCCTCCAAGAAGCCATCAGAGTAATTCTCCAGAACAGCTCTGGAGGGGCTCAAAGGCACCCCTTTTTTTCAGCCTAGGGGTGATCAATTCCCAAGCAGAGGCAGCACAGCTGTGCGGCAAGGAAGGGCAGCTCATACTACAGCTGCCTTTGTTGCTCCTGCCTGGCAAATACCAGAAGAGACCACTTGTCTAGACTGATGGGAAGGCATATGTTAAAACAATTAATTAATTTGCCCTGAAAGATTGAGGCCAGGCCAGGATTTGCCCCTTTCCCAGTGCTCAATCTGATTTTAAGCCATGGGACTTCCACCATTTCCCATGGGATATTATTCCACAACCTAATAGATTTCAATGTCAGGAAGTTTTTTCCTGATATTCAGCCATAATTCATATCCATGAATTATGAGCTACTGTCGACATCACATCCATTGAGGCATTCCTAGAGCCTGCTTCATTTAAAATTATATGCTCTAGTTATGCAGGGTTTCTGTGTACTAGGGCAAAATGCTTTTTCTGCAGGTTAATTCATTACTATTCAATTTGTTAACACTTCTTTCCTCGGTGTGAACAGTCATTCTGCAGTTGCATACCCTGTATAGTAGCACAATCCCCATTTGGGAGTAGAATCACAATATATAAATATGACAAAACAACATACCAAAACCCATCCCTGTAAAGACATATTAGTCCATTCCTGCAAATACTCCAGCATTCAGTTAAATCAAAGCAGTAGCTCATACAACACCTGGTATGAGACAAAAAGCTTAGAAAAAACCCTTATCAAGTATGTAATAGATTTTATTTCTATCTTAAACAGAGGGAAGATAGGGGAGTAGGGAGGGCAGTAGGAAGGGGGAAAGGAACGGGGAAAGGAAGGGAGAGAGGAACTTAAGCTGTGAGAAAATAGAGGAAAATTGAAAAGAGAATGACTTCCCATAAACAATGAGCCTCTACAACACAGTAAGAACGTACAACAGCAAATAAAGTTGAGGATGCAAAATGTTCACTTCTTACCACTAAAGCATTCAGAAAAATGGAGAAAACTAAGGCAGGCTTCAGAAATCTGTATTGCAAATAATTTTGTACAAAACACTTCTGAGAATGAAACTGCCTTTTAAGAACATTTGAGAGGAAAAAATTCATAAAATGTACCAATTTCTCAAAGAAATCAGAGGATTTCAATGAGAGTTTTTTATTATTGCATTTTACCCAGCTAGTAGTGTTCTGCCATTCTGTTTGCAACCCATTTTGCATAAATGCCACATTAGCCACTGGAAAAGGAAACGCTTTCCAAAGTAAGAAACTAGAAACACACCTGAGTTCATTTTCATCTCCCTACATGCCCAGATCGCATTAATGCCACATAAATCCCAGAGCAAGTATGCAAGAATAAACACACAGATTTTACCTGGAATCATCTAAAACACAGAAAGCAATGGAGCGCTTTTGCAAGGAGCACTGAATTTGCACAGTGACACATAATTTTGTGTTAAAGTTATTCCAGATGGTTGATTTTTTTAGAGACAGTGCCTAAATAGTATTGAGGGACCTACACAAACAGGTCTGGTGAGAACCTTTTGGTGATGTAGAAATTATGTGACTTTATTGAAATCAGTATCTAGCCAGGTGGGACACTTGCTTTGGACAGGAGACAGGACAACACAGCTCCCAGTTCCTACTGGACCAGATCTGTGTACGTAGCAGACAGACAATACCTATAGGCTGAGATGGACTCAAAATGTTGCAGAGACTCCAGGGCAGCATTAAGCCCCTGTATCTACATTCTGTTGATCATCTAGTGAAGTCATAGCAACTTGTCATTTGTAGCTGGGCAGTCTCTGGTTTTCAAGTTAGCCTTGCAAAGCTTGAAAGAATTTTCTTTGGGAGCTGTGAAATACCCCTTGGGACATACATGAAGAATTCACAAGCTAAAAAACTGTGCTCTAACTGCAACCCTTTTCCACAAGAGATGCTGAGAAGTGATGTTCTGATGTGACTATGGTTTTGCCAAAATACTTGAAATTTTTTTCTTTCATTGTGCTTTGGAACTAAGCAGTAGAAATTGCTGCAAAATGGAACTGTCATCCTCAAGCCATCTGTAAAGATACGTAACTCAAGTTGAAAGACGACTTGGAAAAAGGTAAGCTCTGTGATCCAGGAAGGAGGCTTTGAGTCAAAGGTTCTGATGCCCTTGAAAGGATGTAGCAAGGAGAGGCACCTCCAGGAGCTGGCACCTTTCTTTGTAAGATATCCCCACGGCAGCCCAACATCAGCATCTGCTGTGAAAATGGCACCGATCATGAGGTAACTCATCTGTCTTACACCTGCTGCCTTCTCACTCAGCTCTCCACTGCCTCAGTGCCCTGCCCGAGCAAGGGGCACCCCTCAGTGTTTTGGAAAGGGGTTGTGCCCTGTTCTCTCATCCTTCTCAGGTTTTCAACCACAAAGGGTCCTGGCTGAGCACAGGCAGGGAACAGGACATTCTGGACTTTCCCTGGAAATAATTGTTTGCCCATGGCATTTCTGAGGATGAAGATGAGTAGGTAGATTCAGGCACCCTTGTATACGCAAAAGGAAATGGACAGCATGGTTTCCACAGAGGTGGGTGTTCACAAGTTCGTAACAAAAGACAGAGAGCACCCAAGAGAAGCTGAAAGACTGTTGAGAGCTTTAGCACAGACTGAATGCAGTGAAGAGTTGTTTCAAAGATACATCACAGCAAGATGTGTAGGGACTGGGAGCACAAGAATAGAAAGTTATCCAGAATTTACAACACACCATATTTACAAGTAAGGCACGAGGAATGGAAGAGACAATCAAGTAACACTTGTGAAAAAGAGAAGCTGATGACATTGTAATCAAAACCAAAAATGTATACAAAGAGGGCTGACATTTCTTGTAAGTTATCTCAAATGGCAGTGCAGAAGAAAATAATCTTTAACACATAAATAAAGCAATCAGTGTGAGAACCTGCTACGTTTTCACCCGCTATGTTTTACTCATTCTCAGAATTCTGTCTTGCTCTCGGATACACAGGCGTGCGCCATTAATGGCACTTGCACAGTTGAACTCCCACGCATCATCCTCAGAATGGGAGTTGTGGTTAACCTCTTCTATGTCACACACAAAAAAAATACTCTTCACTGTATTCCTGTTTCTCACTTCTATATTCTTACTTCCCTGTATATGTAAACCATGTGGCTTATTGGCAGTGTGTATGCCCACCTTGAATTAATCTCCTAAATCCAGGCTTAAAGCTGGAGAGTCACAACAATCAGCCAAGTTTTCTGTGTGTGAATCTTTCTTCCTTTGTGACCATATTTTCCTGCTTCTGAACCTTTTAAAAGGGCCTAAATATAAGGATGGAAAATACAGATGGAATTTATGTTTAAAATTAGCTTTCAGTGCAATCCATGTGTTTCTTTAAGGAAGATACATAGAAGCATGTGCATACGTGTACATGTACAACTTCTACATACATCTACAACATTTATTAAACCTGTCTAGTGGGTAATATAAAGACTACTGGCTTAGCAATATGCTAATGCTTGCTCAAGCTTTTCAATGTGGTGCTGAAACCATCCTTGACATAGCACTGAAGCAGAAGCTGCAGCAGCCCCAACTGCTGGATAAATGGAGTAAGAGAGATGAAATTTATCAGGGCTGCCAAGAAGTGCTCATCGAGACACGTTTTTTGACTAACATAAGTGTGCACTATTCTCACAAGTATAAAAAAAAGAAAGGGGAGGAAGAAATTAGAACAAGCATTTATCAAAACAACCTGTCCATCTGATTTCATACAATTTTTGCAAACATCACTTCTTTTATTCAGTTACCAATTGTTTTGGGGTAAATTGAAGGAGGAAATCTTTACTTCTAATACACCATCATTCTTCAAAAAAGTCAAAGCTTTACAGTGGATGAATGTATTTATTTGGAAGACATCACATTTCCAAAGGCACAATATGTGCTAGGCACCTAGTAGTACTCAAGCTGACACTTAAGCCTTTGAAAATTTCTTCCAAGAACCTGGGACGTGAACTATAATCATACTGTTTGTCTTATAAGTAGCCAACTTGGAAAATAGAAAACTGGATAAAACACTCCACAACATGAAGGATTGAGAAGTTCCCAGAGACTCCAAAGACATTTCAGAAAAAGGGGAACATGAGTTTTGTTATTAATTTGCTCAGGAAAGACGAAGTATCATTCAGTTTAGGAAAGGCTGATGCAACTGAGCACCATAGAACTGCCAAAGAAAACATGGAAAAAGGAAATATAACCTATGCCAGCAGAAACAATGCAGGCTGGTGACTGGAGTGACCTGGGTTCTCTGATGCTGACTTTGAAGTAAACTATTCTACCTTCCTTTTACCTGACTTCCCTTTGGATAAAGTATATAAATAATGATGTTCAAAGGGTTTCGAGAACCATCAGTATGCCTAAATGCTGGCTGACATGCAAAAATGTTGTTATCGCAAGTAACAGGAGGACTGCTGCACTCTCACAGACCATAATTAAGGGAAATTTAAAAAGTCAAAATAACAGAAATAACATATGTTGTGTTCAGTTCCTACCTGCAGAGGACTGCTTAATGTAAAAATGAAAGCACAGCCAACGTGGGGAAGGAAGAAAAGGTGGACTGCCTGTACCAGGGCATCAAGGATGGAAAGGTTTCTGGCTGCTCATTACGGTCAGGGAATCAGATGAAGATGACAACTCTAACACTGTGTGATTGCTGCTGGCAGGAAGAAGAGGGATTGGGAAGGAAATAAAGGTGCCTGCTTCATTGTATGTCTTTACACATTGACCAAACACAGCTGACTTAAATATATCTAGCAAAGGGCAGGAAGGACAAGACAAACTGAAAAAAAGACTAAGGCTTTACTAGGAGAAGAAGAAACCTGAAAAGAGATGCTGGTCATCCTGACTAAACTCTCCAGTCTGGTAACTTTCTGGACAACTTCCCTGTCTCTCCCAAAAAAATATGAGACAGTTTTGATTGGACAATGATGTTGGCTTTTATGAGGGAATAAAATGCAAACCTAGTGCAATCCCTAACCAGAAATGTATTATGGCTCATACACATATTTGCCATTATTGTGATGTTCGCTGAATTCTCTTTGTGATTCTCCCAGATGATGTGGTGAACTAGGGAGGTTAAGCAATGTTACAATTAAGATCTTATTGAAAAACAAAGTACTGATATGAAAACAGTATTTGCTGCAGCTGCAGCTTCACATGGATGGAACATGCCATGTAAGAGTTCAGTAATACATCCAACGTTTTACCTTTTGTGCTTCAGAGTAAAAGGAACTTTAGATGGAAGCAAGGAATTGCTGTATACTAGAAACTTGTAAGACATGATTTCTCTTCTAGTCATCGCTTCTAATCAGACAGATGGATAAATTGCTATAGAAAAAAGCACAAAAAAACCTCACCTAAAACAATGACTGCATCATTTTTATTTATTTCTTGCATTCTCTGTTCACACAGCAAGAAATTTAATTCCAGTTAGATCATTCTCTTGTGATACTTTTTTCTTTCATTTAATATATTTTTAAATGCTTAGAAGCATTGTGACAGAAAAGCATGTATTTTTTTGCCCTGGTTTATACCCATCATCCTTACCATTACAACAAGACAAAAGCATTAAAGTAAAATTAATCATGTCAAAAGATTTTAGCAAAAACAAGGGAGACCATGCATAAAGCATCGCTTTGTCTAGTGTGAAGTCACGCTCTGATTAAAAACATATAATGAAAGTGAAAGTAATACATCATTGCCTTAGCAGTAGGGTTTTTGGAAAAGCTATGCAATTCTGAACACAAAAAATCTTTATAGGCTCTGGATTTTGCAATTATTATAGAACAATTCTAATAAACAAAACATTGTTTCACTTCCTTAAAGTTTAATTAATCTTAAACATTGTCGTTAAAACAAACCACCAAAGGAGTTCTAGAATTTAACATGGACTCCTGGCAGGACCATAACTGGTAATTAAAACCCAAGCAGCAGTGGCTGGTTCTGAGCAGTGAGGCATGAGGTGGTGACACACACCCCACATCTAGTAAGTAGTTATGAAGACTACAAAATATCATGGAATAATGAAAACCTATTAACAGAGCAGAACTTTTGCTGTTACTGAGGACTGTCACACACCCATCAGGTGTTCCATTTCTGTCACTGGGCAATGGTAGCCTGTTGCTGCTATGTGACCTATCTAGTACCCAGTTAAAAACTGAGCTGGTGTTTCTGCAGCAAAAGTAGGCAAGCCTGAAAAGAAACCATACAGTGAAGATATTGGCTGGACTTTGCCATAAAGTCTATAAAAGCCTCAACTTTGCTCAGGCACAACTGTGCAGTAAGTGTTTCAAATTAAACACCAATGTGCACATTATGATGTGCATAATATTATTTATAACCTCAGATTAGAATTGTGCCCATATCAAGCAAAATTACGTGGTAAAAAAATGTTTGTAGAATGCCTCTTACTTACTCCTTTTTTTTCCTCTTTATTCTGCCTCTATGTTGTCAACATAGAAACAATAACTCTCTGAGAAATACCAGGCAGGAAAAATACACAGCAATACTAGACTGTGAAAAATCTACCAATCCCCTGAGCCATAGCATTCTTGCCTATAGATGATGACATTAAAAAATTGGAAATGGGTGCATGCTTCCCCTCCTCTCCTGGGTCTATGAACAAGGCAAGTTGTTTTCCTGATACCTTTCGAATTACTCCCATTAGTACTGATGCATTTGGTGCTTTGGCTATCCAGGCAGAGAAAGGTGGGCAGGATCCCCTGCCAATAGATCTAGTCTTGTCTAGGGAACAAAATGAGATTGCTCCTCTGCTGAGCTGTCATACTCGACAGCTCATGCTGTTCCACCTGCACCCGTCCTCACAGCTCCAACTGCAGTGCCATGGAGTCAGTAGTTCCTGATGGTTGATCTTCTCCTGTTCCTTATGCATCACACAAGGCAGGACACAGAGCCCGAAGCAACTGAGTGCTGAGAAGTGAGCCACTCTCTGTGCTGAGAAGGAAAGAGGAAACAGGCAAGCACCTGCCTTCTCAAATGGGTCTGCAAGCCCTGAGAGTAACTACTGGGACTCCTCTCAATGGAGAGTGACAAGAGGAGATTCAGGCTCCTCTCCATCTCCTCCTCAATGGCTCCCCCACTGCACCCGGGATTGAGTGTTTGCTCCTTTCCCACCATCACTATTCTCAAATGCCACTGGCACAGAGGGCAGAAAACAAGGAATGTAAATGGGTTTGGAGGAAGGGAGGGGGAATTTCTGTGCACACTTACATTGGCTCAGTAAGCCTCTAAGCAAAATGTGGCATTTTGTTGGTGTGTGGGAGAGCTGGCCAGAACATTAAAGAATAAACTCTGTAACAGGAGGAAATCAAATACACCTAAGGCGGTAATAAAATAGAATATCTTGGAATACCAGACTATAGGAACTGAAACTCTTCCCATCACAGAACTTCATGAGCAGGACATAGCTTTTGCTCTGACCCTATTCATTAAGGAGCAAACCCCTCATTTGCACTGACAAGTTGAGAACAAACTGCAATGTCGTGACTGAAAGCACCATCTGAGTAAGTGAAAAAAAAAAACCCAGAAAAAAAGGCTTCTGCCTTTGCTGCTGATTGTGTATCTCTGATAAGACAACAGCAGATTAAGACAGAGGTAAAAGAGTAAAGAAAGAAAACTCCTTCCTAAATTGCCAAAAAAGTACACGATAAATATAGAACTATGCCCTCTAAATTCACACTCCCCTAAATTTCATAGTATGTTGATACCACACCACAGCTGCACTGAATTATCATTATGTTTTAAGCTTGTACAGTTTGTTGTCTTCCCTAAGACTCTTCAGTCATAGCTCTTCAAGTCCCTGCACACGGAAAGAAGATCTACTTGGACTTACGTCCCATTCTCTCTTAAGTTACGAGAAAAAGGGGATACTTGAAACTCTTATTTCAACTGGCGCTTTTGTTTTATATAGCTATTGCTACCATTTTGTGAGTAGTAAAATATTTTCTAAGAAACAATGCTTGTTAACATTTTGTCTTTTTCAGTGTGAAAAGACAGGCGTCCTCATCTGTGTTCTTCAAACTTTAGCCCAGGCCAAGAGGGCATCCTTTTCTGGCAGGACTTGCAAGAACAGGATTACTCATGTCAAGAGAGGGCTGTGTATTTGACAGCTGTTGTCTCAGCCAGCACTGACACAGATCCTGGGACCTTCAGGACTTCCAGTGCTGAGCAGCAACTGCTTGAACCTGAGCTGGCCAGGACTGTAACAGATGCCTTGTTTGTAACCACAGCACAGAATGTTACGTGCCCTACCACAATGGAAAGAGAACTTTTCTTGCCTATTTCTAAAGGTAACACAGAAAAGACTAAATTCTCTACATAAAATTATTCTGAAACAATTCTCAACACCACCACAGACCGTTGACCAACAGTTACTCCAACACCAGAGACAGACATTTAACCAGAGCATTAAGGTATCCTGCCTCTGGGTGTTTCCCACAGTCCTGCAGACTGCAACGCAATGCAAATAACCAAGAGCTGAATAAATTCCATTCTTACAAAATCTGACCATCTACAGCTAGTTAAGATTCAGAAAAAAAGATTTTTACTTTAATTCAGTTAATAGTTCAGGTCTTGAAACAAGAAGTTCATTCCTCCTGCCTCTCCTGTTGAGCCACTGTATTAGACACAGCAAATAAATAAACACCTGGACAATTCTGCCTTAGGCAGTATCATTGATTTTTCACTGACTTACCATCTTCAGAATATTCTTAGAAGTAGTGTACAGAGGTGGGTATTGTAACTCATTATTCTGAAAAATGTGAAGCATAATATATTCCCTAGCACAGATGCTGTAAACTTTTATAATGTACACTTCATATAACCTTTTGTAATTGTCATTCTTATACAACACCCTCAAGTATAAGTCCAAGTTATCTATACCTAAACAGTCTTTATGTGACACTACTTTGTGAAAGGCTCCTAAATCTTCCATGGGAAAAAATCACTCTGCAAGGGCATTATTTCAAGTCCTGCATCATAGCAATTTTAAATTTTTTTTCATCCTAACATGTGCATGTAATATTAATGTGGATGTATGCCATTATAGGGCTTTGGGTAAGGCAAAAGAACAGAATTCTGTAAAATGTATTTTACTGGGGGAAACAAAAAAAAAACAAACAAAAAAAAGCAGGTCTAATAGGAAATCCAGGTTTTACCAGTTGTCCAGTTTTAGAAGTATGGCTTTGATTTATGGATCAAAATTGCTCATTTATTATTATATCTATACTGCTTTGGGCAATTTTGACAGTTAAAATTTAGTTTTATTGACCAATGCAGCCAGGTTAGCCACAAGGGGACTAATGCACACACAGCCTGCTGCACTCAAGAAGCTATGATTTGATTCCATGACCAAGTCAGACTGGGAATCACAACCAACATAACAATAAGTTCCAAATCTCGATGCTCGAGGCAAAATACTTACTCTAAAACCAATCCACTATTAAAAGAAGTTGGGAAAGAATTTTGTGATAGCAGCCTCCATGCACTGTTTATTGTAGCTGATATATTCCACCAATGCTTCTGTCAGCAAAGGACGCAGGGTAGTACAGAGGAAACCTTTCTTTAATGATTGTGGACAACAGATAAAGCTGGAAGAAGGAAATGAAAATGCAAAATAGAATCAAAGGTGTGCTCTAGTACTGTGGCTTACCAGGGATCTGACTCTTGAGAAAAATGTCTTGAAAAAACTGCCTTTTTTTTTTCCTAAACCAGATTTTATTCATATATACATAAATATGCATGGGTTCATGTTGCAGCTTTAAAGACTTACAAGTTTACTTTAAAAAAAAACTTACTGGAATGATTTTAAGCCAATGTTAATTTAGGCCTAAGCTATTATAAAATTAGCATCTTCTGCAATCTCAATTTATTGCTCCATTGTGAAGCCCCTTGTGATACATAAACAAATCTCTGAAGAGAAACAAATCAATAAAGTGTCTAATTTGATTAACCATGTTTTTAAATTCATCAAGACAACTGTACAAAAATAAAACACTTACTTGTCAGTATTTTCCATGTCTTCTTTTCATCATCATAATACTGAACCAAATTGCTGGGTAGCCGGTCAGGTCCGGGAGGCAATCCTCCAACCAATAACAGCATTTTCTTATTGGAACGAATTCTTCACCCAAAACAAGAGGAAAGATGAACAACCACATTACTGAGGAGTATTTTTAGTGGCAAAAAAATCATAACCATCAAAAGAATGTTCACTGCTTGCAGCTTTCTATTTCATTTTTTTGTGTTTCTTTTCCCAATCATGTCTCAACAATTTCTTGAACCAAGCAGAAAAATGATCAGAAAAGCTGCGTATCTCTCTACTCATAGAATAATAAGCTTCCTTTATGCAATTTGTTAGAGGTTCATTCTAGAACGACCTTTTTCTTATATTATCCCTTTAAATCATCACTCTTTACAGCTGAGTACACATGAAATGCTCTGGAGTTGTACTAAGGTTAAGCATTAAAGTTGCATGTCAAAAATCGTATTAGTCAAAATCATTATTATAAGCCATTCTACACTCAAAGAACCTTGAAAAAATTAAGGTTATGCAGAGAGTTTGTGAGCCAACTCTTTAATCACACACTGAACTTCAGATATATAGTTTAGTACAATTAGCAGCATTGGGCTAATGGTTATGGGTTAAATGCTACTTACAAGCACTTTTGTTTGTTTAATTTAGTCCAGACTCTTGCTTTCATTCTCCCCCCCGGCTCTCCCCCTCGTCTTTCCCTCCCCCTGTGCACCACTGGCTATAGCAACACCAATTGGTAAAAATGAGACTGTGATGTTGTTGTGAGCCTCCCCAGAGTGGAGCCCTGCCAATGCTTGCCACTGATCCAGCGGCATGAACCTGCTCAACTGTGCAAAGTCACTCTAATTCCCTCCCTCTGTTTTTCTACCTTCTCCCCCAGGGGGCAACCACTGAAAGGAGTGACTACCCACCCATCAAGAGCTGGCAATTCGCTGCTATTAACCGTGACCGTGATTCCCAATCTGCCTGGCAGTTCTTAAGAACAGGACTGCAATGTCTCATCTGCAGTAAAAGTGGTTATCTGCACCCTGGCCTCCAATGCCCCACCTGATGAACGTACGATTTCTCTGCAGCATTAAGGGATTTAGCACAATTGTAAGTGAAAACTGGAGGGGAGGCCCAGACCCCCAGATGAGCCCTGATGCTTTAATAGTCACTTTGCATATAATTGAACTTTCTCCAGTTATACTTAGCTTGGGTGAGATAACACTGAAATAAAGGTCTAGGCTCAAAATGTTCCTGTTAGGTAGGAAGGTGACGGTAGCCTGGAAAACATCCACCCATATGAATGACTGTGCAGCAGGACCACACATTTGATGGAAAACACCCTTGTCAAACACCGTTTTTTCCAGGCATGACAACACCTGTGTAGCACTCTGTGTGTCAGTCTGCAGCAAACTCCCTGGCCAAGAAAGGCACAGACCACCATGAACCAAAGCCTACCACCAGAGATGCTCATGGCAAGGTCAAAGCACCACCCAGGAGCTCCAACCTCAGCAGTGCACTCCAGCAGTGGGAGCATTACGACTGAGGCACACTCATGGTTTCACTCCAGCTGCTACCTAGAATGTGTGTTGGTGACCCAAGGATTTGTATTTGCACCAGGACTGCATCTTCTCTTGAGAGGAATGGGCAAAATGAACTAGATTGTGCTGTAGGCATGCACCAACCACAAGGAACATCCTCCAGGAAGGGAACACAGAACTGACGGCTTGATTCACAAAATGCTCCAGAATAAAATCTGTCAAATGGCTGTCCCAAAGAGAACTACAGACTACAGATACATCTGTGACAAGGATGGCCAGGAAACTATCTGGCATATGGCCTTATCTGTTTTTTAAACAGATTTAGGACTCAGAGAAGGTCATGAATTGACAGTGGATAAAACAAAACCCTCAGTGCAGGAGCAGGAGTTAAACCGTGGGGGCAATGACACTGTCCCATGCTGTCCTCCCCCTTGATTCTCTCCCAGCTTGGGCAGAGCCCCTGCAGTCCCTCAGTCTTTCTGACAAGCCAGCCTTTGATGCCTGCACTGCACCTGCTATGTGCTGTCAAATGAGGATTGTTACCTGCCCAGCAGACTGTGGCTGTGTAGGATATGAGGAACCGTCTCGTGATCACTGTCAGCACAGATTCCATAGTGAGACCAAGCTCTGGGGAAAGCTTACTAAAGCACTGCCAGCGTCTTTTAACATTCAGTCTCCCCAGCAAAGTTTTTAGTGAGAGAACATTTGATAAAAACTATGCAATATGGGAGTATGATAAACTGGTTTTGGTATGAGTTAGGGATGACTGCCCATGTAACAAGTGGCAGAGCAAACCAGAGCCATAAGTCAGTTATGCATGGCCATCCCTAATGATGGAGAATAAATTGTTTATTCCAACCCTCCTGGTGTTGTATGTTATATCACAATCAACTCCCTGTGTATTGTAAAATTCAGAATGCCCTTGCAAGGTTTACTTGATAAAGGAGTTTGTTTTGATTTTCATCTTTCATCTGTAAAACTCCCTTCTAACTCCAAAGCACTGTGAAAATCCAATGAATGGCCAAGGCTCAATAGTTAAGGTGAAGAATGAAATGTCAGATATAACTCTGAGTTTCCAGACTTTGGCAGTTGCAACTATCCTTAACATTACTTTTTCAGCTAAACAGCCTGAGAAGCTACTGCTTCTTGAGAAGCAGCAGTGCTGCTATGCTTACAAATTATTAATTTTTAAAATATGCTTAAAATGGGAAGGAGCAAGAACAAAGACTTTTAGTAAAAGTTTAGTAAAGAACTTAATAGTCAACAAAGTCTCTACCAAAAGCACAGGGAAATTTCACATGGCAAGGAAGAGATGGGTACTTATACTCAAAATATCTAATTTGTCTGCATTGAGAGCTCTTCCAATGAACCAAGTAAAGACAATACAGTGGCTAAAGACATGCAGGTTTTAAACTGATATATTTCCTTGGAGCCAAATCTCGTTTTTAAGTTTTAATGTGAAATACTGTAATTTAGGTTTTGAAAAAAGATTTTCTTTATTATGTCATATTTATGTTTCATATTGCACTAAGCAGAACTGTTGGAATCTTACAATGCATTCTAAAATATGAAAAGCATGTAAATGGCCACTGCTTATATGCAGAAGACTTTTCCAAATATTAATAAAAATGTAATTCAGTGAAACATTATGAGGAAGACAAAAAATACATGTAATATATTGAGCATGATAAGGCTTCCCCCTTTCTTGTATCATTACATGTTTGCTATTTGGATAACTCAAATGTTCTTCATTATATCTGACACACTTCTTTTTTTCACAGTCCTTATTTTACAGTCTAACATACTACTCAGTTACATGCTGTGGTTCACAGTATCCCCCAGCAAGGATTTTATAATCACCTTGTGTTCTGTTAATAGTAGTGGGTCTTGGTCAGGGAAGGCTAAACCGTGGGCAGGCAGGCTGATGTCATGGCAAAAAAGTTGAGATAAATTCACCCACATGTTATCTTGAAAGCATTACTTAGACTTAGACTCCAAAACTCTAGTTCTCACTGATGAACATGCACATATTGTTATTATTCTGCACACGCTTTGCAGTTTCTGTTCGGCTAAGATTTTAAAACACTTAATTCACCTTAATTAAGTTCCTGGGTACCTCATGTGGTGTGAAATTTATTTTGTCTACTTACAAGACTGGAAACCAAAGTATATTTCAAAGTCAACATTTTCAAACTTGTGTAGTTTTCCTCAGGCAGACAAACCCAGGAATTTGAGTACTCACAGAAGTGGCTTCATTTTCAGAGATACCCATCAACATAACTAAATCCTACTCACTTCAAAGGCAGCAGCAGACACCCATCAGCTCTAAAACTCAGATTGCCAGTCCATGGTCTAAACTAACCATGAATATTCATGGCAAGAGGCTGAGCCCAAGAGAGTTTATAGACTCACAAGAAATCAGTAGGAAAGGCTGTAAGAGACCTCAACACTCCTACTCTTTTGCAACCTTGATAGCCCCATGTTAATAGAAAATGCATGAATGGGAAATACTCCTCTTGTACATTGTTTTTCCTTATTAACATATCCATCAATCTTGCACTGGTAGGTTTTCCTTATCTGGGCAATTAGTAGAAGTTCATTCTACAAAAGCTGGCAAGAAAACAAGCCTCAACAACAGGTTTGCTCCAGACTCTTCCAGTTTTTAAACAATGCACTGAGGCTCTGCATTAGGGAATGCAAAGAGAAGGAAAGAATAAAACCATGAAGTGGCAATTCTGTGGTTTTTAATGCATCCAGTGTAGTGTTACGCACCAGAAAGAGCAATGTATCTTAAGACATACAAGTGATCACAGTCATTAATAAAGAAAAAGAAAAAAAAAAAAAAAGAGTATTCAACTATACTTTTCTCTTAACTTAGGGCTATAGTAAACCCAGAAGTCTGGATCATCAATTGTCTTTTCATACAGGCTATCACCATGGCTTTGAGTACAGAGAGAGCTGGGTAGCTCTTCAGAACAGGGACTTGACAGATGTGATGCCATCCTTGCTCCTGCTTCAGTGCTGACCTTAAACACAGCAAAGCCAAACTGAACTCCAGGTGTTTGCTCACTGAACTCAGGCACAAACAAAACCAGCCTTAAGACCAGCGCAGACCCAGCAAGGGCAGACGAATGCGTGGTGAGTTTTACCTAAATCCTCGTATCTCATTACATCAAAGGATTCAACAGTGATACTGTCAAAATAAGTAGCAAGAATCTCAGAACAGGGTACTGTATCAACCTGCAGTAGAAACAATTTATTTCAGAGAGGTTTAGATACCAACCACGAGGTAATAGAAAAAGAGATACTGTCCCAATCAACATCTCTGTTGCAGACCTTTTGTTTGTTAGCACAAAAAAACTAATCTCATCTTCAGAAACCAGGATGGTCATTAGCAACCCTTTCCTTCACAAAAGGCATCTGGAGGAGTGCTGTGTTCAACAAAAATGTAGTTGACAATCTAGTTGCAGTCTACAAAACTGAAAAAATGTTGAAAGCATTCATTTGCCCATAACTGAAAAAAAATGTTTCGCCATCAAGAACATGCAATGTGATCTTCAACAATTACCTTCCCAGCCCCTGGATGGGCATTTTGGTGCGACAAAAGTGTCATATGAAAGTTGCTTATTTCCTTGGATTTTGGCTTCCGTAGTTGACTGCAAAGATAGCCATGATTAGTAACACATGTTTAATAGAGAGGAAATCTAATTATCCGGGAGTTTAACGATGAACTCAATGAAAGCCATAAGGTACAATGTAAAATTTATTTTGGACAAAGGAATTTTATGAGGATTTGTTATCACATAAAATGAATTAACAAACATCATAACCTATAGGTGAATAGGCATCCAGAATCGCTTCCTAACCCTACAGCACTGCTAGGGGAAGGACCTAGTTCTCACAGTCAACAGACCAAGCCCTGCATAATGTCTTTCTCTTTATGGATAAAGCACAGACATTAAGAATATCCTGATTTTGTCAAAATGTAAAGCATGATAAAGTCTCTTGAAAATTATGGCCAATAAATTGTTTAGTTCTTCAGTTCAAAGAATGTTCAAAAATTTGCTGAAGGTATGGAAGTTACTTTATGAATGGATTTTTTTGCCTCTTCTAATTTGTACCTATTGTCCCAGGCATACTAGAAAGAATGTGAAAAAACTTTCTAGAAATACTAAAAACCTGGAAACCAGTATTATCATGAAGATTTTGGTTTTCATGTTTTCATTCTCCATGTAGACATGCTTGGCAGAAGGTCCCAAGTACCAGTTTTTATTGCAGCAGAGCTCACAGTAATGTTCACTGAAGATGATGCTCATTTAATACATGTTGCTGACCACTGACAGAATTAAGTGTAGGAAGACCAATACTAAGCTGAGAATGATTTGCTGCAGACATTGACTATTGGTTTTCTCCTCTGAATCCATTAGAATTTTTTAAAATTTTGTCCAACACTTATTAAAAAAAAAAAAAAAAGAAAAGCATGGAAAAGAATTAGCTAATATTTGCTTTAACAGTAATCATTCCTTTTCCTTCTAAAAGCAGAAGTCTAAGGGTAAGTGAATATTTTATCCAGCAGGTCACACCTAGCTGTTACAAAGTTACCTTACAAGCTAAAGGTTCCTTTATTTCTGAAGTTGTCAGGAAATTTCCATACCCAGTATTAAAATAACTTAGAATCTGTTTAAAGCTCTGAAAACCCCATTTTTTTCTTTATGGGGGGTTGCCCACTACTGTTGATCTCTAAGTTAACATTTAAGAGTTAGCTTCCAGCTTTTAGCTGGAAGATTTTTCAAAGGCAATGTCCTTTCCTTTTTGGGGTAAAAGCCTCTGATGTAATAGGTTAGCAACTATCCTGGAAGAGTAACACCTTATCCAGTGCACCTTTGGGAAGAACACAGAGGAGTGTCCTTCTCATCTTGGCCTCCTTGCACTATCAGATCTGAATGCTAAAGATATCGTTACTAACCACACACTGAGTATCTGGAGCGTTGTAAGGGAGATGAATTCAAAGGAATGTAACTAGCAAAGCAAATTGATGAATGAGACACAAAACCTCCTGTGTCATGAATCTTCTTGGTAAAACTGCTCAAACAATAGATTTTCCTCACTGATGGAAGTTCTAGAAAACTTGAAGTAATTCCCTTTATCCTGGATACAAAAAGTCAAAGCTAAGTGCTTTTACAAATTGCTTTCCCTTCCTCACCTCATTTTGTTTGGCCTTTTTTTGGATTTGGTTTGTTGGTTGGTTCAATTTTTGGGGTGCTTTTGTTTTTTTCTTCTGTTTGTTTGTTTGTTGGGGGTTGTTTTTTGTTTTTCTTTTTCTGACAGATGTTGTAAAATGGAAATGCTTTATAGACTGCTTCAAAGTCACCAAATCATCTTTTTAATTTTCTTTCCCCTAGGAAATTTCAAGCAACTCTTATTTTTTGATTTCCAGATTGTGGAAAGTCAAAAAAGTCCTTTTTTGTTTGATTCTGTGTCTGATGTGCATGTCAACAGGTCTCTGCATCAGAGGCTGTGTTCACTCCAGCTGAGGCTCCTTTTCCTTAGGAAGCCAAAGGAAAGAAACACACCTGGCTGCCAGCTCACTCTAGGTATGACTTGTTACCTTTTCCACTGGTTTGTTTGGTTTTGTTTTTGGTTTTTTGTTTTGTTTTTTACTGAAAGAAGGCATCAGTTGGGGAATGCAGGAAGGACCAACTGTGGCACCAACTTCTATTTACTTCCAGCTTCACTGCAAACCGTCTGCTTCCATTGAACTTGGCAGCTGGCAATATTTGCTCAGTTCATTGTCTGCTTTCCAAGAATACAGCAAGTGTTGACTACTAAGTACTAGGCATGACGGTCTTTAAAGAAAATTTCAGGGAAGCAGCAAATATGAAAAATGATGCCAGGAAGTATCTACCAGTACTTTTCAACTTTCCATAGTCTTCGATTTCTTTATATGGGCCTTTGGTAAATATGTAATACCAGACAGAATCTGTTTCAACAAAACTAACATGAGAGATGTTTACAGAGCAGGGGAGTCCAGCTTAAATGCTTCTTTTAGGTTCCCTATTCCCTGCACAATCTTTTCAGGCCATGCTGAGCAAATAACAAACCTTGCTCTGATTTAGAAAACATCTTTGATTTTTAAAACACAGGAGTAGTTTGAAAAGATGTAACAGTATTTTTACAGATTATACTAATTTTTTCATACAACACGAGTTTAACAGAACCAAAGCTTTTTTCTGACAAACTATTTTCTGTTGATTTTGTGTTCTGCGTTAGCTATCTTCACTCCCCTTGCCCCTAAGGCTCCCTGTGCTTTCTCTTCAAGTACAAATCCAAACAATTACCACCACAGCTCTGTTCCATTTACTGCTCAGCAGTTACAGACTCAGAACCCCCATATTCTTCTGCTATAAAGAAAAAAGCTATAGTGACCCCAGGCCACAACATGCCCTCTAAGACCCTCTCCCTTTCTATCTCTTCTCTCCACATGAAGGGGATGCATATCAGGCAAAGAGTGAACAGAAAATCTCAGACCAGTAGCCAAGACATATATGTGTGATGCTCACCATGATCCTACAACACTCCATTTGTAAAAGGTACATCCTAAGCATAAATCATTCCAGGAGGATGTTTTCTGAATGAAATGGGAGTTGTCTAGAAGGCTTCTGCACTACTCACAATCTATGTACTTCCCAACAGGACTGAGATGGATTGTGTTGCCAAAGGATGGGCAAGAACAGCACAGGAACTCATGGGGGAGAGCTCTTCTTTCAGGAACCTGCATGACTTGTAAAGCTGCTACATAGATTGTCACAGGTGGTGGAAAGGGGTATTTTTGCCCCAGCATTTGAGGAAGAAGTTTCCATTTTCATAGGCGCCTTGTCATCAGTTTGAGTGGCTTAGTAAGGTTACTTGGTTTTAAACTTAGTTTAGTTTTCCATCTCTAGAACAAGCTGTTCTGAAAACCAGTGAAAGATTTCCCCTCAGAAAAAGAGTTTGGAGATGCAGATGCAGGTATTTGAAGCTGCTTCAAGTGCTAAAAGGGCAGGGTGACAAAGCCAAGGAGGAGCGCAGTTCAGCAAACTGCAGCAGCCTCTAAAGACCCAAGCACAGAGGTCTGGAGCAGCGGCATGTGAGAGGTTGGGAGCCTGGTGGGAGGGGCACTCAGGAGTCAGGACAACAGAGGATTCCACAGAGGGGACAGACAGAGGTAAAGTTCAGTAGATTGGATCTGGGAAAGAGCTCTATCATCCAAGGACATAGATCAGGAGGGACTGCCAGTTCTCAAAGGACACAATTCCAAGTAGTGTCTCCGACTGGGAAACTGGCTCTCAGGGCAAATACCCACCCACACAACGTGCCTGGCAACCCTTCTTCACCTGCAGCTGTTGGAAAGATGGTTGTCCATAAAAAAGGCCATTAAATGTCCTTCATAAATTATGTTTCTCCTAACAAATACTATAACTGAGCCAAAAAAATGGCTATCACCTATGCCCCTGCAGCTCTCAAATATTTTACCAGCCAGGACATATGTGTCTTTAAAAAGGCTCCCAAGGACTTTCCTGACCCACCAGTCCTTTTAGGATAGTGGTGCTTCCTCTGTCCATAATGTGAGCTCCAGGCCTCCCACCCTTTTGGAAACTCCACGTCTCTCCACTTACACTTTAGCATGAGCTAGTCTCCAATGGCAAATGAATGCACATGAGGCAAGTAAGGAAAGTAGGTGAGACTAACTAGGATTAAACTGACTACAGGTCTGTGGTTCACTACCCCAGAGCCTCTAATGTGTCAGCCTCCCTTCTGCAGCTCAGCTGAGAGAGTCCTGGCACATGTACAATTTCCTGATATTAATTCAGGCACATAAAAACTGATCCAAAGCTCACTAAAATAAACCAGAGCCTTACATCCACTTCATCCATACTTAACGCAAAACTTAATAATTCACATACATTTTAAGATACGTTTTTCCTATCAGGATGTAAATTCAGCATCTGTAGTATTTCTCACTTGCAATTAATCATAAGAATATTAGTTAAAAATCCAAGTATTGCTGTTATGATCACACAGGGACAGGTAGGTGGTTGTAACCAGAACACAGAGTGCATTTAAATGAAAAAACAGACACTTTTTTTACAACCACCAAACATGTCCTGCTGAGATTCTACAAAAATCTCAGCAGAAAAAGAAGTCAAATTGAACTACGGTCTGTGAGATTTGGAGACAAATAGTGTATGCAAGAAGGAAATTATTTAATTGACAAGGGATGTAACTGGTTTCTGCAAATTTTTAATCTCCTCTGTAGAAAGTAAAACAGACCAGGAATATATGTCTTCCACATAAATGCCACCGTCTCACACTGTTCAGCACCTTATATTTTCCCTCTTCATCAACAGTTATCATTTTCCTACCAAATGAAAACTGTTCATGTCATCTTCATCACCCATCACTGTTTAATTTGCTATCACTTTCACTAATACTGCGTAACACCAAACAGTCTGGATGACACCCTCTCTCCACTGAAATAAAATTTAAAAAACCAAACAGCAAACCAAACCACCTCTACAACTAGCTTTAAGAGGACCAGAATTTGCACTTTTAATCTCCCCAAGGTCTGGTAGTCCAGGGAATAAAAGTATAAAAAACCAGCTGGGTCTGTACATGCTGGGACTTTGCTGAGCCCATAAAATAGCACGGGCAGGCTTAGCCTTCTTATCTCTTTGTCTTCTCATTTCCCTCTTTTCTCCGGTGCTCTTTAATTCTGTATTTTCTGCCTAGGACTATTCCTATTTTATGTCATTTGGCTGATACCCATCCATTTTTCCTCCCCCAAATCTGAAAAAGCTTTCCCAGAAACTGCAATATTCAGCTGTTATTGACAACAGATGCTGCTTCTGCCAAGAATTAGTGTTTCCTTTTTTGTTTCATTCTCTATCTTCTTTTTATCTCCCAGGGTCCTTTTTGTTTTGCTAGTTTCCTTTCCTGTCTGGTATCCTATTCTTACATTTTTCTCCCTTCAAAACTATCCTTCTCTCACCTCTTCCCTCATTTGTACTTTCCCGCTTCCATTACTTATATCCCGTTTCTCCCCTAGGGTATCTCAACTCCTTTCTTTTCCTGCATTTCCTCCTTTCTCCCAGTTTTACTTCCCTCAGTCCCCTCTGCCTTCAGGTATGGAGCTGTATTTGCTGCTCCGTCGGCAGATCCTGGGAGGGGCAGACCAGCCCAAACACACTTTGCTGGTGAGAGGAGCTGCAGGTGGTAATGCCCTACCCCCAAACTTTTAAAAAATTGAAAACACATATCATGTATTCTATAAAATACATTGTATTACACAATAAGCACAGAGACATTTTAATCAACTCAGTACTCTGGTGAAGATCCGAGAGTCAAACAAATGTCTGGAATATAAACTTTGCTCTATCCAAGTGCGTTTTCTTCCCAGAACTACAGAAGATGATACAGCACAGAACTACGTGTCTCTTTCAGGGACAGACAAATATAATTTAAGCCTAATGTTTGGGGTCACTCACCCCACTCCAAGTTGAAATCAACTATGATTTTTCCTAGTGACATCAAAACTGACTGTGTCTCAGAGGCTTTAACAGCAGGTTGTACGCTGAGGCCCTGATGAGGTGAGGATACTGAGCCAACAGTATTACTAACTTTGCTTAGAGCTGAGCACCTGATTAAACATCAAATCAAAGCCAAAACACCCATCCCCTGTGGTGAAGTCCTAAACCTCAGAGTGCACAGCAAGGCTCAAAGTCAGGAACACAATTCTGCAACTTCTTAAATTCTGATAATTTAATTGTTGTACCTTGAAAATTAATTTTACAAAAATACATCATTGAAGGATTACCTTCTCTTAGGAAATGTAATGAAAAAACCCTACTCCCTCTGTAGGTAAACGGTATTTTTCCCTGCAGCACAGAAGGCAGCTCAGGTACTTCCTAGCCCCAGCATCACTTGCACTGCAGGATTTGAATTTGTGGCACAAACATTATAAATACCTTTGCTTACAGAGCACAGACTGGCTCTTGTGATCCCAAATCTCTGTCCTCCACAGGATTAACTTTGTAGTTACATTTCGGAGAAGAATTAGTAGATTTTGAGCTTCCTGTTATATTCATTTCCATTAAGAAACAAAAGTAGCCCTGATGCCAAATGTACTCCAAAGTGTGCATATAGATATGTAACATAAGTGCTTTTTTTTAAGTAGCTTGTTACAAAAAAGAAAGAAAGAAAGAAAGAAAGAAAGAAAGAAAGAAAGAAAGAAAGAAAGAAAGAAAGAAAGAAAGAAAGAAAGAAAGAAAGTTAGAAAGTTAGTTGCTTTTAAAAATGCAGAAAAGTTACTGGCAAATTCTAGCCGTGAGTGCAATTCTCCTTTCTTGAACATGTAGGAAGCAGGTGGCTTATGGCACTGGGCTGCTTGCATATCTCAACCCTTACTGTACTGTGCAGGAGCTACTGCACTGCACAAGAGGAACAGTTAATCTCTTTCTAAAGAGATCTTTGGTGAATGACCTTTCGTTAAATTCCAAATTACCAAAGTCACCATTACTCACAGAAAAAAAGTAATTGGAGTTTTGAAGTCTTTTTCTGTGAAATAATTTTTATGTATTTGCACATGTACTTCACTGTTAGTTACTTTTAAGATTTTCTTCCGCAAATTAGTAACTTAAGGAACGCTGCAGATTTCCTTCCTTAAAATAAAATTTTACGGAATGATTGTCAACCTGTTAAAATTGCTACTTTAGAGAAACTATGAGTAACAGAGAGAACAAATCTGGAAATCTCTGTAGTCTTGAATGTTTCTCTTTTTTCCTCCTTCATTTTTAAGAAGACATTTGTACACTTAGGCAGCCTGGCAAAATCTTAAAGTGATTAAGATTCAAAGATGGGCCTTCATGACCTTTATGAATTTCCAGGAATATCATCCAAGACCAAAAATGAAAATATAACAATTTCATTCTGCATTACTAGGCATTTCAATATCTCCAATACTTTAACATTTGGAGTGAGTTCTAATGCCTGCTTATAAATAAATCTGAATGGTTTTGCTCCCATTTCACTGCCACTAAAGAAACCAATCAAGAGAAGCTAGTTACAAGACTGTCATTAGACACATATTAAAGTTGGGAAGGTGACAGCATGTTTTCACCCACTGTGGTTAAGGGTCTCTGAAATACCACTGTCTGTTTGCACAGACATGCAGACCTACTACAAATAAAAAAGTAGCATTTGTGGTATTTGGAGGCTCCTGTAAGTCATTAAGTGCAACTTAGACTCTCATCTAGGACTACCTAAGGTGCAATCCCTTTGTGCATGCTCCTGCTTACAGGGAAAGCCAGCTCCCAGCACCAGCAATATCAGATTCTTGCAGCATCCATGACACTTGTAAGCATTCAGTGGTCAGAACACCACTACATATCCTTCAAATGACATGGACCACTGAAGCTGGAAAGGTATCTTCACTGAACCAAGCCGGCTGGTATCTCAGCAATCCACCAGGACACGAGCATCAGCTTGCCCCCGGCAGCGTGCAGAATCTTGCCTGAGGAGTTAGTGGGGTTTGCATTTTTGAAAGTCATCACTTTTGAGCATTGAAATGCTAAGGGTAAGCACCAACTTTCAACAGTGGCATCTCAGAAACACTCTATGATGCAAAATAGTGGTATTTGATGTTTTTGATTTCAGAATGAGACTCAGTTAGACAACAAGGTAATAAGCATGACAGAACACTAACAGAGTGAGCTAGCCAGAAATAGTAAAAAATAATAGAAGAGCTCACACCATCTCCAAAGTTAAACCATCTACTCAGATTACACAGAGAATCTTCTGCACTAATGCTAATAGAGTATATTATCTAAAATATGTATTAATGTACTAGTTTCTTTCTTGTTGCTGTCAAATCATTAGTATATGCGCCTACTAGTTAAAAAGCTTGTCATAAGCTGAATAATACAAAGTGTGGTTTGATTTCTGTGCTACCACACCACTGTATTATACCAACACTAGAAGATAGTATTATCTTTCCATCTGTGAATGAAGTATATTTTAAAAGAAGATAATTTTTTCATGTTTACTCCTTGTTAAGCTACATGCTGTGCATTCACTTCCTAACACCAACCTCGTATCGTCAATCTTTGACATCATGATTCATCACCTTATTAAATGAAAATAACTGACATGTCATAGATGTAGGGACTACGAAGTCACAAGTTTCCACGCACAAACAGGAACATCACCCCACCAACAGCAATACCAGGGTGTGCACAGCCGATGCAGTTATTTATGCAAATAACAGATTTAGGACTTGGCTATTACAGTTTGAAGACGTAAGCCCTTGTTCAGGAATAACGTTGTGGGGGAAAGAAAAAATAATTATGGTCAAAAAACCAAACCAAACCAAAAACAAACAAACAAACAAAACCAAAAACAAACCCAAAACCCAAAAAACCCCAAGCCTCCCCAACCCAGCTTCCCAACGCGCGGGCGGCCAGAGGGCCGAGGGGAGGGGACGGAAAGTTTGGCGGTGCAGGGGGCGGG
>WBMY01017042.1:189570-207178 GCA_013397315.1 Donacobius atricapilla
AATTGTAAAAAAAAAAAAAAAAAAAAAAAGGGGTAAGAAAGGAAAAAAAGGTGAAATGTATGCCCTTGAATGAAATGCACAGGAAAGGAGGCTGGAACAAACACTCACAGAAAGTTTTACCTGGTGTGAAAGCCTCAAGCCCCATCCCCTTTCACAGATGATGCTCAGGCTCCTGTTAATTAAAACACACACCAGGAGTGGGACTTTGAATGCCAGGTCTCATGGTCTTTCTCTTTGACTTGGCCAAGGATGCCAATGCATTTACAGAGCTGGAGTCAGATTGCTCAGGAATGCAAAGGACTGGAACTGAAAGGCATCAAGGCAGCTTTTGCTTTTATTTATTTTCTGGTGACCTTAATAAAGAAGTTCTGCCCTACCTCTCTGTTTTTTCTTGCCAGATAGATCCCTTCCCCCTCCCTTGGATGTCAATTATTTCTGCAAGGAATTTCCAAGAGAGGTAAGGCAGCTGGTGTTGTAGGGCATGGTATTCTTCCCAAAATGACAGCATCCTATGCTGTTTCTAAAACCACGTTCTTTGATTTCCTCTAGTTGTGGCTTCCTCCCTGCTGTATCCTGTAGGCCACACAGATTTTGACCCTGTTGAGGTGAAGAGAAATGTGAATTACAAGATGCCTCCATTTTGATAGTAGCTGGTGTCTTCAGTCATGTTAGTTGTCTCCCAACTGTAGTAGATGGGAAGAATGATTTTTATATCACGCTTTTTATGCTGAACTTTGCTGCCGTAATGGCTGTCAATAAACCCTATGGGGTTTTGTATCCGTTTGCACTGATTGATGTGTCACACACACTTACACCATTGCAAGCTGCCAAAATATATCCTGGTAGCAAGTTTCTTGGACAAGCATACTGGTATGTCTTGCTCTTTAGTAAAAAGACCTGGTTAATTTTTATTTAACTTTGCTACATTAACTCGAGTTGAAATAAAGTTCAGTCTTAACTTTTGTGTATGATTTGTGGTCACTTATAAGTTACGTTGGAAAAATATTTCCAAAAGTCCTGAGTATGGTATTTTCTAAATGATCTTAAATATTTTGAAGGGAAACTTCAAAGTTTCTAAGTTGGGTGCTTGATTTCAGAGTGGAAAATTAAAGTTCATTTCTTAGAGATGGCAGCTGTTGGCAGAAAATACTACGTGCTTGCTTTCTTCTTCTGTTACTCCCAGACTTGCACCATGTAAAATTATCTTTTTTTGTTCCTTTGGAGCAAAAGTAGATGTACTTGACACTTGGTTTCAGCAGGGACTTCCCATCTCTAACTTATATAGCTAAAACGGTCACAGACTTTAAGGAAACCACTGGGAGCAAAGACAATCTCCCCTGAGGCAATGAATACATAAGAACCCTGAAGCCTTCCCTATCATAGCTATAGGGCTCTGTTCCTAAACTAGATTTCCAGAGAACAATGGGCAGTGGCCCATGCTTTCATCTTTTTAAAGCCAGGGGTTTGGAGGTGTTATCCTTTTAGTCATCATCCTTTTCCTCAGCTCTTCCTATTCCAGCAGATTCCTCAGTTTACCAAAGTCTGCAGAGGCTTGTGGTAGGGAGGTCAATACTACAAGCTCCAAATCACATCTTGCCATTAAAGGAAGAGATCCTGGTGCGGAAGAGGCTTTTATCAAGACAAGATAAGACACACTCATTGAAATCCTGGAGAACAAACACAGTAAATAAACAAGGTAAATACATTTCAGTAAGATTAATTTTATTAAAAAGAGGAATTTCAAATGCCTTATTGTCTGTGCTTGTAATATGAAATATATCTTTGCACAGCTGATGTTTTATAGGGCATTTTTTTGCATATTTTGTTGTGATATATACTGGTATCCTGGTACATCTCAGAAATCAAGTTACATGCACAGTATCTTTATTATTAAAAACTGAAATAAGTGTCAATTCTGAACACCTGCTCTTTTGAGACTGCTGTCAGAAACAGAGCTTCTGCCTCCTCTCTCTGGGGCACAGAATTTGTCTTTTGTGCAAGTCATCTGGCCTGCTGAACTCACTCAACAGTCTGCATTTCTGCCACTGGTGCATTTGAAAAGGTGGAACAGATATTCTGGCACTCGCCAGATCCACGTGGACGTGGATGGGACCTGCCACCACAGGAAAAGAAAGTTCTTTCCAGGGGCCTTCCAGAAAGGTAAAGGCTATGAGTGGGCTGAGTTGTTTTTGTTGGGCAACAAGCCGTGCTAATTGTTTGGACAGATCTGAGCACACAGGTCCTTTTTGAGGTACAAGTGGTGTACAAACAGATGAACAAGAGCACTACTGGCAGTTTCCAATGACATTGCTACTCTTGCTGAACGTTGTTGTACAATCCACCCCGAAGTTTCTGACCTGGAAGTCTGTAAGCTCACACTTCTGAAGGCAGACCTGGCATCCCAGTGCACTGTTCCTGGAGTGAGCAGTGAACTAGTCACTTCATCACTGGTGGTGTCAGTGTAGGAGTAGGGCAGGAGTGGAATATTTCAGGAGGCCGTGGTGGTGGTTGTTAGACCCACGAGTCTGGACGTCTGGATTCCTACCACTGGCACACAGTGATCATACCTGCGTTGGCCTGCACACTTTAGTTTAGCACCTGGGGACCACTCGAAGCTTCTAAGTGCCTTCTTGTTCTCTGAGGAAACCATTTCACTGGAAACCAAGGAGATGCGAGGCATTGCAAGGAGCTGAGAGGGCAAGAAAATAATGAATTGTCTTGAGTCTAATAATACAGATGTAACAACCTTGACCCAGGTGCATCCTTTAATATCTTTATATTCTTTTATATGTTTAATATCTGTGTGCTTCAGTTAACAAATGCTAAAAAGGGTTTTCATTAGTGCAGTCCAAGCCTCTCCCAGCTTGTGGTTCCTCAGCCCTGCTGAGCACATCTGCCCAGCTTCACACCCGGCTAGGTATTTCTGAATGTTTACTATCACCATTGTGATGCCAGTGGCTACTGGAGCTGTGTGACTGTAGAGACTGGCACAACTGGGCCCCGAGGTGCCACAGGTGTCCTGATTGCCTGTGAGGTGTCCTGGTTAATCCATGCTTGCCTAGTGCTTTGAGATTCCTCCCCGAGTACTGGCTGGTTCTATTTACATATTGTGAAGTATTGTTTCTGTGCCTGAATGTATATAAAACAGAAACTTGACTGTAACAAAGAGTCATAATAAGACTAAGTATTCAGACTTATGCCCTGTTTTCCCAAAGCTCTGATGGGGGTGGATCGGGAGCTGCTACATAGTACCTTAAACGAGTGATCCTAAGAGCACTGAGACGCAAGTTGTTCCTCCTCTCACAATCCACAAAAAAGTCAATAGTGTAAACAACATTAAAAAAAAGTAATTTAATGCAATGCTGTGCAATCAAGATGACATGAATAAAGTTTGTACAAAACCAGTAGCTTCTGAAATATCAAAATATAAGGTATTTCTTCTGAAAGAGTTATTAAAATAACTTGGGGGGGAGGCAGAACTCAGAACTGTTAAAAGAAGCAGTTAAGCTTGGGGAAATTGCAATCTAAAAGCAAGGTGGATTAAGCAAATCCTTCTGTACAGAACCATGCTACAACTAGGAGCCCTCTAACCATCACTCGGAAAAGCTTACGCTCTGGGACTCGATTTTCAGGCACATAATACGAGCTTTAGTGATTGTGTCTGCACTGTACTCCCAATTAAGGGATACTCTCTTGTGCTTAAGTCCATTTCTGTTCAGGAAAGCATTTAAGCATTTCTTAAACCATATTCTTAAGTACTCTCTTGAAAGGGAATGCCTTCCTGTTGTGGGATATGTGTGTTCATTTGCCAGTCAGTTTGGCTGAGTTTTCCCAGCCTGGTGCACAGAAGACTCATTGCAAAACTAAGAGGAGGATACATTGGTGGCAAGTGACACTGTTGATTGCTCTAAAGCCACAGTCAGGCTTTGTAAATGTTCCATCCCAGTTGCTTGGTTTCTTGAGGCAGCATTTTGAGACACACGAGGAAAAGGGCAAGCTTCAGAGCAACAGGAGCTAACTGGATTGCAGTGGCTAGAGTACATTTTTGTACTGAAGAAATCCATAGGTTTAATGCGACTCTCATAAGCCCCAACAGAGCACTGTCAGTTTTTAAGGGAGAGAGGAGTTGCAGAATTTTTTTTTAATCCCTTTCAAGCAAAATCTGCTGACAAAGAGTTTTGTTCTCCATCAGTCTAAGTGGTCTGGGGACAGAAATCTTTCCTGTAGAGCTCCATTTTAACTGCCTCAGGATTGTTTTCTCCCTTTGGATGTGGCAGAGAGGACTCACTGGATGTCCAGTCCCTCATGTGGAAATAATGATGTAAAATAAAATGTGACATTAGCTTTGACCACCAAGATGCTTATTCATTAACAATTTTGGGGGTATATGTGTAGAAAAGAAAAGGAAAGGTGAGTTAAGATGTATGGTTTCCACTTGGTTTTCTCCATCTTTCTAAGACAACACAGAGCACCTTCTGACCTGGCTGCTTGAAGACTAGGGCTGTGCTTCAATAGTACAGCCTTTTTTGCTGCAGGGGGCAAGAGGGTGATCTCTCTTGATCTCTCTGTGGAGATCATGTGTCATTGCTTTCTCAGTAACCAGACTTAGCACCATTGTGAAACAGTGAATGTGCTGCTTCTCCCCTTTCCCAAATTGTATTTTTCAAGTCAAGACCTCATCATTTGAATCAGTTAGTTTGCTGAGAGAAAAAACACAAACACAAAACATGGGGCTTTGTGAGATTAAAACCAGGTAATCTTTAATTTTATGTAGTCAGTGAAGGTCAAGCATTATTCCCCTAACTAATGTTGACCCTCGCTAGTTGGTGAGGGTGATTTTGGTGAAATCCATCAGTGGCTCCAACGTAACCCTACTAGCTACCCAGATAAACAAGTCCTCTGTCTTGTTTCCACCAGGTCCAACTGCAGAATAGCTACCTGAGTTTGGTGTAGCATTGTAAAAATACCACTTTTTTGTTTGTTTGTTTGTTTGTTTTGGTCAGGAATTGTGTAAATTTAGTAGCAGATTATCTGGGGGGAAATTATGAGAAAGAAAATAATCCCTTTCCTTTGCTCGAGTGTTTCTCTGCTTCTCAGCAAAGTGGGAAGTTGTGTCCAGCTCTCTCTGTTTCAAATCTGGCCCAGGTAGTAGAAACCAAAAAGAAGACATCACTGAAAGACTGGCAGGGCTCTGTGTATCACCAGCCAGCTGTTTCAGCCCAGTATCTAGTTCACATAATAAAAATATCCTTATATTTGGCTCTGAGTGACGTTGCCTTGAATACAAGCAGATCATCTATGGTCTGCTTTGTCAGGAAAGATATGCCAGCCATTCACAGCTGGAAATTGTTTCCCTGCAATCTTTTCAAAGATTTCCATAGTGTCAAATGGGAAAAGTGAGGAAATCAACAGTAGCTCTATTTCTCTTGGACCAAAGAATTAAGAGGAGACTATAGTTTTCTCTGATATCAACAAGCTCATTCATGAGCCCTGTATCAAAGGTTAAAAAAGCAGGTGTGAAGGTAGATATCATTAATTTTCATCAAAATGCTGATGAAATAGAACAAAGCAATATTTGATGTTGGACCCCAGTCATGAGAATTGAATATAATTTTTTTTTTTTTTCCTTGGGCTCAAGTTCCCTGGGTCATTTTCAGGTACTTATTGCTCACAAGATAACATCTTCCTGTCTTTCCAATGCCTCATATTTATTTACACCAAGACATAAATAAACATCCCAGAAATTCTAGAGCTGAGAAAAATGAAAAAGGCTTCCATTTTAGCTTCATTTGGATACAGCTCATCAGCAGGCCGTTCATAGCTGATATAAAGGGGCAGTACTGGTGGACCCAGTGACTGCTCACCCAAGCTATGAATCTGGCCCACTACTATTTTACCTATGATAAAACTGGGAGATAGGCAAAATGAAGAACCTCCCTTTGCTGAGACATTAATTGTTTTTTTTCAAATTACACATATTTTAATTACAAAAGATTGTAAAATTGTTCAAAATAATAAAAACTTAGGATTCCTGTGTCTCAAGAATAGCTATGATAATAAAAAAAGAATAAGATTAAAAAGAAAGTTATTTATTTCTCCTTGACTTTGGTTTTAGACCTGAATGGATTTTAAGTGCCAAGTGACAAACCCTTTTAAATGGGGTTAACAGTGGAAATTCTGTCTTTTATAAGCCACCGTGGCATTCTCGTAACATCCAGGCTTTTCCAGCCTCAGGTCCACTGTCAAGAACTCCCAGTGACAGAAACCCAGACTCAAAACTAGGGCAGTGACCCAAGTTATTTTGGAAGTTACAGCTCAACATACAAGATTTCGTGCAGTAGCTCTGATGACAAAAATGAATTTACCACATGGAATCTCACAACATTTTGTGCGGTAACTCAGAAAATAACTTGGGTTACCATTGCAAATATATATATATATATATATATATAAAATACACATTAACAGCATTTATAGACGCTGATCTATTAAGTAATTTTCCTACACTACCTTCAGACCTTTTGTCTGAAGCAGAAAAACCATCATTAAAGCTATGGTTTGCCAGACAATTACTTTGTCAAATCTCAAGAAATTGCATAATAAATTGTATACATGCATCAAACATGAACAGCAGAGGGGTATAACAAGCTGTGTATTTCCAGTCCACTTGTTCTTTCATCTAAACAGTAGCTGTTGTTTTGAAGAGTAATCCTATGTTCTTTTCAAGGCACAAAATGTACATATACATTTATCTATCAAACTAAGTAGAAATAATTGAAACACTTAATATGCACAGTAATAAAGAAATGCATGAACAACTTCATTATTAATGTCTATTGATTATTTATGTTTTCAAATAGGCAAATGTAGCTGCTAATATTTTATCATGTTAGTCTATATGTGCATTTTGGCTTTACCTGTTTATTGGCAAGTTTACTATCCACATTATGGGAATTTTTATTGCTGTACACTCATTTGCTATGCGCATAACTGAGGTCAGTTTACGAACTGACTAGTGTTTACTCAATTTGATTACTATGTAACATTGCTGAGACTATTCTCCCTTTGGAAAATTAACTGTACAAGGAAGCCCAGTAAATCTTTACTTAAAAATTCCAAACTTTAGATTGATTTCAGCAGTGGGTCTGTATTGATCTAAAAAGCTTTGCGTTCCTAACTAAAAACTAATCTTTATTTCACCCTTTAGTGACTGCAGCCATAAATATGTTCGCTCATACTGGAGTTTAGTGGATTAATGGTTATTGGAGATTGTGGCTTCCAACTGGGGTTGGTAAACCTTAACCTTTGGAGGACGACATGAAGGCATTTACCCCTTGTAATCTGTAATGGCTGGGTCCCCTTCTGGCAGTTACCTGGGCATTAAAGATGAGGCAGAGCAGGGGATGAGGATTAAAGTACTAGTGGCTCACTTTATCTGTCCAATTACTCGTTGTACTGACCACTGTATCCAGACCTGGCTCTTTTTCTGATGCAAAGGCATTGAAATGAAACAATTTGTTTAATCTGTGATAACAGAACTCTGAATTTTCCAACAACTAGAATTAGTTGCACCTCAAAATTAGTAGACAGAAGTCTTGTGTCTCCTTTCATTTCACCATATTTGTGGGAGATGTTTTATGTGACTCAGGACAGATCTTTCTCACTGTCTCTGACAGAAGATTTTCAAAGGCAGCTGGTGGGAGATATTGCCTTACATTCTACTGCAATGACTTACTAGTTACTATCCCAAACATAATTACACTAATTGTTATAAAAACCGTAATTGCAATAATGTCTTAAAGTAGGGTTTATTCCAGAATGTCATGTTCTGAAATAGATGTCAATTAGCACTTAAGTTATGAACAAGCCATCCCTACAAAACCTTAATTCGCTCAAGTCAGTTTAAGTAACTCAAGAAAGCAATGTGAGGGTAGAAATTATTCCCACGTGTAAGGACTGAAAGATCTGCCCTAACTTTTCATTAAAGAGAATAATGATTATTGAGAACATAAAAAAAATTATTTCATTAGCAATACAGCAAAGGTTTCACTGGAACACGAAATATACAAAATGGTAGATGTCAAGTGATTATATTAACAGACACAATTCAATATCCATTGTTCCAGAAAATATACTGAGCTTAAAAGAGAGATTTCTTCTGCAAGAAATATTGACTCGAGCCAGCCTAAATTCAAGGGAAAGATTTATTTTTCATAAGCAGGTACCATATTGTGACAATCATTTCTATAATTATTCCCATTTGAGAGCATAAGGGATACTTGTGTCAAAAAGGGTGCCTGGTTTTTGGAAACTGATCTTATTTTAAAACCTTTCTTTCTATTTCTATTAATACTTCTATTTTTTGCAAATCAAATTCCCAGGAAGGGAGATTGCTTTTGTAATAACATAGAATTGCAGTTGCTGGCAGCTGTTGTAAATGATTCCAGGCAATTTACGTCCCTTGAGACATTTTCCCAACATCAGGGTAATCAGGGCCAGTGGGATATAATCTGGGGACAGTTTTAACAACAAGTTTCCCATCTTGGACCAAAAAACACAGTCCCAGAGGAGATGGAGGTTGCCCGTTGTGTCTTGACATACACTCCTAACACTTAGCTGCAGATTTTGCGTCTGTTTTGTTTATTAAAATAAGAGCGTTGACTCAAATACCTTAAACAAAGGTAACAAGACTGTGGGAATACCAGACATCTGCTAATCAAAATGTTGTCCTTATTCTAATATTTCATTTCTTTTACCTTTTCCATCTTCCTTCAGTGTTCTCTGACCCATCTCCCAGCTTCAGATTGCTTCACATTTTACTCAAGAAGGTCAAAATGCCCAGGGGTTCATGGGGTGTGGCCCCACTGTTTGCTGTCCTCATATCAGATGGAAACAGGCTTTTGGGGGGTCTTTTACAATCTTTGGCTATCAGCAACAACCACTGGGGCTTTGTAAAGATAATCTCAATTTAATAACAAAGCATTGGCTTTCTGAAGTGTGTAGGTTTCTAGAAATCTTTGATAATCTGAATTGAAGTTTGTTATCCCTTAGCTGGCTAAACAAGCCTTAAACTGGAGACAGTGGAAAGAACAGAGGATCCTTTTGCTGCATGAGGCTGAGGGGACAAAAATCTGCCTGTGTTTCCCCCTTTAAGTATGCTAGGAGAGTGTACACAAAATGATAGCGGTTAAGATTATCCTAAAAACATTGTCTCATTAGTGATCCCTAAAAGCTTTGTGCCATATACATAAAGTCACAGTAACTGCAGGTATTTTCTGATTGCCCTTGGGGTGGAAACAAGAAGGAATGATCAAATGCTGAAGCTGATCTCTCTGGTTTACATTGAAAGCCTCCTCTGAATGCACATGTATTTGATGCCACATAGACAACAGAGGCAAGAAGAATGAAACTGGTTTTTTTGGCCCAGCATGAAGCATGAAAAGCATGTAGTGCTGTGCACCAGCTAGAAGAGATCATCCCCCCCTTCAGCACCCGCTGTAGAGATCTTCCAGCATGTGGGAAATACCTTCATCTGCCTGCCTGGGAGGAAAAGAAGGAAAATGGGTGTGTCTCTTGCCTCCCTGTTCCTCTGGGAGTGCAGACCCAGCAGTGGTGTGAGCCACTGCTGTACAGTCAGTGTTGGCAGGAGAACCAAGTGCCCCAGGGAGCACCAGTGACAGGAGACCACCAAGCTCATTTCTACTGAGTCAGTTTCACTAAATAATTGCAGGGCAAGGAGTGCCGCCAGGCTATTGGGGTGAACAAATCCGGTGGATCAGTGGGATAGTGGCCCAAAACAAGTGAAATGAGAGTAGGCAATTGATTTTTTTTTCTGGCCAAGAAAGGAGTATATAGAGCAGGCTTTTTTTTTTTTTTTTTGTGGGAAGGACATGCTNNGTGGGAAGGACATGCTCGCAGAACATCACAGGCATCATCGGGTGAAGGGGACTATATTTCTAGGAATCTTTGTTAAACTTATGGGAGTTCATCACTCCTGGTCATCTAGCTGAGATCAAAGTAGGGCCACCTAGAGTAAGATTGCTGTTCTCCTCCAGGAATGCCAGGCTGCTTAGAATATTACAGGAAAAAAAATCAAAGAAATTAAAAATGACCTCATCATTTCACACAGCAGTAAATATGTCATAAGGATTTTTTATCACATGGACTTGATGTACATTGGGCAGTAAGAAAATAGACTTGATCAACAGGAAAAACTGCCCTAGAGCTAATATGATCTACTGAGTCACAAATCCTCTTTTTCATAATGCTTAAATACGGATTTACATGATGGACTATAACAACTGCAAATGCACCATTTATATTTATCATGTAAATAATGATGATCTTTTAAATTAGAATGCAGATCAAAATAGCACACTAGTTATTCAAACTGCTTTTTGGTTCAGAAACTCACTTTTTTGAATAGTTTGAAGGTATCAACAGTTTAGACTATGATCATGCATTACTGAGGCCCATGTGAGTAATGTGCACATGAAAGTGGTCCTGCTGAACTCGGTAGTTTTACTCAGCTTTATAAAGTTGCTTATGGCTGAATTTACTTGCAGGAGAGACATCAAAATCAGTAAGGACACTTTCTTTTTCCTTGTCAACTTCTGAAGATTCTGTGAGCTGAGCACAAAGACCATGTTAGCACTCACTGTTTGCTGCAGGGGAATAATTTCTGTGTCCAAAGCATATATGATCACTATGAACTAGTATGCGAGGTCTTCTATCCCTTTCTTCTTCCACAATCTGGTACTTTAAGAAATGCAAGAAACTTTGCTAGGCTCCTCTTTATGTGAATGCACCTTCAGAAATCCTGTGCTACCCTCTCTCAGCCTGCCTTTGCACTTCTCAGCTGTATACAAACCCTTCAGCTTTCATGTGCCTAGTGTAGGTCCTGCATTTGGTGTTTAAATCTTTAACAGTTAAGCAGTAAATTGTTCTCCAGACTGTCCAGCACTGCTGGAAAATGGACACATATTCACCTTTGATACTAAGATGTCAGCCAGGGGTGGCTTCTGTGTTTCTCCAGTGCTAAAAACTAGTCTTGTGCAAAAGGCCAGTACAAAGGTCTTACAAGTCAAGTTATTCAAGTCCTCCGTCAGCCCTGGAAATCATTCCTGATTGCTGTAGTTTGCAGGAGACAACAGAGGCTTTTGGCCACCTCTTTGTAGAAAGGTGAGTTCTAAAAATAATCGAGGTTCAGGGGATATCAGAAAGCTCAAAGGTTATTTGGCATTATCTTTACCCAATCTGTACCCATCTCCCCCTAAACAGACAGAGTCCATCCTCTTCTACTTTCTCTGAGTTAATTATAACTTGCATTGAGTAGTGTCATGGAGAGAGACATAAAAAGCAGCAACACTAATAGTACTCAAGGGGAATTTAGCAGCTCTACAGCAGAACAAAAATCTCCCAGCGAAGAGTTGTGGCAATAAATGAGCCAGTTTGATACCAGTCAAAGTCCACATGCAGATAGATTTATTTTCTCTATATTGCCCATGCTTTTCCAATTTCATGAGATAGGGATATTTCTACAGGAAGGATTCCACGTTTAGTTTGAGAGGCAGCATGTTCCTGTAAAATAAAGCATTCACTGGCCACTGCACCAACACAGGGACACTGGAGTTCAAATAAGCTTTTGCAAATCCCCAAGAGGGGAAGAAAAAAAGACTTGGTGACTTCTTAAAAAGAAATATTTGAAATTACACTTCAGCACAGTTGAGGGAGAGTAGACGGGGGTGTCTTGCTGTCTCCGTGCCCTCTTGACAAATCAGAGACAGCCAGAAGCAATCACATTATGAGCAGAGCTGCGTGGGGACTTCTCCAGCCTGGACGCTCCTGAGCGGTGTGCTTGATCTCAGATCAGGGGCAAAGGACAACATGGAGGTGAGGCAGAAAGCAATGCAAAGCAGACTCGTGGTGTCAACATTTAGCTGCTTGCTTCTATTTAATCTGTTTGTGCTGTTTTATGTGGTAGGCAAATTCTAAAGGTCACTAGTACTTTACTGAAGTCAACAGGTAGAGGGCACAATATTAATATACTCATAGCTGGAATCCCAACCAGCCCATCTCCTTCCTTCCATTACTACTGGGTTATCCAAAATATCATATTCTTCCACCTGAAATTTGGCTGCAGTCCTTGCTTTCTTCCCCTTCTCCTTCTCTGGTGACCTCTCTTTGTCTTGTCTCAGCAAGTGGTTATCAGGCTTTTCATTTATAGTCTGAGCACCCTTTTGCTTTTCTGGCATATTCCTCCTTGTAGGAGGAAAATGGGCATTTTTTCATCAAGATGGTCAACTAAGTAGCAGAGATATAGCAAGAATTCATTGGGTTCATTTAACTATATTTTACTGCAGAATTTTTCCTTGTGGTGGCCAAATTCCTACTTGCAAAATGTACTGACAACCATGCTCCTTGGTAAAATGCGAAGAGAATGAAGTCAGTGTTGTGGACACCATCCCAGTTCAGAATCCACATCTCAGAGATATCTATTTCCTGTGGAATATCTTCATGCAGTGGAGGGCTTGAACTTGTGCTGTGAACTCATGCCCATCTATGACTTGAATCAGACAAAATCAACAAAAGCAAAAAGTGTTTCTGAGTCTGCAGGTAGTTGTCCCCAACACCAAAAGAGCCTTTAATACTTAATTCTTAAAGGTCTGAAACCATAAGACTGATCTCTGAAGTCTGGAATTTGTAGCTTATATTTGTTTTTCAGGCTGCCTTTTTTTGAGACATGCTGCCTATGCAGTGTAGTTGATGGGGGAGTGTTGTCTGTCTAAAGAAGCTGTGAACCTTTTCCTCTGACTAGGGCAAAGGCAGCAGAGAGCTTTGTGAGCCATGGATCTGTGGGGAGCCTGACTTCATTTGTACTTGTTTCCCTTCTTTGCAAAAAGATAAAGATTTTCTCTTGGTACTTTTAGCCAATTTCTACAGCAGTGAAGACATCCAAATGGCTGCTCCAAGTCTTCCAGGCACTCCATAGTCTTTTTTCCAGATGGAAAAGACCAATAAAGTGCTGAAAACTCTGATGGAAAGGAGAAAATGTAAGGAGAAAAAAAATGTCCTAAATGCTGATTAAATACAGAAGAGTAGAAGCATTTACCATGATTTCCTGTCCCAGTGTTCAAGTCAAGCTGAGTTTGTTGACTACCACTTGGTCTTTTTCTAAGGTTTATGAAAAATAAACAATCCTCCTGTGAAATTACATTGAACAAGCACCAGATACAGAGCTCCCTTCCCCCATCACCTTTCTGCACTGTTTCAAAGACTTACTTAATGATTTACATTGTTCACAGAGTCACTCAAGCAGGCAAAGTGGAATTCCACCTGATCGGTAACATGGGGTACTTCCCATCTGAGCTGGAGAGCGAGCTGTTTGTCAGCTCTCCTAATGTGCCAAGAGCTATATGGGAACTGCCGAGGTGACTATAGATTATAAGGGCAAAAATCTGCTTTTATTTTTGCAATGGCATGGAAAAAAAACCCATAGAGAATGTCATTAGGACAGGGGACAAAGTGAACGTATGCACATCAACGCATTATCCAGCCTCAATAGCACATGGTACATTGTTTCCATTATCAGACAAAAAAAACCTCACAAGAGACAGAGATCAAAGGGTTAGCTTTTCAGTGATCTTGTCATGCGGCTTCTTAAATGATAATGTAAAGGTTTTAAAAAACATTTACCGTAATTTCTGCTAAGTGTCACAGCCTAGTGAACCATTAAAAGTGAAGCAGCTCACTGAACCGCGCGGAAGTGAACAGATGGAATTCCACCCTCCCTCTGCTCCAAAGCCTCCTCGAACAATGCAAAGTCTTCTTTCAAATCTCCTCCTCTGAGCTCATTACCCAGGGCAAATATGTGGCAGGTTCTACTGCCACAAAGGCTGAGGCTTACTCTTCTTTGTGGCCAGGCTGTGCAGTAGGATTTTTTAAAAATTAAAATAATAATTTAGTCTGGTTTCTGCACTTTTGCAATCCTTTCTTTGTCCCTCATTTATACGGATGCTTTGAGAAAAGGAGGACATCCTGATTTGAGCTTTCCAGGGTCTCATGGATCCCTGCCAATCTTATTTTCTCCAGACTTATAAACAAAGGTATCCATTTTCTTTGGGAACAGTTGTTTGCACATCCATAGTTCTGAATTTTCTAGAGAGAGAAATATAGCCATGCTGTTGCACTAATCTCCTCCTTTTACATCCTCCTCACTGCTTCCCTGCCTAGGTGACAAGTAATTGTGCACAGGTATGCATGATCTTGCACTCTCCCTTCTAATTTTTTAGAGTGCTTTATGGGCTCATGTAAATTTGGATCATTATCTCAGGGCTGAAATTTCCACTGAGTTTTGTGGGTTTTGTGAGCACAGTGTGAACCATCTCCTCAGGCCAGCTTACAGTAGAGGCTAGTAGGGGTCCTGCAAGCTCCAGTGAGGCGTCTGAATCAGTGGTGCAGCAGCTGCAGGGAGAGGTGGGGGATGCTCAATGCTTGATAGGTGCCAAAGGGCTTAGGGGGAGAGGATTTGTGCAATAAACTCTATTTCCACACTGTGCCATCCTCTCTCTCCAAGGAGGTGGGTGAAGGATATCACACAAAGAAATGATTTTTGCTCATATCTAGGCACATTTCACACCCCAACACAAAACTAAAAGGTCCCCATCTACTTGGGGTCTTGGTAAGCTTAATTTGTGCTGGGTTCATTACCACAATGTGTAACTGGACAAAATCAACCATCTTTGAAACATGACAGTCTTTTGTTCTGAAGGTACTTGGAGAACATGGAGGCCAGAATTAGTATCTGAAGGAAAAACCCCACAATGAAATTGGGTTTTTTTAGATTCTGAGTATGTTTGATAGTCATCAGTAAAGCAGAGGAAAAATCACCATTTTGTCCTCAGCTTAAGAATGCTGTAAAATCACAAGAGTTGTCTTGGAGTTTGGGTGCTAGCCATGAGGCCTGCTTTGAAATCTGGGATATAATATGCACCTCGGAATCTTGAGCTCTCTCTACTTTGCAAGTTTGAACTAAAGGAGGTAATTCCAGGCTTTCTGGATGCTGGAGAAGGTTGGAGTTCAGCTTCATGGTGTAGCTGGCTGGTGATGTGGGCTGGGAAATACATGACTGCAGGGAAGGAAGAAGGAAGGCTCTGGTACCTCCTTCCCAGGGAGAAGCAGCCCCTGTGATAGACTGTGTACAGCAGCAGGAGATGCTGCCAACTGAACAACACATCCCTACAGGGGCACAAAGTGCTGCTTAGCCAGGCATGACCAGCCTGGGCTCTGCCTGGCCAGGTTCTCTCTGCTGACTGCAGCACGCTCTCACCAAGGGCACCCTGTTTCTCCTCGGGAAGAGTCAAAGTACCTCCCTCAGCACATTCCCCTTTACCCACCACTCAGCCTCCTGTTTGCACATCTCTCTGGGTCTCTTATCAGGCAACATCTTCCTGTTCCTTCACAGGGTAACACTTAGCCGTATGTCTCCGACCCTCCCACCACTAGTTGAGCAGAAGTAAAAGGGGTCTCTCTGGTATGAGAAACCGTGGTGTTCAGGAGAAGATCCACTTTGCTCAGAAATGGCAGCTGTAAGCATAGGTAAGCTGGGAAGGGCTGAGTTGGCTTACTGGGAGAAGTTACAGCGCCCACCACCTGGATGCAGCAACCATCTGAGGACAGGCACAGTACCTGGATGCATCTCTGTGAAATGAAATGTGCATGCATCTCCGACCATTTAACCATTTGAAGTAATTTGTATGGATCAAGATATACTTTTTCCTCTTGAATCTTCCGTGTTTTCACGACAAATGAGAATAGCCATGATATTGCCAGGATAGACCCCGTGCCAACCCTTATCCATCTGCTTTTAAGTGGTCTTGAGCACAAGAGTGGGATCGGACCCTTCTATATGAAATAGTTGTCCTGGTTTCCCACAGCCAGCAGCTCCCTTAAGGGTGTACTCCTGAATAGCCTCAACTCGTGTCCTCTCTCTGCCATAGCCACGGGAGCTCCTCTCGGAATGAAAGGCTGAGAACTGGTCTTTTTATTTCTGGAAATAGATACAAATGAGTGCTCCATGTTTCACTATCATCTTTCTTTTTCTTCTTCTTCTTCTTTGCCATTTACATTGCATGCATACAGTTGAGCAACTTGGCTTCAGTTTTGATTGAAATATTTAATGGATATTATTCATTGTTGGTATTCTCTCGATGTTGTTCTCATTCATTTTAAAACTGCCAAACCTTCCAATTTTTCAAGGATGCCTGGCCTTTTAAATAAGGAAAGCATTTTGATACCTTTATTACATTTTTTGAGGCCACATTAGCTTGTTTTTCTGTCATTTTGACTTTGATTTTAATAAACTGAATAGAAATAGCAGTCTCCATTTCTTAAATACTGCATGCCTTTCCATTATTGTCCACAAACAGTTGATTCCAATCAACTTTCTACAGCTCATTCTGTCCTCAGAATTATTGTACTTTTATAACCATTCACAAATATTTTCAGAAGTGCTTCCAATGTGATGATATTATAACCTAGCCCTAAGGGTTTATTATCTTCCACATTATTCATTTCACCTAGTCTCATTTCCTTGGACTAAGTCCAAAATAGCCCCTGGTCTTGTTGATTGCTCCTCAAACCGAAAAAACTGTTTGGTACTGCACTCAGAAGCACGCATCCATCCTTAATGACTCCACTACTGCTATGCCCATCAATGTCAGTATAATTGAAATTCCACTGTAGTCACTGCCTCTGCCTTTTTACAGCTTACCCCTTATCTATCTAAGCATTTTCTGATCTACTACTTTGTTTTAACCACTTCTCACGTGCATGCCAGTTTTCTTTTTGGATTGTTTCATACCTTGAAGAGGTCCTTATTCATGCTTCACATTTGTCAATTATTTGACCAGCTGAAAGGAAAAAAAAGCATTATAAGGAGCACTTTACCTATTTTTGGATTTCCCCTCAATGTGGGAATAGGGTATGTCTTACAGAATTTGCCAACTATGGTTACTCAGGTGAGAAAATAAAGTGGTGAACATAAATAGAGGGAAAACACTCCTGTATTTAAGACACATATATTCTTTTCAACAGGCACTGTGTTTTTCTTGGAAAATTCTGGGGGTAAAATAAAGCAGAACATTTAGGATGCTTCAAATAATACAACCCTCCTCCTGGTGAGCAAACCATGAGGGGGCTTCCTGACCTTAGCAGTGTTGCAGTGCCAGCAGAGAGAAACCACTCTTCCATTGCTTAGGCATACACTCAGCCTTTGAGAGCCTAATTTGGCTTTTTATATAAGCAGATCCTCCTTAAACAGAATTTCAAGGTAGCAATCAGCCCTTTACACTGTAATTTTGAGAAAGAGAGAACCTTTCCCCTCATTTATTAAAAAAAAGTAAGTTTTACTCTTACATGGCATGCTGAGATCATGGATTATGGAGGTGGGTGGGTAGAATAGTTTACTTCCAAAACTGCATAATCTCACAGCTGATATTGCTAAACTGGGTGCGATTTTAAATGGAACGTGGTGCTGCTGAGGCTCAGTGAAACGAAACCTTCACAGGTCTCAAGGTCCCCTGAGCATTGGCCTTATAGATGGGGGGGG
>WBMY01017042.1:207203-252422 GCA_013397315.1 Donacobius atricapilla
GGGGGGCCTAAGGGGCCTGTTGCTTAAAATAGTTGAGGCTGACTGGTGAGAATGCAGGTAAAATAAATACCAAATAAAGCTTAAGGGCTTGAGAACCCTTGCTACATGTTGCTGCCTGTGAGCAGAAAATGAGGATCCTGCTTCTCAAGGGGCTAAGTCTGCTGGGCTCCTTGCTCAGTGGGGAGCCAGCAGAGGGCCAAGCTGACACAGATAATGGCATTCCTTTTGTCCAGGCACCCCTACTCACACAGGGATGCTGCAACCTGGCAGGTGTTTCCAGTGAGCAGCTCACACCAGGGTGCTGCCTTCTCACAATCTCGGTGCCTCGGGAGGTTGTTAGAGAAAGGATTACAAGGTCCCTTCATTTTTCATATGCCTGCCAGTGTAATATTGTGCCTAACTTCACATTTGGGCATCGCCCATTCTGCAGTGCATGTCTAGTGTTTATTTCAGTGTCTGTCAGAGACCCAGGGTTAAAACTATTGGAGGTCCAGATGACATCTGGCTTCTCAGCTCCTCCAGAATATTGGCTGCAGTGTTTATCAGTGCATTATTCATCAAAACTGATGATGCAAAGTACAACATGCTGTCTGCAGCTCAGCGTAAGAGTGGAAAGAAGTTGGCAGAAATGCCTAGTGTTCTGTGAGCAGCATGTAATCAATAGTCTGGGTGCTTGTTCACTTTATGTTGATGACTATTCCCTCTGGTACGTCTTTGTATATTTTTGGGTTCTCTGTATTACCAGCTGTGCAATTTTTCTCTCTCTTTTCTTGATACCAGCTTTGATAGAACAGAAGGGGCAACCTTTTGTGCAGTAGGTGTCAAATCAAATAAACTATTTGCACAAAGTCTGGAAATGAGAGTCAGAGAAAAAAAAAATTTAGTTGAGATTTTCCATGACAGATTGATATTTTTTTCCTTCTTACCTTTTCATTCTATTTTTTTTTTAAGGAAAAAGGAAGAGATTAAATGTAGTAGAGCTAAAGACTGCTTTAACTGTCATTAAAATTTTGAACCGAATTCTGCTTTTCAGGTAAGGTACATGTAGCAAGACTCCAGAGTCTTCAGTGAAGTTACTCCCATTTACACCAGTGTAACAGAGCAGAGTGTGAATGCTTATCTTTAATGCAAGAACTTGCAAAACAATAATCAGATTCTCAGCTGGGGTAAGTTGGCAAATTTCCATTAAAGTCAATGGACCTAGGCTGATTTACACCAGCTGACGATCTGCCCCAGTATCTGCTACACTACACACACCACACACACACACACACACACACACACACGCGCGAGCACGCGCGCCGCTGCTTATTTATTTTCAGTGTTAGACCTGCATGTAGATTTGGTGCAACAACAACCAAAGAATAGTGGAAGGCAAGTCTTTTTAAAAAGCCATATTGCAGATAAGAACAGCATTACTCTTCTTACAGATCTCTCCTTAACATGTGGGTATCAGTATGCAAAGTCTTACTATTCCTGTCCAGTGCAAAAATTATAAAGAAGAGTGGAACTAAAAATGGCTGTTTCATTTGTGGCCCAAAGCAAAATAGCAATCTTCAAAATTCTGAAATGGAGACTTGACACTAATTCTCCTAAGCAAAACATAAAGGAAGCAAAGCAAAACAAAATCTTGATATGTCATTTAATGGCATTTCTTAGAAGGGCTGTGTAATTTCTGTTTTCCAAAGGGGTTCTGTTTCCAAACGTGTTAACCAGCAGTATGCAGATCAGTATGCACAGTAGCAGAGAGGGGCTGCTATTCATCAGTTCTCTGCCATTTTCCCAAAGCCACACAAGGCCAGCCCATGCACGGAATGGATATGACTGCTAGATCTGAACAGTGGGTCAGTCCTAGAGAGCCATTTAGCCAATATGATGTAGGGTTTATAGTTGAACAGGACTACTGATAAGCAGTAAGCATTCTATGGTTGTCTAGGTAAGACGAGCTCAGGTTAGAAAACATGGGAGTGTAAATCAGCAGTTTATTTTCTCTTTCAACAGAGATCTTCTGTTGTGCTTGCAAGACTGAGAAATGTGCCATAGGGTGATTAAGAAAAAAAAATAGAGAGCAACGATGAGTTTCAGGCTTGAGAATGTTTGTCTAGGTAATGTTTCTGGAACTGAAGTTGAAATGATGTTCATGAAGCTGTGTAGATTCAATAGGTGCCGTCTGCAGTTCTTCTGTCACAGCATGTGCCTTTCCTGCCTGAGACAGGGAAGTAATAACTTCAGTTCTATTGCCATAGCTAAGCAACCTTCCAAGACTCACTATGGTCACAAATACAGGCCTGTGGGCTCACATGGGGAACTGAGGAATATCAGAGGGCCTGTCTTGTACCTACTCTGTCTTGGCACTTGGAGATATTTTTTTAGTAGCTGCAGAATCCCTAGTGTTGGGACCAGAGAAAATCATGGGATGAGAAACACTCCCCCATTGAGAAGGAAGAGAGATATTTTATATTTCTAAAGGTTTGTAGTTTTAGGTCAAAAGACAAACTGTCCTTGAGGATGTGCAAGACTGAGGGAACGTGGATTATGCTGGAGTTGGTATCTCTGCCTTGGCACTATTCCACATGCTTTCTGCAATATGTGGAGTATGTCCTGGAAGCATAATCTTTCCTAGAGGAGAGTTCTGATTAGCTCGTCAGACTGACCTGCTCATCTTATTTGTCTCAGTTCAGTAGGCATGCTGCTAAGCTCAGGCGTTTTGGATCTCTCTGAGTCATGGGGTGCTCTGGCACAGCAGATCTGCTAGGCTGGGAGTTAAAGAAGTGACAATGCTAGAGGCAAGTGATTTTTGAGAACCACAGAGGAGAGGAGAAAATAAAGAGGGAAAGTGGGTCATCACTGCTATACACTGGTGTTAGACTTGATTTTGATCACAGCCTGTTGCCAAATCATGGCACATTTAGCCTTGCCCCTCAGGGGACTGTGGTACCAGAAGATCTTGCTGTGGGCAAGAGGAAGGAAAGAGTGTTATTGTGGTTACCCATAAAACATTCAGCAAGACAGAATTCTATTGCAAGGACTGTTTTGCCTGGATGCAGACTGCAGGATTTGGACTGGAACAGTTAAAGAATTTACTTGCAGTTGTGTAACAGGTCAGGAGTTGGGTCAGACCAAGGACCAACAACATGTGATATAGTTGTACCGTCCTGTAATCGTTAAACCACTTGTCACTCCCTGCTCCTGAACTTTTCAGGCTTTCAAAGGCTGAGTACACCTTCAACAAAATCAGACAATGGGAACCCATCGTGAATGTTGCAGCCTGTAACTAATGGTGTATGCTTGTACAGTCCTGCGGCTCCCTCCTCTCCACAGTGTCTAGTGCTCCCCTTCAGTAAACCCCTAGATATGTGTGAGGATACTCCTTTTCATACCCACTCCTCTTCCTTTCTAAGGACACATACATGATAGAAATATTAAGAATAGCAACATCTGAAATATATTTGTTTTCCTCCTTACATATTCAAAATAAAAATGAAAATTTCCAAATTTGGGAGCTTGCTAGGGTGTAGGATTGTGTTGTTTCACTTCATACAGAAGAGGAATTTGTTCAAAATTCTGGTTTGGCAAGGTGCTTTGCAAATGTTTTGCTTGGTAGACTGAGAGAACATGGGCAAATGGGTAGCTTTGGGAGGATCTGGGTTCACATATTCAGAAAATAAAGTGGGAAAGCTAGTGAAGACCTCTGGGATATTATTTGTAGGAAGATATCAAGTCATGGAAGTAATATATTCCAGTGGAAACCTTTTCTGGCATATGTTATTGTCAGGTTTGTTTCAATATAACTTTTTTCAGGGCTCTTCAGGGGAAGAATAAGACTCCAGCTGACTGGAACCTTGTACTCCGGTGTTGACTGTATAGCTGCACCAGCCCAATGCAGAGAGCCAGGATTTATTTTCATTCTCTTTTTGTGTCTATCTTGAATAGCTCACCAGTGCAACACCTTATGCAGGTGTTATGCATTGTTCTCCTATTCAGTGGGGAGCTGGAGGTTCCTCAGCATCACAGATGACCAAGGCTTCCCAAGACACCTCACTTCCCAGTATAGATGCCCTGGTATGCACTGGTACACCCTGCTTGACTGCTGAGCCTGATTGATTGGTAGGAGAAAAAGACACCACTCTGAAGCCTGCATGGACTATTTGCAGCTCCTAGCAGCTGCACCATCCTCTCTGAAAGGTGCAAGTACCATTGCCTGCTTCACTGAAGGCTTTACTTTGCAAGAGTACATGTAGGCACTCACATAAATTATTGGACACGTGCTCATTAAGACAGCTGACATTTGTCTTCATACCTGTGACATCCTGCCTAAACCTTCTTACTTCTAAAAGGGTCTCTCTGCACCATGCCCAAAAAAGTATTTCCTCTACTTCACAGATTTCAGAGCTCGTCAGCTAGGAAATCTTGGGCTGGTGCTCTGTACTAGGGATGAGAGTACAGACTCTTACATACCTTCTCACACAAGTGCATATGCTTTTATGGACACACAGTTCCTCCAAGTCAGTAATATCTGGAATGACTAGTAGGATCACAGCCACTGTTGTATGAGGCATAGTGGATGGCAGTCAGAAAATGCCTATTCCTTTCCATACAGGTCTGGTTTCTAATCAAATCTGAGATAAATTTAGAGTAAAGGCCAGAGGAAAGAAAATGTTTAGCTTTCTGGGACTCTCACTGTCGACTTCTAGATCCCCCAACAGAGAGCAATTTTACTGTAGCGTATTATTTAAGCAAAATATCCCAATGTCAGGATTTCCCAATTTTCTCTTTTTGTCCCTTGCAATGTAACTCCATTTCATGCTATGCTCTATCCACAGCTGTTCACTACCTCCCTAATAATTCCTGCCACTTGCTGGGAAATGCTGCTCCACCTGACATCTGTCCTGCAGGTGAGGGACCCCCTTCTCCCCTCACAGAGTTGAGCACCACACAGCAACAGAGGTGCACAGCACCACCCACAGCCATGTCCCTTGCCTGTCACGCGTGGCACCTTCCATCATGCATGGCCCAGGACTGCACACCTGCAGCTTGGTCTCTGGACCAGGCTTTCTGCTCAGGTGGGGACTCCAGCAGCTCCCCAGCAGCTCTCCCACCCTGTCCCTGCCCTCTCAGCCTCCACAACATAAACCCATCCATGCCATCTTGGCTTCCCTTGTTGTGTTTCATGACAGCTGGGCCACCTCCAACTTGAAAATATCTGAATCAAAATAAAAGGGAGAAGTCACTTGGTTCTTTTACACTTGTAAAATTGTGTATGATGTCGAGTTCTGAAGTTCAGAGCATCCTCTGCATGGAATAATCCAATTGCCTTGTCACTAAAAATAGACCCTAATCCAGCTCCAGGTGAACTGAGTATCAGCTTCCAAAGGTGGGTTTATCACTTGTGCTCTAAAATTAAAATGTAGCTGTTATTCTTGCTAGACATAAACAAAATTTTTAACATTATCACAAGTCATTCACTGGCCAAATATCCACACGGATTTTATTTGTGAGAAAAAAGCTGGCAAAATTATTCATCAGAGTTGTGGCATCCATGACCTTGGGCCAAATCCTGTGGTGCTGCAGGGAAAGAGACTCCCATTAACTTCAAAGTGGGAATGTAACTTAATGAATTGAACATACATGAAACAAGGCCCTTAGAAATCCACCCTTTGGATATTCTGTGTCTAATTATTTTCTAATTATCTAAAAGATCATCTAGGTTTCTTTTTAAGCTTCTTATAAACCAACCAAAGTTCATTATGCTACTATTAGCATTAGCATGGCTTACTATAAATAATAATGTGAACATTTATATATCTCAGGAATATATTAAAAAAGAACCTCAGGGAAATGAGGCCATACAGAGAATTTTGCTGTAGGACCAATATTTTTTAGAGGAATAGCACTTTTGAGTGACTCAGGTTTAAAAACTTCAGAGCACTTTTCAGTTAAAATATTTATTAATTTAAGGCTAACTAATCTAATTATTACCCAGTCCAGAAAGGATTAGTCTATTTCTCACAAGAAGGGAGGACATAGATTCCACAACTACCTTTTCAGGAACTTTCTCTGTCATTAAATGGTCTTATAAGAATATTTCTTATGTGGGAGTGAAATTGTGTACAAACAATTCACTCAGCCAAAACAAGCAAACAAACAAGACCCCAAAGCCATTTGAAATGCTTCTGTTTTTAGTGGCATAGCTATGGAATGAATCAGCATTAAAAACAAAGAAAACTGAGCTTCTTTCCATCTTTTTTTTCCTTTGTAAACTATTCATTTTGAATAATCCACTTTTTTAAAAAAAGCATCAGCACATCAGTTACCCAAGCACTTTAGAATGCCATAATCTCATTTTGTGACCAGGATGTGAAATTCAAATGTCATCCAATTCTATCAGTAAATGACATTTTGGTGCCTTGAAGTAGATATTGCACTATTGCAGTAGACATATCCTCAGCTTTTTGGGGCTGTTTTTAAACACAAGAATATGTACGAGAAAACAGGTATAATATTTATTTTGTAGATTCATCAGAGAGATAGATAGGATTGGTTTTATTAGACACTGGGTAAAGACAAAGGGATTTTTAATTCTCTTTATGAATTCACAGTATAAACTTAGTGCTGAGCTGTAAGTGTTGCAGGTGTATTATTTTCCATGTACATTTTTGACACAGGCACTCAGATATTTTCTCCAGCAGATCTGTAGACACGGTTCTGTATAGGTAAAAATGGAGTCTACTAAAGGCACAGTAGAAAATTTATCCCTAAAATATTGATTGATATCCTGGTTGTTAAATCACTATTAAAGCATGTTGAAAACTCATTTGCAGTCTCTTCTAATACTACTACTGTAACAAATGACATCACTTTTTAACAAGATGGATGCTTTCAGTGCCAGGCTCAGAAATGCCAAGTGGAATTAGCAACTTTAAAAAAAATACATTTCAATGTTTATTCATGGTGACAAGTGCTTCTCACACTGTACCTCTATGTTGTTGGCCCTCATGATACAGCTGTAGTTTTCTTTTAACTCAGCAGCACAGGGCAGCTCCAAGGAGGCAAGGTAGGAGAAAGCTTGGCAGGGCATAGCCTGGTGAAGCATGCGGGGGGCTGAATTCCACCCTCCCCAGTCGCTCCAGTCCAGTGAGCTGCATCCTTCTGGATGCTCCCTATGCTGTGGCCACCAGAATTATAATAAAAAAAATACATATTTGCAAAGTATTCTTGAGTTGTCTGAAGCAAGGGACTTCATGCAGAGATGTCGAGTATAAAACTTAAAGCCTTTAAAAATATTAGTATAGGGCAGACATGCACATTCAGAAGCATCTCTTCTGCTGCTAAGAAAGGAACAACAAACAGGCACAAGCTTTGCATAGAAGATGGTTTGCTGAAATGGAATCAGATGATCATATGACCCTTTCAGACACTGGAATTAAGCATTGAGCTGTTATTCCCCAGCCCTAGCGTGCTACCACTGCTGTTGCCACGTTTCTGTCTTTTCTGTCACGAGCAAAGTGATCACTTTGGAAAATACTTCAGAACCTTTTCAAATCCTTTATCTCTTTCTCAGGAGCAAAGTTGTCAGCACTACATCGTCTGTTTCATTTTTAGCATTATTATTGTTTTTCATCACAATAAGTAAGTTGGCCATGGCTCTGAAGAGGGAGATTTTCCTCTCAAGCCACGTCTGGCCCTCTGCTTGTTTTGTTCTTCCCACTCCATAAGTAACCAGTATGAGGTACAGTCAATAATGTGTTTGCTCAATTGCCAAGTGTAAGGGATATATAATTCCAGTTGTTTGCCGAGTCAAGAGGGATGGGGAGGAGCCACTGAGGAACCAGAGAAAAACCTACACCACCACATGCGCATGAGATACTGTAATTTGATTAAAGCACCATGAAATTCTGAAGGATACTATGTCACCTGAAATATAAAAGGATCCTTCGGGAATTATTCTACATTGGGGACTCCAATGATCCTTCCATGCTGACTGTTTGGCTGACTCTTGTTAACTGGCACTGCCCTTAAAATGCCTTCCCACATGCTTCCAGCAGGAAAAGTGTTTGTGGGACATGGACACCAGCTGTTAGGCAGGCATCTCTACTGCAGACTCCCGCACTGCCCCTGAAATGAGCAAGGTTTTATAGGTCTACCTTGAAGTCATGTTTTCTCCTTCATTTGACCCTTAGCTTTTATTGCCCTGGGAAGTAACTGCAAGTCTGTTTAGTGTTCTGTGGTTTGTCTAAGATCTTGGGGAAAGAATCATAGGAAAACACAATGAAAATGTTACATAATGTAAAGAAAAGCAGAAGCCAGATGAATGCAGGCGAAGTGCCTTTAAAAGGGACTTTTTCTCATGGCTGAGGACAAAGAGGTGTGAGTTGATGCCTTGGAGCATATATTGTTGCTCTTTATGTGTTGCAGTGGGAAATCAAATTTACCTGAACAGTAGGAAGGGTGGAAACAGTGAAACCCCAAGCAACATTAGTATATACAGCTGAGCCACAGCACCCAAGAGAACAGAATCTGGGTCACAGTCTTGTCTTACCTTACAACATGATGAAATGGCCTCTGAAGAGCACAGCCAATGACCAAAAAGCAAGAAGAGAGGAGTCTGGCTACTCTAAAGCCTCAGGAACAAGACCGCAGTTTCTTTCTCTATAAGGGGCATTTGAAACCTAAATCAAATTCCTAAAAGGGGAAAACCATGCCAGGAAGCAAACATTCAGCCCCCTCCTGCTATTTATCTTTCTTCTCAGTGTTTTTTGGCTTTTCAGTGTACATTGCATCAGGTGTGAAGCTTTATGCCATCTCTTACTTGTCTGTGTGTAAAAGGTAACTGCATTTTACCAAATCATGAGCTGAGACACAGGTCAGAGTAAGTCTGCCTTTGGTGGTTATATTTATTTCAGCTTGCATTTCAGAATCAAGAGACATAGGGCAGTTGCTTCCAAGCAGCATTTTAAGGATTGAGCTCACATGATGAGTATGATACAACACAACTTTCAAAGCAACTAAATGTCTGCACCTACCTTAAACTTTCAGGGGAACTAGAATCCCTCAGCACATCTGGAAGAAGAATGGTGTTGCTGCTGCAATAAAATCTCTGAAATAGACTGGTTAATAGCTCTGATTATGTAATTTTCCCCTCATTAACACTTTCTTCCCTTACAAGTGAAGGGAACCCTACAGATTCTCAGGCACAGCTAGCACTTTTCTTTGCTCCAAACAAAACCAACGAGAAAGTGACAAAGTCTATAATCTTTTGTGTATTGCTGTTCACATAAACTCAAAGCTGACCTATTCCTTCAGTTTAGCTTTACAGCTATTTTGGTTATCAACAATAAAACATCAGGTCTACACAAGGCTTTACCCATGCTGTTAATGAGCTGTCAGAGGGTTACATGGCAAAATATATTTCCAGTTTCTCACTTAAACTTTGTCTAGCTTTGTGTCACACCTAAACTGTCTTACAGAATCTGAGCGACCAGGACATCATGTATGTAATGGCAAAGATGATCTTGGAAGATAGCCGTGATTTTGGTTCAAACTCACATCACGGAAATCTGCACAAATTGTGACATGGCCCTCATCAGGTGTATCAGGAAAACTCTGCCCAGGACAACTCAAAAGGAATTCATGGCTTGTTCAGTTTGTCACACAGAGTATGGCCAGCTTCACATGGTCTCTGCTGACCCTCCAGATGGGCCTTTGGCAATTCTTCCATACCTCTGTCAGTCTCATCTTCATGGAAGGAAAGAATAGCTTTGTTCTGCCCTGAGAGCAGTGCTGGAAAGGGTTAATTTTTCACTGTCTGACTTCTGTGTAAACACTGCTGACATTTCATCACTGGGATTTGTCACTAGCCAAAATAAGATCACATTCACCAGTTTAAAGGCACTGAAGAAGTGTCACTGGCATCTCTGTGCTTAGGGCTGCATTACTGTCTCTGCTACAGATCTTGTTTTCACAGATTAAGAACATCCACAGAAAGTTCTGTATGCACGGCTGAAGCTATTTAAGAACTGTGTTTTAGAGGAAAAGTGAAGACAGACAAAAAAAAATGCAAAGCAACACATGAGACAGAATAACAACAGTCAGAAGGAGTACATTAATTAAAATTCTCTCCTAGAAAATAGAATGATCTTCCTTAGGCTTAGACAGGAATTCAGAAAAACCTATTGCCAAAGGCAAGGTGGGTCTTTTTGGTCCCATATCCACTTTTGCATAACTGCACCCAAACAGAAGTCAAGAATTTGGGGTGGGGGTGAATGAAAGGAAATGCATCTTTCTGAGGCACTTTGCCTGGTTTGGTACCTGGGTTTAGAAACTGGAATCTCTGAAAGTGAAACAGCTCAAGGCTGTGTTACAACTCTCTGGACACTCTCTCTGACTTCCATAGCACGACTAAAATGAGGTGAGGACAGCTGTGCAGCAGCTTCTCTTATGAGCTACTGGGGAGAGGGGCTGTAAACTGAGGGCAAACCTTGCCCTAATAATTTTAATGGATGACATTTAAAGCACAATATAAATTTAAGGCAAACAATATGAGCTAAACCAATACAATATAATCTATGATTTGTAAGTGCTGTTGCTAGTTACTCTTTTTGTGCAAGTACTGTAAAATGACAGCCAGCCCAGGATAAGTTAATGCCAAAAGATGGGTTTGTGCTCTGAGCTCTGCTATGCCTGAGCTAATCTTCTGGGTAGGAAGAGCATAAAAATTACAAGTATCCAAGAATAAGTAACGCTTGTAAGTTTTCGGCAAGGAGATAATGAGACAAGTTCACCAGTTGGCTCAGCCTTACTGATCCAGACACAGTGACGACTCCTGGCAGGCGCAAGGATGATATAAGAAGCAGGTCACAACTTTTAATCTAATAGGTCAGAAAAGTGGGATTCAAGGTGGAAAAGTCTGGGGTTTGGGTATCCAACCTTCTACCCCAAAATAGCATAGCCTGTCCTGAGCCGCAGAGAGGACTTGGCTCCCATTCTGAGTACCCCCAGGCTTCATCCTGCAGGCAGTACTACCACTGGGGAGGAGAGTTTATTCTGGAAAGTCATTAAGTTTTTTTTTCTTCCTGTGATGGACATTAGAACCACCACTAAGCTTTTGGGAAGAAAGCCTGAGGCCTGTGTTCCTTACAAGGCAACATTTACAGTCTATGGTGATCTATATAGATGCCTATAAACTGTTAAAATGAAACGTTTAAGTCCATATTCTGCTTAAATAATCCCAGGAGGGAGATATTTCAGAATCAGATGATTTTATCCAAGGGGAAAAATTTTGTCTCAGTGCCCAAAGTGAACCAGTCCTGCAACACCCTAAAACTGCAACCCCTGCTCTCCACCACACTGTACAAGGCAGTCCGTGACCCCGTGGGTGGATGGAGTAGCTGCTTATGGGGCCAGGAGGCACCAGAACGTCCAGCAAGGCTGTTGGTGGAAGGGCCAGGAGGGGCCTCTGTGTAGCCAAACACCACACAGGGGACACCCACCTGAAAGGGAGCAGAGATGCTGGCACTGGCCAGGATGGTGTGCTCATCCACACTGGGGGCTAGAGGAGGAGTTAGGCAGCTGTGCACATCTCCCTCATGCCTATCTTGGCTGTTTGCCATGAACCAGTGAATCCTTGTCCTCCCAGCTTCCATGCACAGTGCTTTCCTTCGCTGTAGATGCTGGTGCAGACACACTAAATGCACACTGCATGCATCCCCAGCACTAGAGGTGCAGCACCCACCACTCTGCCAGGGAGGGAGCTCACCACCTTCTGCCAGGAGAGAGGCAGTTTGTAACACCATGCCCAGCAGTCATGTGTGCCGTGTGAAAGTGGCACAGAGTCTTCACACAGCTGCAGCAAGGAAGGCAGGCCTTGCTGGAGAGGATGCTGTGGGAAGGAGGAAGTCTGTGGAGGCCTGAGCTGAAAAGTACACGACAGGAACTTGGAGAATTTAATCTTTCAAACTGGGTCCCAAAGACCCAGTTTAGGACTTGAGACATTGAAGAGATCATAGAATCATAGAACCATTAGTGTTGGAAAATATCTCCAAGATTGAGTCCAACCTTTGATTGAACACGACCATGCCAACTAAACCATAGCACTAAGTGCCACATCCAGTCATTTCTTGGCAACTTCCAGGGATGGTGACTACAACTTCCTATACTGCCCATTCTTTTGCTTAAGCACCCTTTCCTGATGTTCAGCCTGAACACATCCTGGTCCAGTGTGATGCTATGTCCTCTCATCCTATTGCTTGCAGTAGGAAGAGCCCAAACCCCACCTGGCTACAACCTCCTTTCTGGCAGTGGTAGAGAGTGATAAGGTCTCCCCTGAGCATCCTTTTTGCCAGGATAAACAACCCCATCTTTCTCACATGACAGTCTCTAGACCCTTCAATAGCTTCATTGCCCTTCTCTGGACATGCTTCAGCACATCACTGTCTTTCCTGTAGTGAGCACCCAGATCTGTACAGAGCCCTCTAGGCGCAACCTCACCAGTGCTGAGATGTGGCCTCACCAGCGCTTCTGGCACATCTTCTGGATGTGCGAGAAGACAGGAAAGAAGATAGAGCCTTTCTTCTCTGGTCCATGAGTACACATGTGGCCCATGGTGGCAGACACTAATTGCTATTTCTGCATGATGGGTGTTTGCAACACCCATATTTCTGCATGGGGGGTTCAGGATGGTGGAAACGGCCGGAAATCTGGAGTGACACAAAACTAACAATAAAACTGCTGGAGGCTGGAGTAGATCCTGCCAGAGTCCTGACTCAGCCCTGCTAGGTAGATGTGAAAGGTCTTTGCAGGGGTTTTCTGTGGCTCACATGACATGCACAGCAGCCAGAGTGGCATGTCCCTGTACAAAATGAGGTGAGATGTTCGCCCTCCCATCAATTTGGTAAATGTCACCACCACAACAACCAACCGGCTCCCCACCCTCCAGGAAAACACCAACATTTTGACAGCTAAACAGGCGTCTCCTCTTCATGGATCTCAATGGCATTCAGAGGCTGAAATGGTGATAGTGTGATGAGGGAAGGAAGACACTGCAGAAATTAAGTACTTGGCTGGTGTGGCTGTGGGGCATATCTGCTAGACAGAGGAATAGGAAAACATGGTCAAGTCTTTAAGATTACATTCTTCAGGCAGAACAGAAGGAGCTGCCTCCTGGTTCAGCTCCACCAGGCTACAGCTGATAATAATATGGGTTAATATATATGTTTCTTGTCAGTCTTGTAATTTGGGTAAAAAGAATGAGTGTTGGTTAATTTTTATTCTTGTTTTTTTGCTGGGACATAGTAACAAAGAAGACACAATACACTATTGTGAGATGTCACCCTTTAAATTCACATGGCTTTTTCCTTAAACGGTAAAGATTTTTTTTTTATCACTACTGACACCTCAATATATAGCAAAGGACACCCTGAAATGGTCATTGCTATTTCAAATGAATGAACATCAGTACACCACATTGTCAAAAGGAATTATCCACAAAACCAGGGCATTTGAAAGCTGAACGTCCACATAGTTCTGGGATTTTATGCAGCTGAGAAACTGGTAGCAATAGGAAATAACTCTGTGCGGTGTTTTACGTGGACATGTTTGAATTACACAGACAACAAGAGCCTTCCATTGTTCACTCTGGTAGTGTGAGTATATAATTTTCCTGCTGTCTTTTTCCCCCTTTTGTTCTTTTCAGCTATTTTTTGATTAACACCGTCTGGGGAAGAATTTCAGTATTTTCTCTGGTTTAGCAGGATGTGAGTGAGGTGGTGCTGCTGCATGAATCTTTTAAAAGCAGCCTAAGAAATATTTAAGACCTTAGTCTAGGAGGAACAGCTCTCCCAGGCATAATTTTTGGTGCTGGTTGCAGCAGGGAGCGTATGCTGTGAGGAAAGTATTATTTTTCTAAATGGAAGGTGTCAGATGGTCACGCAATGTGACTGCATGTTCGAGATCACTGCCTCCCATCTGCAATTTGTGACGTGTGAAAGATTCTGCCCAAATGTGCTCACCAACTGGAAACCCTCGGCACTTTTTTTTTCTTATCAGGAGAGACCAAGATAACCAATGGTTTTACAGATCAGGGATCCTATCAAATTAATATCATTCTAGGATAAAATCTGCTTTAAATACAACCACTAAACTCCAGCAAAGTTAACTAGTACATACAAGTTCATTCAGCTGATTAAAAATCCCTACTAGTAAAACAAGAAAATATACGTGGAATTTTTTTCAAGAAAAGTATTCCACTCCTATCTTTTAGCCAAAGGTTTGGTATAAAATGTGACAGTCTTTTCCAGCACTAATTAATGCCACCTAATTATAACACTTACTAGGCTCAAGCCAGGCATTAATATATTGTGAATAGTTTCTCCTTGTCCAGCTTCCCGCTGGATCACACAAGATGATTGCTTTTTGCCTCTCTCTATTGGTTAAATGGATGCCACTGTGGCCAGGGCAGACGCTTAACAAAGATTATTTGCCTTCAGCAGAGAATATGCACCCTACCAAGAGAGGAACGTGCTCCAGACCAGGGCGGTTGGCAGTGCCTGCCCTGCCCTCTGCCCAGTGAGGGCAGCCCCTCAAGGAGTTATGAGCCAGTGAGTCACACCCCATCTGTGGGGCCAGGGGATGGCTGCCCCTGGACTCCAGGGTGCCTGCTGCCAGGTTCAGGGGCCGCATGGAGCCAGGAGAACCTGCAGTTGCCCTGGCTGAGACAGGACAGAAAATGGTTCTGTGAGGCAGTAGTCAGGCTACCCCAGCATCCCATCTGGCCAGTGTATGGTGGCAGACCTGTGTGATCTTTGCCTACCACAGGGCTATGGTGTGGCTCACCTAGTGTTATTAAATCCCAGAACACTCCAAACAGGAGTACGTGGAGTATTCAGGAAATGGATATAAACCTCATCCAGCCACTGGAGCATCCTTAAGTGTTTTGTAGTCTGAGCTGACAGCTACCAGAGGAGAACTCCTCTCATGTGAGTTACTATTTTTGATGATTGGTAAGTTCTTTTCATTTTATTTCCTTCCTTGGTTCACCCAGGAGGTCATACAGCCGGTATCTGAGCTAGCTCCCTGAAAAGGAGCAGATGTGCTCATGACGCAGCACTGGATGCGTGTCCGAGGAGGGGCTGCTGACCAAGGCTGTGTGATGAACAGGGCCATTGCAGGTGTGGCTGCAGCCATTTGCAAGCAGCAGAGCTATCTGTAACCTAACTGGTGTACACACAGAGAGAAACAGAAGAGGGAGGCACTTGTACAAATTGGTTAAAACCTTTCCAGGAAGATAGGGACTTGCCCATGTGCCAAGGAAGCTGTTGTCACCACCACTGTTGGTGTTGGGGTTAATAGATTACAGGTACCTCTATTGTCCCCCATTACCACATAGAGAGGCTTCAGGGACATGTTCTTAAAGAAAAGATAGTGAACAAGGTGCAGGTGGAAAGCATTTGACTATTAGCCCTTCATTTACTAAATGGCTATAGCAAAGGTAGATGACAAACCTGGCTGCATTGCCCTGGGAGAGGGCCATCATACCAACCTGAAAAAGAGGAAAGATTCTGTCTTTGCTCCTGATAGATGTCTCTTCTAGGATAAATACCAAGTACCGGTTACAGGTGCAGGTATCTTTGATTGAGAAGTGACCCCTGGGTCAGGGAGCCCCTCCTTACGTGAAGCCATGCCAAATATATCCACTGAGCTCTGCTTGGTCTTGCTTACCCTGGTTTAGCAGGAAGCCAGTGAGCTTTTTCCAAGTGTTTCAGAGCCACTTTCTAGTTGAGCAGATGATGCCCTCCTAATCAGCCTATATCTACATGTGCTTCTGCCTACACTGTCCTGTAGACTCTTCTCCATCTCCGTATTTGTATTTTACTTGCCTTATGAATGCACACAGCGAGAGGGGAAATATCTCTTCAGAGTATTTTTTTTTTTACACAAAATAAATGCCCAGTGGTCTCACATACAAAAAGATCGTCATTCCCCAAGCCTTCCAGCCCCTCTCTGCACCTGCCCACACCATTTCTTGAGTTTTAGTCACCTCACTATTTTAGATGATGCCTTTTCCTTGCATGGTGGATGAGTATTTCACTATTCATGCCACAGCTATGTGATCTGATACAGCCTAGGCTGAATGCCTTCAGCAGGCTGTTTTTTCTTAGTTACCCTTTGATTTACTAGTATGGGTTCTTCTTTTCCCAAGTGTTGTGGTTTAACCCCAACTGGCAAATAAGTGCTCAAGGTTAGCAGTACTTAGCAACAACTAAAATATCAGTGTGTTATCAGCATTATTCTCATACTGAATTCAAAACAGAGCACTATACTAGCTACCGAGAAGAAAGAAACTTTATCCCAGACAAAATCAAGACACCAAGCAGTATCTCTTTAATCAACTCCCAGTTTACTAAAAAAGAAACAAACACTGAGATTCTACTACTTTTTTGGAGCAAGAGGAGTGGGGAGCTTGCTCAAGGTACTTCAAAATGAATTTGAAATGGAGATCTTTTTCCAAGGTGATCAGGCATGGTGGAAGATTTATACCCTACATTGCTTCTGAGCACAGCTTCCTGCACTTAGCTTGAAGCCCACCTCACCCAGATTTGCTCATTGCTGTCAGTCCATGAGCACCAGAGCCTTAGACAGTTTGCTCTTCAGAAAGCATACAATACTACAGCTCCAAGAGAAGGTCTCTGCCATGCTCAGCACTGATTTAGCAAATCAATACCTTACCCTAAGCCTTCCATGCTTCAGTTTCTCTGCTCTTGCCCCACAGGAAGTGATGGCAGCCTTCTGACTATTTATGCTTACTTTTGCCCTAATTACCCTATTTTTCCCCCTCATTTTTCTGCTGCAGCAGGCAGCTCACAGGAAATACTGGTGGTTTCTCTTTGGTGGCCACGGGGCCACCATGTACTTTAGAGTTGCTGAGCAAGGAGCTTGCTGTAAATCACAGAAGTGCAGTAAATACATTTTGTCAGCATTCAGTGGTAGGAAAGTCAAATGTAAAAAGGGAAAATAGCCACGGCATTTCAGGGACCAAGACCTGGTGAGATGTTTTCCAACAAAGATCGTACTATAGGATCCCTTTTTTTTGCTTGTATTTTAAAGCCTGAAACAAAATAACCAAAGTTTTAGAAGCTCTAAGGAAAAAACCCAAACAATAAGCCAACAATTTGTCATCTATTCTATCCCAAAACATGATGAGCTCAACTGACAAGTGACCAAACCATACCCAAATATTATGTGCATGAGGCAGGAAGTTTGGTGGAGACAGGTTTGAAGGAAGATTTTGTATTGCTCAGAGAGTCACCCAAGCATGACAAGGCTGGAATTCCATCTGTTTGGCCATGTTCAATCAACTGGGTCATTTTCAATGGTTCACTAAATTCTGACTGTCTAAAAAGTAGAGTTATTATGCTTTTAAAATCTTGGCTGCAAGGCAAGTTCACCTTACTCTTTTTCACTATCATCCATGAGTTTAGCACCTCTGAAAGAGGGTTAAAATGTAGTTCACAACCTGGAAGATGAGTCATGCATCAGACACAACATCTGGGTTTCTTGAAAAGAGATATGAGCATATTTACTTACATAATAAACACACTTGTGTCAGAGAAATCCTTGGCAGGACTTTGTTTCCTGAAGAACTAATCTCTAACATTTGGAGAAGCTGACTTTTGAGACTGATCTTTTTGTTTTAGACCTCATGAAGGTCTCTGCACTCTTGAAACTGATCTCTGGACGCAGTGAAAGACAGTAAACATTTGGATGGCTTTTTTTTGTTTTGTTTTTTTTTGCATTGTTGCTCCTGTTTATTGTAAGAACAGCTACAAAAACAATCAGAAGACATAGGAAGATAATGTCTTTGGGGACAAAAAATCCCAACTTGCTCAAAGATGGAAAGAGAGACGAGAGAAAGAAATATGTCTACCTTTGCCAAAATATGGACACTAGGGTTTAAGAAGGTGATCTTTTCTTCAAAATATGGTATTCACTTCTCAATTCTATATTTAGTTATATTTTATCCCAACATAGATTGCACTGGGGCAAATGTATATTACTATTTTTAGTGTCATAACTTGTTTTTCCTCTGTCCAAAGGGGCTAGTAGCAGTTAGCTTCCTTCCAAAGGTGATTTATAGTGCTATAAAAAATATAATGTCAACAAAACCAAGACAGTTAAAGAATGAGCACAGTTCACCAACAAAACTATATGGACCTCTAAACAGAATTCACTGAAATCAGCACTTTGGAATTTAATGTGAAGAGCACATTATGGAGCCTGCAATTAAAGACTTTTTCCCCCTAGATGGTCACATAAATAAATGAACCATTCAGAGTGAATCAGTTCACTGAGGAGAAGAAAAGTGCACAGCATCAGCTTTCTGATCACCTCCTGACATGAGTACTGCAACTTCCATACCCTGACTTCCTCCATGCCCAAGTTCCTCCTCTTTAGCCCATTTGGGTCACTGGCAGATAAGCACCCAGGATAAAACTCCTTGTGGAGATATTTAAGCTTCTAGGCAGTAAATGTACCTATTGAGTCACTGCAGATGCTGTATGTTTAATCTTCTTCCCACCTGGTAGACAAAAATGTGGTTCAGTTTTGGTGCAAAGCAGCAGCATAGAATAATGGTACCTCCCACCCAGGTATGCATAGCTTGGTGGAGAAGCTGTGGTCTCACATGTTTGGCAGGAAGAGGAGGTCTCTCAGAAGCTGAGATGGTCCTGCTGTGAGGTGTAATGGACAGAGGCAGCAGTGAGATGGTTTGGGATTTTCTACACAGGCAAAAAGTCTGCCATTTATATTGTCGAGGAATGAACGCGGACTTCAAACTGCTTGAGTTCTTGCAGGCTTGGGTTTTTTTCGTAAAAAAGAGTGTCAAAGGCAATAAGATATACACCAATGCCAGATTTTTTTCAGAAATTTAAGTGATTTTAAACATTATTGGCTGATTCTTACGTGATTCTCTTCTAAATCTTCATTTACATTTTATGACTAATCACATTCAGTTTTGCCTTACTTTCTTGCATACATTTCTTCAGTCTCTGACCCACGTAACCAAGAAAATAAAAAGGAAGAGTTTTCAGTTATTTTGAAGTTTACCTCCGAAACAAACCTTTAGATACATCTCAAGACGTGACCGTTACCTCTGTTGATTTTATCTCTCCTGTGTCTAAACTGATCCTGTATTACTGTGCTGCATTTTCATTTTTTTCCCCCATTCTCTATTTCTCCTGTGGGTTTCTGGTGAGGAGATGAGCCCTGTGGTGCAGGGTATTGCACCAGCCCATCAACCCCCTCTTTAGTTTTTCATTTAACAACTGTAGTAGGGACGCATGTCTCAAATGTGGGTAGTGAGCAAGTGTCACAAATTTCTTCTAACCCAATATCTGATGCCTTGCAGAGTAATTTCTCCAACCCTTATTTACAGATACATGCACTATTTCTCTGATTGAGGAGGTGCATGTTATTTCCCTCTGCCCATGCTGCCAATCTGGCCATCATGGGAGGATGATTGGACATAAAGCTGCTCTACCTGCTTAGCTGTGGGGATTGTTGGAGATCCTGAGACTGCCCAACTGAATTCCAAGATTCAGGCAACTAGAAAAGTAGCAGCGGAAGGAGAGGTTTTCTTCAGAGCTGCCCTAAGAAACGAACATAACTCATCTGCAAGGAAAGGAGAAGCAAACAAAGAAACAAACAAAAAGTAGTATTTGACAATAGATCAGGGCCTACAAGAAGCTAAGTTTCATCAGTCCTCCTGACCTTCACAGCAGGCAACATTTTTCAGAAGGAACCACTGGACCTGCAGACGCATGTTCCATAATCATGTTTTTACAGCGCACATCCCTTAGGGTGTCAGAGCCCTCACAGAATTCTCTCTTCTCACCCACTATTCTCACCATTTCTGCTTCATAGAAGCAGGTGCATTGAAGTGTAGGGAAGAAAATAGCCACACCAGCAAAAACAGTCTCTAGTTTGGGCTCATGAGTAGGAACTGGAGGAGCAGCCCACAAGGATTGACTTCTTCCTCAGAGGCACCTGAGGTTGAGAGAGGAGGGATTGAACTCCAGACTAAGAGATCTTAGAAAGTTACAGTGGGAATGGGCTGTGCTGTGCCTCAGATAGTGCAGATGCTTTCATGCTGCTCAGATGCCAGGGACTGAGGCACTTGGAGAGGGAGCCACCTTTGAAAACAACATTGTGTGTAATTTATCCTCATTTTAGCCTCATTCTGCATTGCCTTGCATTTTGCTATTGCTTATGTTTTTCTGCAATGAGGTGAAAGCATGTGTTGGACAGTCCCCCTGGCTTGGGAGTGTCCCAAGTCTAAAAGTAATGCTATGTAAAGAATGTTTCTGTGAATCAATAAAGCAACCATGATTTTCAAACCCAAATAACTGTTTTATTTGAATGAGTGGTTATTATGAAATAAAAATATTTTTGTCATAAATATTTCATGTCTGGTTTGATAAGGTGTTTTGTTTTGGTTTGGTTTATTTTGTTTATTTTTTGTTGTTCTTCAGATTTTTTGGGGTGTTTTTTTGTGGGGCTTTGGGTTGGTTGGGGATTTTTTTTGGTTTGTTTGTTTTTTAGGAAGAGACAGATGAGCAAAGGAGCAGGAAGAAAAGTGCTGTGCATCAACTACACCACTACTTGTTTCTGAGTCATTGGCAGCTCTGAAGGAAATTATCTCAAATGCTTATGATCAAAAGTAGAGCAGATAAAAAATAAGATGAAATGACAATTGACAACTTCTCTGGGCTTTCAAATCACTCAAGAGAACAGGATGGCCATTCCTTTAAACATCTTTCTTTATATAAGATGTAGGAGGGAAAAAGCTATATTACATGAACAGTGTTCAGTGTGATTGACATGTGCAGGAAGTATCTGGCTACTAGAACTAAAATGTCCTTGGAATTTTTAAAAAGTGGATGAAAGCTTCATAACTTCCAGAAGAACAAAAACTCCCATGTTGGTTGTATCCAAAATGGTGAAAATTATACAGGAATTCATCTAACAGAAGAGAAATTTATGTCTGAAATAAAATCTGACAACTGCTCAGGATTGTAGATTGGCTGTCTTTGTTATGTGAAAACAGAATACAGCCCAACCCCCCAATACATCTGTTTATTGCTTTAGAAAAGGTGTATTTTACACAGTCTAAAATATTTGAACTGTGTAATTTGAGCAGAAAAATATGAATGGTTGCTGCGAACTGTTTGAGAAATCATTATCTCACCAAATTCACATAAGTCCAGAAAAAAAGGCTATATGAATTAAGAAAGCATGGAAATAAAAGCACTATAAACACTGAAACAAAAAGGAAAAATTTCTAAAATGAGATGCCAATATTAATGAACATACATTAAGCAGAAAATGAAAAAAACTAGAATCCAAGCTAGTGAACAAGAAGAAGTTTACCAATAAAAAATACGAAGAAGAATCTTCGTAGACTTAAAAGAATTAAAAAAAAAAAAGGCATGAAGGGCGTTTGATAATGAAGAAGATGAAGCTATCAGAATAAACATTTTTGCAAACTGGTAAAAAATGTTGGAAACATTCAGAAGTTGTCTTTTTTCATTTAGGGAAAAAAAATAGATCTATATCCAAACAATAGGGAACTGTTGCCGAACTGTTTTTCATCACTCCTAGCAATGAGTTATGCTGATGATAGATAGCCATTGTGAATGCTAAATATTTAAAATCATCAGGTGTTTTATGTAGATTATTCAGATGTCTTATTTAGATTTGTTCCTTTAGATTGATTTTCAGTAATTTTTGAAACAAGACAGATGTTGAGGAGGAGAAACAGAAAACCAGCATTTTGCCAGTGTTCAGAGAAAATTGTATGGTCCCATTAGCTCCAGGCCTCTCAGTCTGATGTTAGTCCTGAGTTTTGAAATGGGACTATTGACAGAGAATTTGATTGATAGATAACGTAGTTTAACTAGTGACAACATGGTTTTATAGAAAACTGTTCTTGTAAAACTAACTTCCTAAGATGTTTATGAGACTGCTAATTTAATTGATAATTATATTGAGGTAGTATACATTAGGTTTTGTAAAGTATTCTGCTCAGTTATGCGAAGTATTTTGATGAACACAGTACAGCAACAGAAAACTAGTGTGGCTCATATTAAATGCATTAAAGCTAGTTAAAGGATATGTTTCAAGATGTAGTTATAAGGAACAATCACCACTGCCTGTGTCTGTGGTTGCTAGTAGGGTTCTGCAGGTATTGGTTCTTGGCTGTCTATCATTTAACATTATCAGTGACATGGAAGAAAAGATAAAATCATTACTAAAGTTTGCAGATGGCGTGACATTTGTGGCCATGTTAAATAATGACCTGCAGAGATCTTTGCTGCAGGAGGGTCTGATTGATGGGACAATGGGTGCGAAACACCAGTAATTTCAGCAAAGCCATATATGCAGTACCGGGGCGGGGGGGAAAATACTTGAAAGGGAGGAAATATCTTCATATCAGAGCCAGGGAAAAAGATGGGAATTGTGATGACATGTCAGCTGGGTCTGATCCTGAACCCTATGTGATATCTGAGCATATAAACAGGAGACTGCAGTGTCAGCCATAAGGCTGTCAGAGTCCTTTGTCCTGTCTATGTGCTCACAACTCACACAGGTTGAGGCCAAACTGTAGGTGGAACACGGAAGAGTATCAAAGATAATTACATTAGAATTACATAAGAAAACTTCCACTTACCTGGTCAGGATGGAGGATAAAGATGTTTCTGAATGATGGAACATTGATGCTAAATGGGTCTTCAGATTTCTAGTCAGAAATACAGCATCTGCCAGGGCTGAATTGGGAACCTTAACATTCATGAAGCTAAACTGTGAATGAATGACTTTGCACTAATGAGCAAATGGTCTGTCTGTCTTGAATAAAACCCACCTTCTTCTATCATCTTGGTGCTGAATGCTGTAAATTTTGCTATTTAGAACAATAGAATCATTGGAAAGCTAGGTCCAGAGCTAAATGTAGAATGTTCAGGAATTGAAAGTTTAACAAATCCTACTAATAAATCCATTATTTCCATTCCCTAAACAGGATACTGTAGATCTTACTCTGCCTGGGAGCTGGGTAAAAACAGCCAGTTAATGTACTAAAGGTCAGAATTTCAGAAGTGCTCTACAAATGCATTACAACCAACTACTAATAATTCTCTCCTTTTTTTAAGGGGTCTGCTCATGTCCAAGGGAATGCCAGCTACATTTTTCTTAATGTATGAGCACAAGTTACACATAACAACCTAACAACACAATACTGCCTCTTTAATGCTAATCTATTCCTTGCAATCTACTAGATACATGTAGAATCATTGGTGTGTATCAAGAGAGCAAAATCAGATTCTGAAAATATCTGAAAGGATGCACTAGAGTGTACATAATAATGTATTTTAATCTGCCAGGCCTTAAAATTAATCATGAATTCCCACAGAGATTTTAATAATTTTGAGATGATGGGGTTTTTTTCATATAGTGATATTCTTGGACAGAGTTCTTGAAATGCTACATGGAAATGGGTGGGGGAGGGAAAAATTTGGGCCATTTTTCAATTACCAGGTTAGCTAAGATACAGATACAAGAGCTACTGTTTAATTGGTTGTTTTATTCTTTTTCTTCCACCTAATAGATAATCAGTAAGGTACCTCAAACACAAACTTTTATCACATCATAAAGTTGGCGTAAGCATAAAGTTTATCTCTTTGGGCATATACTTAGGGGAACAATTCTTATCAGTAAATGTCATAGTGGATGACTTGAAACTTCCTGGGGAAGACTGCAGTTTTAGGATCTCATCTTGTGTTTTGTCCTAAACATTTTGTCTCTTTGTGGAAAACAATATGTTGTGTTTCCTCATGGCTTCAAGCCACACAGGGCCATAATTTTTGTCCAGATACCTGCAGCTCCCACTACTAAATATATTTTACCAGAGCCACTTTGCACAGTCACAAAAGAAGCACTATAACTACCCCAAACCCAGACTATCTTACTTTTTTATTAAAAGCTCTCTTTGACATGTGACCATGCATGATGTGCAATAAACAGCATCAGTATTGCTGAAAGTATATAAATTTCAGGGCCAAAACAAAGGTATTAGTCCAAAAATTACTGTTGAATTCACTAAACAAAGGTATTTTTAATACACATGGAATTAAACCAGTAGGTAAATTATTACTGTGCATCCTGTTACTGGTACCTGGGAGATACTAATGTCAGAAGAGATCAAGCACGATAAACAAAATACGTTTAACTCGTTGAAGAAAAAACCCAAACCCTTGTACCTTTTTTTAATTAAAGAGTAGTACTTATGTTCCACCATTTATATGAATTTTGCACAGCTGTTTGCACTAATATGCGTTAAAATAGGTAATTACCATAGCAATCATGGTGTGAGAAAACACACTTGCTCCATTTTAAATATATAGCCCTGCTTTTATCTCTCTCTTGCCCACAGACACACCTGATTTTATGCTATTTGCTTTCTTGTTTGTTCCTTTCTACTAGTTGGAGCCAAGAAATATTTCAAACACCAAATATTTGACAGATTTCTGGATCTTATGTTAACAGCCTATGGGCTGTCGTTTTGGTTCCCTGTTTTAATGGCTAGGAGAAGCAAGAGGCAAACAGAATAGTGATGTTTATGATGAGAGGGTAGACGAAGGGGTGAGGAAAGCTGGGAATAGCTGAAGTGTGTCTGACACAGCAGTTTCTCTTCTGTATCACTATTTTATTTTTATGAGGCTGCAGCAAATTGATAGCTTCTGATACCATAGTCAATAAAACGTTGTGTAAATTCCAGCGATGGGCTGGAAAAAGATTGAATTAAAAGGGAGGTATTGGGTCACATCCATATTTCAAGTCATTTGTGTGCTGCCTTATCTCTGTACCTGAGGGAAACAGTTTCTTCACAACTAACCACCCAATTAGTACCTGCTGAGCACCCGATGTTTGATTTTCTTCTAGCCATCCCCCTCTTAAGATGCAAACCAATTTCCTAACAGTTTCTTTTTCAGCTCACAGGAAAACTTTTTTTTTTTTCTTAGCAAGTTTGGACAAGCTGCAAAAAGGGATTTTAGAAAGAAAATTATTCAGAAATCTTCCCAATCCCAGAAGAGACTTTTTTTTGTAAACATGATGTGGCAGTCTGTTTAGCCATGCAGTTGTTACTGCCTCTGCCAGGAAGATTTCTACAGTCACAGGATAATTCAAGTTAGAAGGGTCCTCAGCATGGTCCTCACCCAACCATCTTCAAGCAGGCTCAGCCATGAGCTCAGAAGCTCTGAGGGGATTTAGCTGCTTGGGGATTTCTCTTGTCATGTCTTGCAATGCTCCAAGGATGGGCACAGGCCTCCTGGGCAACCTGTGGCACTGCCTCAGTGTGTTCCTGGGGAAATTCTCCTTGTATCAGTGTGACAATGTCATATTTTCAATTTGTCCCTGTTGTCTCTTGCCCTCTCACCATGCACTGATGTAAGAGACCAGCTCCATCTTCTTCATGAATGAATGATGAGGTCCTTTTTTATACAAATGGTATAGAGTTGAATACATCCAGTTTACAACCACCACCCTCCTCCCTCAAGCCCAACACCACGTCTCCACCTTTGAAAATTGTGCTGAGGAATTCCAGAGGTGACTTTTTCTGCCATCAGCCTGGTTACAGTGTAAATCTGGTACAGATACCTGTCTTTTTGTACTTAGTAAGGAAAAGAACAAGAGCAACAAAAATCTTAGAGGTCTTAGGGAGACAAAGATGGGGCTTTTTGGACTACCTCTGCATATGAATTTATTCCATTCTCTAAGAAACTGAGAAAAAAAATTACATCCTTCAGCTGATTTCTGAAAGGCCTTAATGTTCATCATTACATTAATTTGATAGGGTACAAGGAGTGTGAAATATATTTAGAGCTTCCCCTGCAAGTGATGGTACTCATAATACTAAAATATAGTTTACACTTTATGCAGCACCTTTATGGAGAGGGACCTTCAGGCATTTGCAAAAACCAAGAAACACAAACCAACAGGACTCTGTTTACCACTGAAATGCAACCTGGAGCTGGAGGTAAGTACTCAGCAGTGCAGAACAGAAGAGGAGTTTATTACAGAACATAAAGAAAAATTTTGCACGTACCAGAAACTGCAAGGGGAATTTAGCTAAGCGAGATGAAATTCCCTAACTCAGCATCTGGAAAGGACATCCTGCTTATGTACCTTTCCTCCTGGAAAAATGTCTCATTTCTGGCTCTTCACACTCAGCCTTTTAGACCATGCTGACTCACCATGAGCAGTGGAACTTGGAGAAGATAGTAGGGGTGAAACCAATGGGATTCAAAGAAATTGCTCTGAATAACAGATGGGATTTACTAGAGAATTATTTAAATTTTGGAGAACTGAAGAGCTAACCTATTGAACCAAGCAGCATTTATAGCTCACGCTTCTAGGATGTCAAAGGGTGATGTAGACGCCCTGTGGAAAGAGGCTTCCCTATGTCAGATTTTTCCAGAAAAGTAGCACTAAGAAACTCATGCATAAGTTCAGTACACTCATTATGATGCCACTGTTAGCACCTTCAGGATCCTCTCCTCACCAGCAGCCATTTCCACTGCTCACAACACCGGCTCCACACAGCACTGTTGGGAGCGCCGGGAGCACGGCTGGCACGCTTGGAAAGGTCCTGCAGGCAGGCTGGGGAATGCTGCAGGCAACACGGCAGCATTGCAGTGCCAAGGTGTACACGGCAGCCAGAGTGGAGGGGCTGCTGTACCCCAGATGCTGCAATGTGACGGCTGCTGATGAGCAGGGCAGCCTCTGCAAAATAAGACGAACTATAACCACTGCATAATCATTCATAAGAGCTAAGCAATCTTTAAAATAACAACTATGAGTGCAATTTATGAATCTTTCATTAATGCACATTTAGCAACGACATGATTTTAAATTAATGTGATATTTACTGAATTGCTAACATTTTGTCCTTTTAATTAAACACCACTTTAACCAAAGCAAGGTTGGATCCAGCATATCCAAATGAAGCACATAGCACTGCGCAACTCACTTAAAAAATCTCAGCTGTTTATTTAGTGAGCATTGGTATCTAAAATTTGGGAGACTGTTTTGGTTTTGCACCTTGTATGGATGATGTGCCACTATTGCCCAGAAAAAGACAAGTATAAATGACATCAGAATAGAAGCAGATAAAGCAATGGTGAAAGGAAAAGAAATTTTAACAGAGATCTCCTAGTGATTTTCTTCCTGGCCCCAACCACATATACCAAAGTAATCCATGAACAGAGGTCATGTCATACAGAGTATTTTGTATTGCCTCTTTGCAACTTAATTCATTACTTATTGCTTGTTTAAAAGAGAGGGGTCTAACTTCCATACTGCCTGCCCTTTTGCATTCACACCTTCAGTGTCACATTCATGTAGTTTTTGCGTGTTGTCCTTCTTAATAGGCAATACCAGTTATCCTTCTCCATTTCATGCCTGCTTTTTTTTCCCCCAGACTTTACCCCTTTTTCACAGGGAGATGTTAGCTCAGCATCATACCATGGAAAGCTAAGATGGCATATTACTGAGGGAGATGGGAGGCAGCAGTCATGGCTATCTCATCGTTGAAAGTCGTGGATAAAAGCAAGATAGTAAATGTCAGAGTGGGATAGGACATCTCTCTGGCAAGCAATGCAAGGGACATTGCCATGGGGTTGGTATTGCTGCAGAACAGACAGGACAGGCAGGTACTTTCAGTGCTGCTGGGGGCAGTGCTTTCCTGGAGGGGGACAGTGGTGGGGTTGCTGTTTTACTTGGTGACCCCCACGGCATTTGTGCATCCCATGCAATTTTGTGCAGTGGTTGTGGTGGAAGGTAGAGTCCTGCTGACAAGCTGGTGGGCTGGGAGGTGCTGGCAGACCCACTGCCCACTGGCAAACAGCCCATGGAAGGATGTGGGCTCTACAAAACCCTGTGCAACGCGTTACTTCATTCTTTAAGCCTTGTAAGTGCATGGAGGATCTTTTCCTGTGATTCTTCTGAGCCCAGAGGGAAACCTGGGATGCTGCAACCTCCAAATAGCACCTGAGACTTACAAGAGCGAAGTAATCCACGGACAGAACAAGAGCATTTACTGTTATGGTGGTACAGAAGCAAACGTGGCCTTTGTTTGGTATTTTACATGGGTAGATCAAGTTGGCAGGGCAGTATCCCCTGCTGCCTGACAGTGGTGAAAAGTCACAGAGTACCCCGGGGCAGAGAAGGGCCTCAGAAGAATGGCATTTTCTCCCTCACACCTCAGCTCTTTCCTGCAGTGAGGTAATCAGGGAAGCAGATGATCAGCATAGTGTGGTTTCCAGTCTAATTGTCAGGAAAGTGAGGAGCTCAGTCCAAGCTACACCGCAGCAGACTCAGCGTGTCCTGCGGCCACCATCAGTGCTGCACAAAGAGGAGGGCAGTAGTCAGTCCTTCTAGTTTCTTAGCCTCAGGGATATATTTAACCCCATTCATAGCTAAGGGCTGTGGCATTTTTGCCTGGTGGGAGCATCCTGGAGCTGCAGGAAAGTAGTGAGGTGCTTTTGCGCCATGATGCTGCTGTGCCCGGGGGCTCTGAGAGACAAATAGCATAGTTTGTTCATGGGCTTTCTCAAGCTCAGTGCAGGCACACGCACACACTCCTCAGTGCACCAGCAGAGATATATCCTGAAACTCAAGGAAATGCACATCGTCTTTTGCCTGGTGCCCTTGGCTGCCTCTGAGCTGAGGCTGAGCAGAACAGAGCAGCTCCTCAGCAGAAGAGCCGCCGCAGCTGCCCATCCTTAAAGCGGAGAGAACAACACTGACCACCTGCTCTCACCTCACATACCTGAGGACGTTAAGACAGATCTGCCACTTTGCTGCATGCTGTGGTGTTGTCCCTCCTTGCTGGCAAGGGTTCCTCCTGCGTTTGGAACGAGAGAAGCAAAAAGCTGCAGGAACACAAGTTCTTGCAGCTTCTTGTCTGCGCTGGCAGACACCTTCACTGCATTGAACCTCTGAGTTATATCCCAAGCTCTGCATAAGCCAGCCTTTTGATCAACAGTTCTTTGATCTTTCTAGCAATTTTCCAATCCAAAGGTCTGCATTTTCTGAGGAGTCACTGAGCATATTCCAAGGATAATCAGGGCTGTTTTCAGGTACAACTCTGCTGTTCTCCAGGATTTTATTTTCCTGGAGTTTAATATCCTCATGCTAGGAGCAAGGGGTCTGTCCTACATTTAATCTCATACCTATTCATAGCATCTGTCACAAAATTATTAATTCAACAAATTTCACCAGCATTAAGAACCTGGGATTCTCAGAAAATTCAAAATTTCTGATCAGATTTTAATAAAGCACAATAAATAGACCATTCAGTCCATGCAATGTCATTATAGAAAAGTAGTGGTTGCTCAAACAGCAACAGAATGGTTTTATAATAAATTCTCTCAGCAACACCCCTAAGTAGACTGAATATTTCTTAATTAAAACTCACGGAATGGGCAAAATAATGCATGTTTCAAAGTCAAACACAGAAGTGCTAATTTGAGGTCATAACCTAATATTCTGTGTGTCTTGGTCAAACCAGTCTTTATTAATATATTTATTTTCAAAAATTTTTACTGTAATTTGCAATTACTATGAAACAGTATTTAAAATCCCTATTAGATAATATTTTTAAAAAATATTTTAGGGGCACAAATACTTTGTAAGTTATTTTTGCACATGCTATCCTAGAAATAACAATATGGTCTGTCAAGACAATATCACCACTATAATAATTTTGGTGTAGCCATAAGCCAGTTACTGAATCTTAAAGGCAGTGAAGGTCAATAATGACTTTTCAGCACTTCTAGTTTTAAAGACTACCTCTGACCTGAGATAACTGAATTCCAGGACTGAAATTAGAGGATTTTTATGGAACAACTGGGTTACTACCATATCCTGACTCTGCAAAACTGTAAGTATGTGCTCAGCTCTAAATCCACAAGTGTCATTGTCTTTAATGGCACCATTTGTGTGTCTAAAAATCAATCATGTATACACATGCAGAATTGGAACCACAATAACAGAAAACAGAGGCAATGATTAATTACCCAATTGAAAGCTGTTCATGAATACCGTGTCTGACAACTCTATAAATCCATTGAAATCTGTGTTAGCAATAAATGATCAAAGCCTAATGCTAAGGGTATAGCCTAATTGGTAGGACAAGAAGTGCTAAATTCAACAGGTATTAATGAAAATAATATTTAGATGTTGGGGAAAATCTTTCTGGAAACAAGAACACTGAAATGTGCTCACAAATTTTTCAAGTAAATTATGGAGTTGCCACCACTGAAGAAATTTAAAGAAGAGGTCAGGAAATTTTCCCAGGTTTTGTTTGTTTGTTTGTTTTTGGGTTTTTTGTTTGTTTGGTTGGTTGGTTTTTTTCTGGTTTTACTCCTGTGTCTTGTGGCAGAGGAGCAGGCAAGGTGATCTCTGAAGCTGTGCTCCTGCAGACCTGGACTCTGTGTAGAAAAGGACCTTGATCTAGCAAATTGGAAGGGATGTGGACATCATCAACCCATGGATAGCACCACAGCCTCAGGGAGACTGTGCAACCTTCTGCTCCTGAGGTAGTAACCATCTAGTATCTATCCAGTATATCTCCAAGGCATATATTTTTTTCCAATATATACTAGGAAAAGTACTTCTAGCCTGTGAGGCAAAGATCCTCAACACGCCTAAATCCAACACAAATGAAAAGATCTGAGCACTTTGTCTTGGGCCTTCAACTATGCTAGAAAAGAAACACACTGTCTTTTCTGCTTATTGCTTCTAGAGATCTGCATGGAGTAACAAAAGGTCTCATGCCATGTTTTTAATGTGTTTATTTAAGACTTTGCTGGACTGGTGGATTTCTGTCCCTGGGAATCAGTGCAGATGGTGCAATTTTTTTTTTCTGTATCTTCATCCCATGCAAAGCCATTCTATAAGGCAGAATGCATGTAAGATATGGACCTTGTTGAGGAAACTTGCAAGAGAATGAGAGGGGATAGTGAAAGGGTGGTTGGCTAAGCAGGAAGGCACTGGAGCAACTTCAGATAAACCTGAAAATAGCAAATTCAGTCCACTGTGTGTTTATATTGTTTACTCTTTCCTTGTGCAATCTAGTTTTTCTGACAGCTATGCTCTATTACTTACAGTTTCATCTATATACTTTATACTATATTACTTACAGTTTTTATTTATAGCTGAAAGAAGCACCTTGATTAAGCTGGTTAAGGTCTGTTCTTTCCCCACTCCTTCGTTCTCCAGCCCCACACCTCACCCTTGTGAGGTGGCATGACCTGGGTGCCATGGTGAGGGCAGCAATAGTGCACAAAGGGTCAAAGCTCACACTATTTCCCAGCCAGCATGACAGTTTTTGGAGGTGGGGAGAGAAGACTGTTTTGTCTAAGGAGTACCCAAAATAATAAGTAAATAAGAAAATTTTGGGACCATTTTCAGGCAGCAGTTTTAATTGCACTACCCTGAAATCTCCTGCAGCTCCTCTGCTTTCATTGAGTCTCCTTTTCCTTTGCTCTCTTTCCTCTTCCTTCAGATATCACCTAGAAGTTCTTTGTCCCCCTCAGATGAGCTCTTGTTTATCTTTCCTGGCCAAACAAATTTGTCTTTCAGTCCTTCACACAACCGTATGCCAGATCCTTCATACTGTCTGCTTTTCTGGTATCTCCTTAAGGATAACTAGCCACCTGTTCAAGGCTCAGATGACAAAAACAGAGATCTTATTTTTTTCTTCAAATGTATCCCTGCTTGCTCTGCTTTTTGTCTACACCATCATCAAGATATTGGTCAATGTGGCCTGGGCCAGCTTTGACATAGCTCTTTTTATATGTGCCAATGCCATATCTAAACCTGTGTTCATGTAATTTTCTCAAAATTTCTGCCTTCCAAAAAATGCCCTGATGTCCTATATGTCCTTGGCCCTATGAGATGTTGACTGCTCCCTGGCCCGAGCTCCGAGGAGCTCCCATCCACCCAGTTGCCACATCCAAGCAAGCACTACCTCACTTTCTCTGATGCTATTCTTCAAGAGTAGGAAGATCACTATGCCAACATCAGCACTATACCAACATCAGCAGATTCACTCCTTTGTTTTCTTTGAGTCGTTATGGGTTTTTTTCCCTCTCAGGTAGCTATAAAATTGGCACCAGTTCTACAGCTGCTGTGCTGACTGCTCTGCCTTGCCTTTCTCTGCAAGTCCCCCTCTATGCACCCTCTCCAGCTGTGTGCTGCCTCTCTCTTCTTGGCTTGTAGGCTCTCTGGGCTGTGATTCACTCATAGCTCTGTGTTGGGGCAGCATCTAACACTGTGGCTGCAGGACGTACAGAGCCTCCCAGTTCTGCTAAGATCTGATGGAAATGTATGAAGTAAGTAGCAGTGTATGCTTCTGCAAAGTAATGTCTCCGACACCATCATCTGGATCATCTTTAGGTATAATAAGCTCTGTAAGTGCCTTATAACATCTATTTGTAGCAAGAATAAAAATTCTTTAGTGCCCTATGTTAGGGATGAAAACCGGAGAAGGGGGCATTCAATGTCTACCACTATTACCTTCTTTTACTGGTTTTGTTCTCTTACCAGAGAAATCCCGAAGTCATGGAAGAACTGAGGACATCACCATGCAGGTTCGTATGATATTTCTGTCTGTGCTGTGCACGATATTTCTTCTGTACCAGTGCCACTGTTTGCTGACATGGAATTTTGGATATCCCTGTCTGCACAGAGATTTCATGGCCAAATTACCCCAGGAGATAGAAATATGTGTAACCGGGAATGTGATCTCCAAACTTTTTGCAACTAAAGTTTATGGATGGTCTTCAAATCTTTAATAATTTTGTAAGGAAGGAAACAGAAAGCATTTTTCTTGCTCTAGTTGGAAATGTGCCAGGTTGCTATTTATCCATGATCTTCCTAGCAATCTATGAAATTTGAAGCCTGGATTGATGCATATTTAGGTCTTGGAATCAGCAATTTCAGTTTGATGCCACTTTCTCATCAAGTGTAGAATATGGTGAACATCTCCAGATGGCCTATACAAATGCTCTGCTGTACTTCACTCACTTTTTGAATGTCAAGCATCTCTGGGATTCAGCATATCACCAATTAGCATCTTATATCCATTTGACAGAAATGATTCCTCATTATTTCATACATTTCTTCTTTAATAATATTTGCACATGAATTCCCCTTCTAATAAGAGAAAGAAAGATAACTCTAAGGTCAGAGGATGTTTGTAAAACATTTTTCTGCTGTGCTGTCCTGAGTTTTCGCTTCTTTTAGCTAGTATCCCTATAGTGTCCCTGAATCTGTGTTGAAGATCTCTCAGTGATGGGCAGTCATCAATGATGACTGATGAGAAAACACTCAGCACTTTTTAATTTTATTATTAACATAGGACATTATTAACAGTATTCTACACCCAGGTCCTCTCACCCAAGAAGCAAAGAAGTGCAGGGTACAAGAAACTGCCTTTCCCCTTAAAGCTGCCCCAAACCCCCTACTGTCACTGATTGCTTCTCTGAAATCCACATTTACCCACAGTCTCTGAAACACTTAGAGCTACCATTGCTTTCCAGGCGGTTCTGAAATACGCCTTTGTATGTGTTTAAAGAGATGCCTTTACCAGCCTGCTTTGCCCAAAGTATGCACTTGGCTTCCATGTGTCCCTTAGAGTGTGTACTTGCACCCCTCCTCATGACGCCTGATATAAGAACCACAACTACAGACACAACTAAGCAGATCTGACTCTTAATACTGCAATGCCAGAGCCTTTCAGGTACATGCTTTCAAACCACAGATGCATGTGACAGAAACCAGCTTCTGTTTAGAAGCCTGAACTGCTCACATCATCACCCAAATCCAGGAGTGAATGCTTTCAGGGAAAATCTATGAGCAAGATTTGCCACAGAGCTGGCAACGTTGGTGACATTGCAGTCCAAATCCTCACTATATGGGCAAGCTATATTTAGCCTCAAAACTGCATCCATCTCCATGGATGAATAGGGGTAATTAATAAGGTATTCTCCTCTATGGATTGCACTACTTAGTTCTTTCATGCAGTTGTGTGTGAATGTCAGAGCTCTGTAAAGGTGTAAAGGAAGGCTGCAAGGATGAAGAGGTGGGAATGCTTCCTGGGGATGAAGAGTGCCTGCAAGTTCCCAGGAATTCTCAGACTTTAAATCCTGTTCTGCATTAGGCTGGTGAGAGTATGGGGACACCTATGCATGCAGATATGGGTGGAAAAGGGAATGAGGCTGCTAGCTTGTATTTTTATTATGTAAATATTTGCATGACTGTGGTAAAAGCAAAGGTCACTTTTCAAAAATAGAAATACGTAGGTGTCTTCTCTCTGTACGCCTTCTTTCCACTCTGTGTCTTGTGGTGAGGATGGCTGAACTTGTGTGTCCTCTGCTCACAACACACAAAACAGGTCAGGCAGGCCAGCAGCTGCAGGGGGGATCTGCAGCATGTTCAGAAGAGGAGGCTGTTCAATGCCTCCCACAAGCAATGTCTGCAAAACTGAGGGGAAACCTCCAGTGGCCCTGTGCTCAAGCCCAGACCCCAGCCTGGGCTGATGCTTGTGGCATCCTAAAATCAGCTCCCCAGGTCAATTTGCTCCGGACCCATGAAAGTGGGGCCACAGCAGCATTTGCTCTGTTTGCAAAACCACGGGGTATGAATTCATTCAAGAGAAAGTGATGTATCCACAAGGATTTTACAGCTGAGGTCCCCTCCCTCTGGCTCTGTCCCTCTGCAGCTCACGTGGTCTGTGAGTGCTGGTGGCATCTCAACACACTCTGCCTCCAGTGCATGTGTATGTGGGCAAATGCACTGCATGCAGCTCGCCCTGGGCTGGTGGCACAGCCGCCAGCTGCAGTGGTGTAAAACAGCAGAGGCTCAGTGATGCTCTGCTGAGATGTTCACTCCTCACACCTATTCAAACAGCAAGTGAACCCACAGAGACATGGGATAAAAGCTGATGGAGAGAGATGCAAAGGGAATGGGGACACTGGAGGTGGCACTATGAGGCAACAAAGAACAGTTTTTGTCAGCTTTTCCACTTTTTTTTTGTTTGTTTGTTTTAAAACAAACATATTGGGGGCAGATACAGAAAATAAAATATGTCCTTGCATTCAGCGTCTCAGGTAAAAACGTAAAATGTATGCAAGCCGTTTTTTAAAATGCATATTATGTTTCTGATAGACCAGAACTGCTGGAGCAGATCAGATCTCTCAGTTAAATATGCATTCATACATTTTTAAAAAATGTATAATATTGACTACATCAGATGTAATGGCTCCTGTAGAGTCATTACAGTGCACAGTGCAGGCTCTTTATTTGGTATTGTATCAATTTGTAGGGTGGACTGTCATGGTGTTAATACAGATGTATGTTAATAACAGTATGGAAGCAGAGAAAAAGCTGCATGCCAACAGCTGGGTTTTTATACCAGCATTTTAGACTGTTAAAAATATATCCAAGCTTAAATCCTCCCATCTCCTCTGCCCAGTGAGCAGCGTCTGAAGCATGGTCCTCCGTTGGTGGTATGTGTGGGTCACCAGCACACAGCTGGGGGCAGTTACACACGGGATGTACAACAGAGAGCTGCAATGCAGAGTGGAAGAGAGGGAATTTGGCCTGAAAAGATCAGGTGGTTCATGTCTTCATTGGCAAATGAAGGCAACAACACAGGATGTGTGAAAAGATCAGAAAATGGCTTGATTTGTGTTGACTTTGACAGGAGATAAAAATGTCTCATGCAATTTCAGTTAAGGTATGAAAGGAAAAATATGTTTACTGAGCTCAGGTACAATATCGCATGTCTTGAGCACGTGAACAATTTTTACAACCAGTTTAGAAATACTTAAAAAACCTGGTTTTCTGAAGAAAAACAAACAGCTAAGGAGAAATAAACAGCATCCCTGCAATAATTCTATAACTTCAAACTGATGTAACCCAAGAGCTCGCAGAAGAAGCCCTCCATGTAAAGGAAACCAGAGAAACTATAATGATTTTCAGATACAGTTGACAAGAGACCATTTAGTAAACTTTTATTTTTTTTAACTAACAGTATGCAGGGATGTTGTATTCTAGGCTGCTACTAATAATCTCATCAGAATGCAAAAGCAGTGACTGTGTTATAAAATCAATGATCTGTTATATTCTGCAAGAATTTACAAAAGCCTAATGTCATTTACTACACCATGAGAACCATACTTGGATTAAAAAAACAAAAAAACCCAACAAAAAACAGAATTAAAAAAAAAATTATTTCAGCTGATGAAAAAAAACCCCTGTTTGCTGATGCCAAGTTTTAAAGATATGATACACCTTAGGGTTAAAAAGGTACAGGAAAGGGAAAGGCATTTATGTTTGGGAAGGTGTCAGACAACAAGTCCATCTGAACCCCACTCACATCACAGCTCTGCTGTGGCTGGTCAGTCTCCATCACCCTGCAGTGGCAACTGGCTTTGTGCCATAGGCTCAGGCTCTGGAGCTTTGCACAAGAAGTTTGAGGGGGGGTGGGGGTGGGGGGGGGGGGGGGTGTTTGTCCCTAACAGTTTTGGCAGAAGAATAAATGCACCATTACTAGAAATAGGTTTTCAAATAATTGCAGAGGAAGGACTTTTTGTTGTTGTTGTTATTTTTTTATTTTATACAGAATAAATGAAGCAAGACCTAGACAGACCCAAGACCTTGCCATGCACTGAACATATCATCATCATCGTAATGGTTATTTCTTTTCACCAGCAATAAGATGTGTTCTGCAAACATAAACTAATTAAGCCCCACAACCTTGGAAATGAGTCTGTAATTTCCTATAAAGGGGAAACTTAAGCAAAGGCCAGATTGTGACACACTTACTAAGTAGAAGTGCTCCACAAGTAGCTCCATTGACTTCCTCAAGACCCTTTTTGGTGTAATGTGCAGTGCAATGAGAGGTATCACAACCTGGTGTTAAATGTCTTGCCTGGAGGTGCTCAGTCAGTCAGAGCGGGGCTGCACCAGGCTTCGGGACCCAATTCCATCACTCCCAGGGTTGTAAATTGTACCAAAGCTGATTGGAGCTGTGTGCCTACACCCAACGGGACCAAAAGGCCTCTCACGACTCCTACCTGTGAGCCTTGGTCTCAATCCCTCAGTCCAGGCTGAGGGAGAAATGAAACTGCAAAAAGCTTCTTGGAAACACCCTGTGATGAGTTGTGCCACTGGAAAAATTGGAGGTGCCTCTTCACCCTGGTGACTATCTGTGTAAAAGGTTAAAATCAGCCATGCCATAAAAAGCAAGTCCCTATGTTGGCAAATGGAAAAAGAGAGGAGTTTTGCCTGGGAAAGGATTGAGGAGGGGAGGCAGCCAGGCTGCTCAGGAGGGCTCAGCCTCAGAGCATCTGGGGGTGGGGCTCTGGGTTGGCACCCAGCAGGTGATGACCCTCCTGCACAGCCCCCAGGTACCTCGGGGGAAGGAATCTCCACTTGGGCACAGGGTGCAGATGATGCAAATAGTGCAAGGTTGGGACAAAGAAGTCTGTTAAAGGGAGATAGCAGCCCCTATGATAAAGAGACAGGTTCTCACACATTCTGCAATTGCCGGACATAGAAAAATGAGAAACGAATGGCTGATCTGTTCTTGAATCATGGTTTGAATCACATGCTTTGGAAATAGGAAAGACAGGCCTATGTAGCACAGTAAGGACTTAATATCATACTAAGGAATTGCTCCTTGTGGGTAGTAAACACTGACTGCCACAGGTCTCAGAAATAGCTCCCAAGCAAGACATTGGATGGTGCAGCAATGCAGTCACACAGGTAGGTCAAGCAAAGGAAAGAAGTCCTGGAACTCCCAAGCTTTTGTGTTTGGCATTGGCTCTTCAAGACTGTTCTTCTCAGTATCATTTTCCATGTAGTGATATATAGAGGTTGGTATTTCAGGTCAGGTGAAACATCTCTGGAGAGCAACAACCCATGTTATGAAGTTGGAATAAAGGTTTCACACTTTCAGACTTGCACATTCTGGACATGCCAAGGTGCTGTACACCTCTGCCAGCAGTGGCAGCTCATCCTTTGAGGCCCTCATTAATTTTGATAAATTTCACATAGCTTCTTAAGACCATGCAAAGAAAGAAATATTTACTTTTATCCTAAGCTTTCAATGCAACCACATCATGTGTAAGAGAATGCATTTAATATTGGTTAGATTCTCTTTGGTGGTAATAAGCAGAGAATAGATTCAGACTTTATGCAAGTGGACTAACAAAACCAAGAGAGAATACATTTGCATAAAAAACAGAGGGAGGAGTCCACATACATCAGTCAAGAGCTCTTATTTCAGTCTAGAGTTTTTGGTGCATTTTGGGGGTTTTTAAATGAAAAAAATATGTGGAGTTCTCTTTTACAGAACAGTGTGTGAGTTTGGTTTGCATTTATTTCCACGTTGGAGGCCAATATGACAATAAGTGAGAAGATCAGAGCACCAGCAGCTCTGAAAGGCTGCATTTTATCCAACCCTTCTGAGACATGCATGTCCTAATGTCCCTTTTCTCCCTCCTCCGCTGTTGCTATTTTCATTTGCTGACAAGCCCGACATTAAACATTTGCCAGAGTTTTCATATTGATAGTACGTTATATTGCCATTACTGAACAGTTTGGGGCTTTGTGGCTAGCTACCATGACAATAGATGCACAGCCTGGAACCAGTTTTAGTTAATTAGAGTCAATCAATCCAAACTTTGCTAACTTACTCATGTGAAACAATAGTATAATGAACCAAAGTCTGCAAGATGATTGGGAAACACAAATTATTGCACCCTGATAAATTAAATGTGACTATTGCAAAATCTTCCTTCTAAATGAACACTCAGAGAGAGAATGTATGGGTGAATAAGCATAATTTAAAATAAAGAAAAAAATTAAAGAAGCTGTTATAACCCCACTTCAAGGTTTTAATTTTTCTTTAAAAGAAATGGAAAACCAGATTGCTGCATATACAAGACCAAATGGGTATAACATTTTTAAGATTAAAATTTTTACACCAAGTAGTCCAATAAAATTGACTCCTCATCATTTGCAAGCTAAATTTCACAACACACGTGGTGTCTAAAGAAGTTCAATCATTCTGTTTCTTTTGTCCTTCACAACTGCTTATTTTTCAAAGCTATTTGCTAAATGTTTGTCTGACCTTGACAAGGCAAAGCCCTGAACCTTTACAAGCTGGTATACTGCTGTCAGACAGCCTTTCCTCATGGACAAAAAGGTTTTTGCTCCTCTTTTAGGGTAAAATATTTTCCCAATGCTCAGAATTCAACTTGTGTGCCAAAAGAGAACTCACCTTCCCCAGCTGTTTTCTCTTGATTTTCTAAAAGTGGTATTTTTAGAATAAAAGGATCCAGTTGATAAAAAGAGTACCAGGATGGCATTTAAGCTTTTGCATTAAAATTGCATTTTCAGTAGTGAACTGGCCTATAATGAGCTACTCAAATGGTTTACAGTTTTCACAGGGTCTTAATTCTGTACAGTATTCCTCTCACATTTTTTATTCACAATATGTCCTCCACATGTGCTACAACGTACAAAGGGAGCCCTATGACAAAGGGCTGAGGCCCTGTCCGAAAGAGATCAGTGTGTCGACACGCAGTAGATAAAATATGGTGCACACACGGACCAGATGAGCCACAAAGGATCCTCAGAATTAAGGCCCTTGGGATTTAGGAAGTGGGTTTAAATAAAAGGAAAAAGGAAATCTTGGTTTCACAAACCAGAACGAGATTTAAAAAGCTGGATGCATCGACCATGGTGTTTTCTGTAAATATTCCATATTATTTGTTTGATCAAACAGCCCTTTCCAGAAGGAGCAAACTATTTCTATATGTTGATATAGTAACACAGGTTTGGGGGGGAAAATGTTTCTGTAGGGCAGAATTTTATCTGTTCTAAAGAAAAATTTCAGATCCTGAAGATTATGGGGTGGGAAAGTTTGTGCTGGAGACTGCAGTTTTTTCCCAGATGCCTCCCAGACAATCAATACTCAGGGCTATGAATATTTGTATTGCTTTATCACAGGTGTGTTAGGTAAGAAAAGCTGAGATCTTTTCTGTCCCCTGACAGAAGTAATCACATTTTCCCTGCCATATGTGTTTGTGTATTATTTTCCATGAAGTATGCTAAAGTTTTACATTGTTTCAACCATACAAGGGCATATTAGGAGCTGTTACAGAGTAAAAAATCTGACCCATATTTCCCCTCCTACCTAACATTTCAATGCTACATAAATTCTGCTTCCCATTCAGGGGCTAATATGGATTTGGTTTTGAAAGAAGATAAAATATGGGTGTCATGTACACATTGCTCATGTCCAGGCTGCACTTACAACAGCAGTTCTAGATAGGTTTTTGGGGAAAATTAAAAAAGAGAACTGAAACATTTAGGACTTTGCAAACTGGGCATTTGGCTAAAAGAAGGATTCTGAGATACAGATACACATACATGATTTTACATATCACAGTTGGATTCCTAAAGCTAAGGCTGTGAGCTGTTAACAACAAATTCAATCAAAACCATCTGACAGACATTTCTAAAGCACTTTAAAAGATCTAAAATGATAGCTTTCTCTGCCATGCAGTGAAGGGGTCAAGAAAACTAGCAAAATAAAAATATGAAGAGTAATAGGGAAAATTTATTAGCATCTGAAAAAATTTACAGTACAGATTTTTCAGAAATTTTCCTAGAAGAACTTTTCTACAGTAATTACACTCTCCTTCATCTCTTTCTCCCATGTTCTGAATTTTCCTTCCCACATTTGATTGCAAACACACCTGAAATAGAGCTGTTTTATATAAAGGAACTAAAGAAAGCCCTTGTCTAATATGTTGGGTAGATGCGTAATCCTGTTTTCAGGTAACCAGTACTTTTTGTGTTTGTTCTACCATGACCATGTGTTAGAGAGCCATGGGAATTTTATAAAACAAACTTCTGCTATTACAAGTATTGGTGGAGAATTTCAAACAAAAACAAAAGAGTAAAGTACATGGGAGTCCTGGCAAATGAAATACAGTGTTGTCTCATTAAGTATATCTGGGAAGGTGGATCTCAGAGCTCAGGTCAGATTTTTTGTTAAGGGCCTAAAATAAGGTCCTTTAACTCCTGGAACTCAAGGTTTGATTTAATATGCAATATGAGTCTAGACAACACTGTTTTGTAAATATATTTAGGGAACTCACTGCTTTAAATATCTCTTGGATGGGAACTCATCTGAATCCAGTTACTTTCACTGATATGCCTCTGGCTGAATAAGCTGAAACATGACCTTGCAAATTTAATTCTTCAGTAGAAAAATGATGAGAAATTAAACCATCTATTTTGCTCTAACTTTCTGTATTCTTCATCCTCACATTACTGCTTGGCATTCAGATCCTTTTTCCTTCCCTCCACAACCCTTTCTGTTTTGTTTTAAAACACAGAAGTCATGATACAGAGAGAAAATTATTGCAGTTTTCCCAGATGGGGACAACCACAAGTGCCTATCAATATCCCAACACTGCTGTGCTCTTTATATATGGCTTTTGCCTTATCCATCATTGACCTGACCATGTCCTTTTGCAGTTACTTAATAACTGTGAAGTCTTTGCTGATAGCATGCTGTTCACAAAATAGGTTTCTCAACCTTAAATATATAATAGAAATACCCTTTGTTTACTTTACCCTAGTCATATCAATGAACACAATTCATATTTGCATCTAAATTTCTATGCAGATGCAAAGTTTAGTTAGCCTCTAGCAACGTACCCTACGAATGGGACCAATGATTATACCGCTGTTAATGACTGTAACTAGGAAATGGGTGAACCTGTTTTATTTTCTATAAATCACACTAGTTCCTCTCTTACCTTCTTCTCTTCCCTGTTGAAAATCCCCCTATAATGCAGTTTAGATCCACTTGACTGCAACAGGGAGTCAAACTGGTAAGTAATTCTTCCATCTTGTGATAACTATGTCCTTTCCTAAATAATTATCACCCAGTGAAATAAAGGGAGCTTACTGTATTTCCTAAAGTTCACTGAGGGGGCTGATCTAAATTAATTTAAATTAATAATCATTATCTGAGGATACCTATCATCTTGGTAACTTCAACCAAAAAATTACTCCATCTAAAATTCTGCCACAGACTTCTCCGAAATTTGTGGAGAATTAAGACATCCTTTTTTGTATTTAAAATCAATCTTTGGGATTAAGCTGTGTCCATTTTTTTTTTCTTTTTTTGTCTTTACCGATACAGACTGGACACTTTGTCAAAATTACAACCAGCTTTCTTGCATCAATAAACTGTCATATCAAAGGAAGAAATGCCATGCATTTTCAAAACTCTTCCTTATTTTTCAGTCTTTGCCAGCAGTTTGCTAGCATGAACATGGCAGGTCAGATTAGTAGTATTCATAGCCAGAATGAAGAGGAAGGTGGACAGCAAAGCTGCAGTTCCTCTCACAGGTCTTGGTAAGACACAGTACCTGCAATCTGTCCACGTGAGTCATTGCACTCAATTTCCACTGATGTTGCTGTGGGAACTCTGTGGTTGTTTTATCCCTGGCACTGACTCCTAGTTTTTCCAGGCTTAATTTCTTACAGAGCAGCTTTTTAGCTTCATCCTTACCAGAGCTGAGGTAGTGCTCCGGTGTATAAAGTTCTATTCACAACCCATGCCACTGGGTTTTCTCAGACTAATACATAGGATGTACAGAGGAGGGCTCCAAAAATGTTCTAGTCAGAACACTGCCTGAGGGCTGGACATGCCATGTCCTCACCTCCTTTAGAAGGAGGAAACATGAACATGTTCATGGATACCATGGTATGTTGTAGTGGGAGACCCTGAGAGTTGAATGCACCCTCATGGGGCATTAGAAAAAACCAGAGTGATGAGAGAAAGTATTTATAGTCTCCCGATGCTTCTTCACTGATTTTCACACATCTCCAGTGCCAAAATTCCCAAGTCTTCTAGCTGTTAACTAATAAATTCTGTAAGAAATTTATGTATATGGTAAAGAGCCCTAAGAAAAGATGTGTACTGAATAAAACTCATAAGATTTTAGTTACTTATTTCCATATCTAACAAAAAACTATTTTAATGCACGTTTTATCCCTGGAAAATTGCAGCTCTCATATATTTTCAGAAGTTAGGGAGAGTTTTTTCCAGAATATTGTTACAATATATCACAAATTATAAAGAATATTTACAAAAACATTGAAGCAAAAACTGATAGATGAGTATTCATAAATATAAGAGCACAAAGTAGTAATTTCATGCTCTAAAATTACTTTTACAAAATTGAGACCACAATATCAAATGGAAAAGACAAAAGAAAGCCACTGATTGATAAAGTTCTAATATAATTCATTAGAAGTTGCAGCAAATATAGATGTACATACATGAAATTAATTGCTAAAATTGTTGAAAACATCTATATAATGGATTTTCAGTAATACATGATCTAATTTTTTTCACTGAAGGTAAAAGCTGCCTTTCCTTTCATGGAAAGGGAAATGACAGGATCATAGTCATGATCCACTGACTATTGACAGTAAAAGGAGTTAACTTCAATTTCTATTGAATCAGCCAGTCATTTATGATTATTATTTATTCTTTTTGCTAAATGGATTTATTACTCAGATTAAATATGCAATACTTGGCCCCGTGTCTCCCAGAAAACCCTTCTGTCTTCTACATTATGACCATTGTATTTTCTGCTGTGCAGCAGAATTAAATTTAAATTCAAGAAGTAAATATCAGAAAAATGTACAGAGAATTTCAAAGTACTGATACAGAATAAATAGAATTATGTTTTCCTCCTAAATACTATCTCCTATTAAATTCAGCTTTCAAATCCAAGAATAATAACATGGCAACACTTTGTTTCCACAGGAAGTCATGCACTGTTTTAAATGTCACATAACTAGGTGGCTATACCCCTGCATTGCTAGAAAGCCTCTTCCACTGCACTCAGCACATAAGAACAGATGGGGCTAAATGCCTTGTTCTCACACCTGCAGGCTTTGATGCGTATATGCCCTTTCCAGGTTATTCTGTTGTTTGGTGTGTGGTAAAACTGATGTTCAAGATTTGATGGAGAGCTGTAAAGCACAGTAACTCCATTACCTTAATCTATTTTAGTGTATTTTTAAGGTTAGACAAAATAACCCTAATACCTTTAAGAACATTGGCATTCCAGAAATATTAATTTTAGAAGAAGATAAACTTCCAAATTTTCTGTATTCTTACTGCCACTGAAATCCATAGGCTTCAGTTGAACCACCAGTAAGAAGATGTGGTTGTGAGATTGAGTCTATAAATGTCTCCTACCTTATTTCAACTTTGAAACCAGTTTTCAGAGGAAGTGCTGTTGTTTGTGCTAAGACTTCTTTAAAACAGTCAGATGCTGGTGGCAGATACAACTGTTAGTTTCTGGTAATGGGAATCAATTCTCTTGATTAGTGTCCATTTGTAAGAATCTGGATTTTTTTGAGGGTGATTTAATTTCCTACATCAACTCTTTCCTGGAGTGACATAATAACATTGCATTTGTGACAATACAATTACTATCTTGACTGAAATGGTTGAATGTTACAGACACCTGTAATGTTAGACACTGTAGCTGATGATATAACATATATATATATATATATATATAAAATAAGATGATATAGATGATGTAGATGCAAAAGCAAATCTTAAAATTCTATTACAACAGAGTGGCGTTGCTGAAATCTTTTGAGACACAATGTTGATCAAAACTTCTGTCTGAAAAAGAGTTAATTATTGTTGTTATTAGTTTTTATTGTCAAGTTAGATACAAATGTGGTTCTCTAAACCTTTGAGTTGCACAATTGCCTGTGCAGTATTTTTTCTCATGAAATGTTGTCTGGCCCCACATTCATGGTTGACTGTGTGTCAACTCCTCCATTGCCATGGAGGATACACCTGAGTATCTTTTTAAGTAGGTTCCTGCAAATAAGTACTACAACCCCCCACACACACCATTTTCCTGTTATATGCTCTCCAGTTTGATTTGCCACCGTAGTAATCTAGGACCAAAAAATGGGATTCAGATTTTCTAGAGGTTCCTTTATAGGCCACAACTTGTTCATTCACCATGGCTT
>WBMY01017042.1:254955-319955 GCA_013397315.1 Donacobius atricapilla
AGCAGCTGGTGTCCTCTTTCGAGGCTAGACACTGGCCTGAGCAGAACGCATCTGCCATTGTCTTTTAGTAATAAAATAAAGTTAATATTAACATACATTGTAGGTGAATGTCATTTTTAATAACTAAAGTTTACAAGAGGAAAAACTAATCATCAAATGCTGGTTTGTTAATGACACTGATTTGATTTCAGAATAGATTAAATAAAACATTTAAGATTACATTATCTTAAAGAATAATTTTATTTGCTGATTCATTGGAAAAATGATACTGATATGAGTGTGTAGGACAGAGTTTGAGCATGCATTCGGATTCTCATTAAGTGAAAACTGAGAGCTGTGGATATATTCTGTAAATCCTGAAATAAAAAAATCCCAAACCAAAAAACCAAAATACTTCACAACAAGAACCTGTACATTTTACCTCTGATCTCTTTTACATTAATGATTTAAATAAATGGATTACAGTCATGTAAAATGAATTTTCAAATTAAGCTGTAGATTTCAGTGGGAGTAATTTGATTCTCAGCATAGCTGATATTGAGAAAGTGCTTGGTTTTATTCTGGTTGCCATTTCAATCAAGTGTTTATGGAGCCTTCGGTTATGGAAAAATTTCCAATTCTTTCCGAAAAGAAGTACAACTTGTAAGAAAGAAGAAAGCCTACATTTTACAATGTACTGAGTAAATTAAGTTTATGACAGTCTTATGCTTTATTAGTGTTTCAATGAAAAATAAAATTTAAATTTAGAAACTAAAAACATTTGCTTTAAATATACAATGGCATTACATATGGTCACTTATCTTCAATTTGCTCCATTAGTTTGACAGTATCATATGCTAATAGCTCACAAATCATAAGAAATAAAGACTAAAAATAAAAGGCAATCTTAATGCTTGATTTTTGCACAGACCTAAATTAGGTGTAATTGCAATGAAACTAATGGGTTTAAAACAAGTAAAAATCCCTCCCCCAGCCCCTAGTAGTGCTTACTGACTTTTCATTTGTCAGCTGTTCTACCTAACATCTTGCAGAAATAACAAGGTATGACATGAGGATATTTTGAGCCAGACTGAAAACTTTAAAACAGGTGAGTAACTTCATTCTTTTCCATATGAAACTAATTTTATAGCACTACTCTTTTTTGGAGACCTAGAAGGACTCATTTGCTGGAGGGGGAAAAAAAGACAGCTAGGAATGAACTTTGACCATGCAAATCCCTTTCTTGAAACATCATGCCCCTAGTCTAACAGGAACTGCCTGAAGAGCACTTGAATCTCAAATTCCCCTAAGGCTTATCATCAAGCATTTTAGTTTAGATGTGCAAAATATTAATGTTTGACAAGTATTGTAACTTGGAGGTATTGTAAAATGAACTCCTGGAGAATTAGCTTCTTCCTAGGTGTGTTAGAGATGCAGTTATGATTTGCATTTAGTGGTGCAAACTTGTTCTCCCATATACTACAGTAAAAATTTACTTGGAAAAGAGTTCCTCAGAAGTAAGTTATTTAATGTGCTGCCTGAGGGGGAAAAGGATTAACTGCTTCAAACCATCTTTTGCTGCAGATGAAGTATATCTAAACTATGGGAAGATACAGTAAATCAACAAGATAAACAGAAAAGTATGCAAAACCCCCATGGGAATTATCATAAAGAGAAATAAAATGTGAATACAAAATTGGAAAATGTATACCTTGCCTAAGAAACCAGCAATCATAACAACATTACATGCAGACTGCAATGTGGAGTCAAGCCAGTGGTCCATCTGACCCACGCAGCAACAATCATGATGAGAGGCCATGTACAGAAGAGTATAAGGCAGAATAAACACATGCAATATTTCTCCCTAACATTTATATCAGATTAGACAGATGAGATCAGATTGAAGACATTTTTTTCAAGAATTCCCCATGCTCAGTAAGTATTCCTAAATTTCAGAATAAAACAGCCTCCCTGTAACCACAACGTCATGCTTCTGAGTTTCCACAGTGACATATACTCCCCTCTTGTCCTTGTAGCACACATGGAAACTCAAGAAAGGGAAGCTTTGCACTAACCTAGAAACAAATTCATTCAGAATCTCTGGAAAAATAGATATTAAATTGTCTGTAGGACTGAGCAGCCATAAAGACAGCTTGTACAACTCAAGGCTAAGGAGCATCGTGGGAAGGGGAAAGCAATGGAGTGGCTTGCTCTGTTTCCTCTCCATCATGTCCCCAAGGACATTAGTGTCTAAGATGGCAGTTCCTGCACCATACAAGAGGGCCAGAAAACAGCAAAGGTTGCTTCAGAGGGATCAGCTGTGACAAGCTGGCATGTTAACATGACTCATGAAACTGCTGTGACCCATCAGAGTTTTGGAGGAGTTAAGTGCAAGAAATAAACTGTTTTCCTGAGTCGTCAGCTCTCAGGTTACTGCTCCAGCGCCAGAAGCTGTGGCAAAAGTGATGCTAAGTGATGATACCGTACTGACGGCATATCCATGTGGAAATACTGAATATTATAGAGTGAGAAATACAGCACTACTAGAAGAGAAATGCTTCTGTTTTCATTTTCTTCAAAATCATCCTTGACAAATGAGTAGTTCTCTAAGGTGCAGTTCCTTCCAACCCACTCTCACCTCACAAAACAGAGAAAAATTTCAAGAGGTTTCTTCATGCAAAGCTTATCAGACCCCTGATCAGCTGCTTTTAAATTGTTTCAAAACCACATGCATGCTCAGTTCTCACAGTGCTTGGGCTCAGAAGAATATCCCATTCAATTTGGAAGAAACTCTTCTTAAAAGAACACTTGAAAGTGAGGATCTAAATTTGATCCCTCACTCGTCAGCCTGGAGTATCACAAAAACATATTTATAAGACCTGTGAGCACAGAGACCGTAACAGAATTTACAGAATTTACATGGTACATCACTTTAAGGAGGAGTGGTTCTTGTCTCTCCAGCACTAAGTTTGAGAAAAGAGTAAGGATGGGAATAATTATAGACAAACCATATACATTCAATTTAGGTAGATAGAAAAAAGTAAGGGGAATGGTACAGCAAAGTGTTGGTTTGACCCAACTGATAAGGTACACATTTTTATTTGCTTTCTTCTTCTGTTCTTAATTGGTTCCTTCTGTAGCGCTAGCAGCAGCCCTCCAGAGCACACAGTCAGATGACAGTCATGTTATGTCGCTCCTCTGACAGATGTTTACTGATTTATCCTTAGGAAGGATTTGGTTTCCAGATCTATCTTCCCAGGCATAAGCAAAAGACGTAACAGGAGAGGATTTTATTTAATTCATAACTTTGTCCTCTCGTGCTACTTGTATCTATTTAATAAGAAAATAAAAAAAAGGGAAAGAAAAAATGTTTACATCCAAGTTGCATTATGATAACGAAAAAAAAGAAAAAAGAAAGGACTGAAGTTTAGAAAATGAATCCAGTATTATGGTAAGAAAGAATAGGTAGTGAGGAAAAAGACCAGAGAAGCAACAAGCTGAGGCATCACATCTGAATCTTGAATATTTTTAAAGGATAAGTTTGGAGAAGATAGTTACTGGATTTAAAGAAAATGCACATAGTAAAATAATGCAAAGCATTTAATTCCTCAAATGCAACTTGGGGAGATTATATTGCCCATTGCAAGAAGTTTCTTGTAAGGAATTTTCCATGTGAAATGCTTGATTGAGTCAATCAAAAGATGGGATATTACACATTTGATAATTTTGCACATGACAGACAGTATTTCGTACCGGTAGGTCATTTGATTCTCTGCAGGTGGCTCTGTTGGTTTCTGGAATATTATACTGTGAATTACATGTTACACAAATGAAAGGCTGTTATAATTCTGGATAACATTGTATTTGATTCTACAAACATCTTTAGACCTAATGTAAAGATCCCTTTGAATAATTTATCCAGCTAAGTGTCTGTGGTCCCAAACTTCTAATTTAAAAATGTTGATAAATGAAGTATCTCTTTAGCTAATAAATGAAGTATCTCTTTAGTTATCCTTTGTCAGCAACATTCATTTTAATGGAAAGTGAGTTTACAGGGTTACATGATTGAACTACTGAGCCAAGTCAGTGTTGGCAAATGATGGGCTAAATTATTGATGTTACACACTAATGAATTCTGATGAGAAATAAAATACAGACATTACATTTCAAGTGGTTCATAATTATTTTTGCACTTTAAAAGCAATTTTATTCTTTTTCCAAATCATACTGGTTCTGTAAAACAAAAACATAGTTAGTGATTATAAGCAAAATTATTGAGTTTGAAGCAAAAATGCTTCTGTAAATTTTCTTATGCAAGTATAATGGTATTCACTCTAGGATTCTGATTTCTTCTTATACTTCTGGGAGAGGATAATTAAATTAAATGTCTAAATTTTTAAACTGCTGTCTTTAAACAAAATAATCTACTTTTCAACCATAGTTAAGAGTTCAGTGGATGAGTTTATAATCTATGATATATCATCATGTTTGCTAGAGATGTTCTGAGCTACCATAATTAATTCAGGTGACGACAAAAACAGAAGAGCTGCCAAGAAGGAGCTTTCAACATGTAAACAGTCTATCATTAAATCTATGTTTTGATATATGTTTAAAATGGGTAGAAGGAGGTTACTAAACTTCAAATAACCCAAAGTGATGTTGTAAGGTAGAATCATTAATTTAAAATGTCATTTCTCTGAGCCTTTATCCAGTACTCACTGTACTGGATAAAGAAATTAAATTCTGTAGTTTTCACTTGTAAAACCAGAGCTAAGCATTTGCTCATTTGGCAACAGAATAACTTCATAAATCCTATTCTTAATCTTGTCTTCCTACAAATGGGATTTATTTAATTTTTCTTAATTATACAATGGAAGATTCTGTCAGTTGCTGGAGAACCAAAACTATGAAGTGTTCCTTCATTTTCTTAACAACTGAATAACCATCTTACTTGTTGGATCATTGTTGTATTTTCTTGTCACTTGAAAAAAACCAGTGGTGTCTTGAAGGAGCAAGTACATGTGAAACCATTGTGGTTTCACTTGAGAAGGGAATTTTGTGAATCAAATTATTGATCTTTAAGAAGTTGTCATATTTGGCCAAGGTCTCAGAAGAGAGACTGATGAGCTACAGAATCATCATAAGCCTCAGTGTTTCCTATAATTTAGCTTTAAACTTCTCACAGAACTTTAATAAAATACTTTGAGACATTTGATTGTGTATCTGCTTTCCCATATTGTCGAGATGGCCATAACACCTACTCAAACCAAGACAGCTAAGCTCTGCACAGAGGTTCAAGGACACCTATCCAGTTTGCTAGGGAGAACTTGAACTATTTATTTCTGGATTTTGAAACACTGGTCTTTGAATCACTCCAATGAATTTTCCTTTAATAGGAAGTACTCCCCCTGAACTGAAGATAGGGCTGAGAGAATTACATGTTGTGAAAGTTGCCAAGATTTGCTGTTTTTTTAATTACAAAGTATAAAAAACTTAGTCATTGAGCTCTGAAATGATTTTGCCCATGACTATTAAATGTGAACTTGAGCTCAGTGGCTCTGGAAACCACATTTTTACAATCCTGAGCCTGGTGAGAGGTAATGCTTCTCCTGCAGTATATCTCGGGACTGCTGTGGTTTGAGCTGGGTCCAGGGGCTTTAGACTAGAGGTGTCCTGGTTGTGCTCTCATTTTGCCCTCTAGGTGCTGGAGAAGGAGGAGGAAATAGTTTGATTTGAATATGACTGAGAAAGAACCAAAATGGAGCAACAGCTAGACTTATAGAAGGTTTATGAGGTTATAGAATTGAGCTGCAGAGAAGGAAAGCTGTCAGTGGTCTGTCAGATCAGGGTAAAGCCTGGAACTGGCAGGTCTCAGAGGCTGAGAGGTGGAACAAGGTGACCATTGGTTGGGAAAAAAAGATGTAGGCTGGGACTTGAGAGAGTAACAAGAAAACAGAGGAAAATGGAAATAGGCAGTGCCAGAGACTAGAAAGGAAGCATGAAGGGAGAGCAGAAATGGCTGGGCCAGCAGTCTGGGAATGAGTCAGGTGCAGGAAAGAGATTTGACAATAACCTGGGATGAGATGTAGCACAGACATTGAGTTGGAAAAACCAGATGCTGTGAGCTGGGGAGACTTGGATTAGACAAAAGGTTGAACAGTAAATTAATGAATGGGACACAGAGAGCAGTCTACAACAGTTTTTATTTACTCCATTAGTTAAAGTGGCAGATTAAGTTTACTGTCCCTAACTCTGCTGATGATCAATGTAAGAGTCAATATAATGGTTTATATTCTTGGAGATTAGAGAGTAAAAAAAAAAAACAACCCTTGCAAGGAAATGATTAAGATTAAAAAACCTCAACCCTCAATTTAGAAATGTTAGGACTGCAACTATTTATATAAATTTTATTCAGATTATTTTATGTAAACACCAGTTTTAGTTACTTATATAAAAGAAGTAAAATTTATTTCTACTTCAGGAAATAGAAGTCCAATTGTCCTCAGATTCTGGAAAAGGCATCAAGCAAGACAACTTTAACAATTTTTTGAAAACTACTCAATTCACTGTTTCAGCACATTTTTATTCCACTGAGCTTTAAAATCTGAGTCTCTCAGTCAGGGAGCACAATCTGAGGCTTAAAGACTGCTGTAGCAGTGACATGACTCAGGGATCACTTTTTAAGAATCTGGAAGTCCCGTGGTTTCTTTTTTTTTTCCTGTCTCTAAAGACCTACTGGGTTGAGCAGCCCTGCAGACAGTAAGAATAGCAGAGAGAGCATGCCTGCCAGTTCCTCAAATTTGACTGGAGTTTTGAGTGTTTGGCCCACAAATGTGAGTTATCGGGCCTAGAGGTGGACAGAACAAGAATTCATGGACAGAATTTCTGGATTAGAAATATCTTTAGGGGGAGAATAAATTTTGCGGAATGAAAAAGAAAGTTTTACTAGTAATTTCATCATCCTTTAAAGTCAGGTGTCTAGTTACATTTAATAAACTCTTAATTGTGTACATTTATATTTAACTATTGAAAAAAAATTTCTATACATCTCTCTTAGCACATTATAGATTCTTAAAACATTTCTGTGTGTACATGCTAGCAAGTGTAAAAAAGTGGGCATTTAGGCCTATTCTGGTAATATACAAAGCTTGATTCCAGTAAGTGGTGCTGAATAGTGAAAAAATGTAACTATTAAGGATTCTTCTTTCAAAAGAAATTTTAAAATAAACCTTTTAGATTAGCCGACATTCTTCCATTTTCTGCAAGGTCATAACTTGTAGTACACAAAAATACTTAAGTACACAAATGTTCTATATTGAAAATGTACACCAAATAAACTAAAAGATTCATCTCCAAAACAAAACTAATTGTGTTAATCTTAAAAACATGAAACGAATTTTTTTCTTTGCAGAGACCATTTTCTAGTCTCCAGCATTGACAGGTAACTAAGAGAACTCTTTTCCTACTACACACTAGAGGTTTTAGGTGGCAACCACATTTCTGAACTCTTTGATTCATAGCTTATTGACTTCTTATAGTAAAACTTTAAAGTGAAGCCATAAAAGAATTGAAATAGTTTGGTGCTTCTATGCATGCCAGGAAATGTTTTTGGTTATATAAGCCTTTGGATATAAAGCTTCGAAAAAGAGTTTATGAGAAGCTTAAGAAGCTTGGTGCATTAAGGCAAAAGTGGCATAAAAACCTAAATGGAGCTGAGTTGTGCCAAATTGTATGTACATTTCACTTAAAAAATGGTGAAGGAAATTATGTCAGAATAAAGATATTGGAGTTTTGCCATGTGATAAGCAAAATCACAGACCATGAAAATGAGGCAAAGAAATCAAGCAAGTTCTAATTTCTTCTATGAGTTTGGCTTATTTTGAGACTAGTTTCCACCCTCTCACTGGTAAGGTCACTTTCATCATGCAGCAAAAAAATAATCCACCCTCTCACTGGTAAGGTCACTTTCATCATGCAGCAAAAAAATAAATGGTCATGAACTTTTAGCGTCCATGCCATGGCAGCTGAATTTGCCACTAAACCTACATGATATGTAAATTCAAAGATTTTAGTGAATGTTTGTCAGGGTCATCAACTCAATATAGAAAAATCTTGAGTAAATAATTGCTTTAAGAATTTAAACAAAATGTGAGATCATATGCTGAAGAATTCCGGATACAATTATGCAAAATTCATAAGCATTTGAGAGGAAGGCCATGTATTTTTAGGAACTATACACAGGGTGCTGATTTCCACATTTCTTTAGAACATGATTAACTAAGTAACACATTTTTCAACTCACAAGAATTACCCCTAAGAGCAGAAGCAAAAGTAGCTTGTCTCAATTCCCCAGCACTGTACAAAATAAATATTTTATAAATTAATATTAAACCCAGAAAAATGTAACTCCAACATTTTAAATAGTTATTATGAATAAATGTGACTAAACACAAAATCTTAGAACTAATTAAAAGGTGTGCAGCCATGTCCCCTTAAGAAACATTATCTGTCATCTAACCCCATATGTCTCCAAGACAAGACAGAAACAGCAAGACTGCCAAAGTGAAATCAGCAGGCAAAAAGACACAACTGAGTGCAATCAGCATAAACGGTGATAACTCAACCCATAACAGAGAAAAATAAAAGAGAAGGCGTACAGATTTTGAAGAGCGTCAGCCCTGAGGGACACCATAACACACCTGTGTTAATAAGTTAGAAAACAAAAGATGTGCTTAACCTGGCTACCACCTGACAGCTAAGAAGCAAGTTCAGAATATGTGGTTTTCAGAGAGCAAAAGGGTAAAGCTGCTTGTAGCGTGCAGGGTTTCAGTTGCTCCTGGCCTTAGTGGAACTGAACTGGATTTCTTGTAAGGAGGTAGAATGGGGTGGCATGAAGAGCACAGTTCTGCTCAGTCAGTAAAAGATTTCCTCCATCAAGTATCCACTGAGGTGCCTGTGGAAGATTCACCAAAAATTCAAAGCCTTAATAAAGAAGAGTCACTCCTTTCTCTGGCGGCCTCTGCAAAGTTGCGCAAATAAAGACAAAACACCAAAACTCTTCTCGCATAAACTGATGTAGTCCAACACAATGGGGTTATTTTGAACTACAATAGCTTTGCCCAAAACTTTGAAAGGTTTCAGTCTAATCAAGCAACTTGATTAAAACTGCAGAAAGTATATAAATAACCATAGCTACCTTCAGTCAGAGTGACAGACTTTGGGTTGATTGGTGCCTTATTCCTTGGTGCCTTATGTAGCTATGTCCACCTGATGAAAATGGATAAAGCTGCTGCCAACTGAGGAATTTCTAAACTCTAAATTCCGATAATAAACTTCTGCATCACTTTGTGCTGGTGTGAACAGTTATCAAAGATGCTGATCCATTAAAAATTAAATCAATAATCCTGCATTTAATAAAAAGGTACCTTTGTCTTGCCACCATCAGAAAAGGTATGTGTGAAAACCTTTAAAGTTACCATGAGAATAGCAATGATGTTATCTTTTCCCATAGCACTTGGACCCTCAAAATTATTCTGATATAACTATAGTCAAGATAAATCATCTAAAAGGATGGTCTAAATTGAGGCCTGTCAGGATTATAGCACAGGCACAGACCCAACTAAAGCAACATGTTCCATCATATATCATTTTTGCAATTAAATAGCTAATTGAACTTACTCAAGAGCCAAGTTATTGAAACTCCAAAACATTACTGGAAAAGCAAGAGTAATTAACATAATAAATACCTTGACTGTACACTAGGTACAAAAGGTTCTGCATATTTTCATTTTTTTCAAAATTAAAGAGATTACTTTTATTATTTTCTGCTGGACTAAAAATTTATTTAGTAATTGTTGAAGGATTTTTGAGGGCTGAAATCCTCCAACAAAGCATAGACTATGATGACAGTGACGGCAAAACAGCTGAAAAGTACATCCATATTGGAGCACAAAGAACTTTCTTTGACTACCACAATAAAAGCAAAGTCTCTTTGCAGAGCTGTTGTGCATGTATGTAAACTTCCCAGAATAAAAAGAGCAGAGCATTGTTGACGTGCTTCTAAGGCATTTCTAGTGCATTCTCTCAAATCAAAAAGTATCTCTAGATTGTAGTCTCTCAAATTCTGCTACTGGTTGCAATCAGAGGCAGTAAAGAATTTTTTAAAAAATTAAGAAGTTTTGAAAAAGGTAGAGTATCCCAAGATGAAATAGTCTCACTCAAGAAAAAGCCCTGCACTTTGCTCTAAAGAAAAATGAAATAGCAAAGAACCAAAATTGGAAGTATAAATAATTTCAGTCATTGATCTCTGTTCTAGCAATTGATTTGATTACAAACATATTTATTCTTTGCTATTAATATGGAAGAATATTTTATCCCTTTTCTAAGATCACAATTGAAATGCTTAATGTCAAAATTTCATTTTCTGCCAGAAGTGCATTCAGAAAACATACAGACACTAGGTAATAATTTAATTATTCCCGTTTTCAATGTAAATATGAAATATTGAAAAGCAAAATGGCTGAAAAGATCATTATAAAACCAAAACAAACAAAAAAAAGCATATATATAGATATGTATTTAAAAGTTTGATTGAAATAATTTTTTTTTTTTTAATCTTTTCATGTCACTAAACAGTACTAATGTTGACAAGTAATGATGAAACAACCTCCGGTCAAATCTGTCTTCTGTTCTGAGGCAGCTCTTTATTTTCACATCATAATTCTCCCAAAACTCTGCTGCTGGATATAACTGGAGGGTGTTGATAGTTAAAAAGCACCTGGTGAAAAGGCCGAAACCTCCTCCATTATCTACTTTTAAGTCTCTTTTTGGATCTCACCCAGGTCACGGCTTCTGTAAAATATTAGAAAACACTTAGGCAGCCAATGTACTGTGTCTACTGCCTCTCCTAATGCACTCTTCCTCTGTCATTCACCTGCTCCTGATTGCTCTGGTCAAGGAAATGCTGGGACAGAAGCTCTGATGAGCAGGAATCACTGTTTTGCCACAGGCTTCTCAGTGCAGCGTGTTCTCATACTTTAATGTAAGAGGCATCCTAGGTGCAACAAACTTGGGATATTTCTGGCTGAGAGAAAAGAAAGGGAGTAGAACAACTGTCAGATTTTATTTTGGACATGAGTGTCACTATATTAATGTCATCAATGAGAGAACTTAATTGGCAGAAGAATAGATTGATATGACAAAAACACAGATTTAAAAAGATGCCAGTCTTTATTTATATCATTAACTTCCAAGAACTCAAAAAAATAAAACCAGCACATTGGTGAAGGGAAGTCCTCTCTTCTGCACACTTTGGTAATTGCTCTTAGCTGAACTACTTCCATTTTAATTTTATTTTTTTCCTTGTTCAATTTTTAATTTTATTATCAGTCAAACCATATAAAACTCATCAAGGATATCAGAATACCAGAAAAGGATCAGAATATCAAAAAACTATGTAATGGATAATGAAAGAAGAGAGGGAACAGAATGTTTTCCACACTTTGAACAAGACGTTTTCACTGCTAGCTCTGAGCTATTCAGATACCCCCAAATGGTGCTGGGTCTTGCACCTAAAAACTTCATTTAGGCCTAGGTTCCAGCTAGTTGAGATAATCAGCGTGACAAAATTTACTGACATGGGTTCTCAACAGGGACAACATACATGGAAAAATGTGTGCTAAGGTGAAGGTTTTCTGCCACACTCATCCGTTGTTGCACGGACTGGTTTTTGGCAGAGGAGTTCCGATGTAGATGAGGTTTGCAGTACAACTATTAAAATATTTCAGAACATTAGATTAGTGCTAAGATCTGTGTGTGAGGAAACCATCTGCCACCTGTGGCTTCACCCCTATTGTTATTCATGAGCTTTGGGATGCCCACAGATCACCTCAGTTCTCCTACTCACACAGGAGAGAATAGAAATCATCTGAGGAATCCCCCCAGCGAAAATAAAAAGGAATCCTTTCCAGTTTTTCAAATGCTAAATGAGGAATTTGAATGAAAAAATTGTTTTCACTGTCACAGAGGTCAGTGCAATATTTGGCGTATATAACAACCCCAAAGTTCCATAGAATTCCATAAAAACCCACTCCATAAAACCCATTACTAAAGTATAAAATCTGATTATATTTTTTATTTTAATTATTTATATTGAATTTCTGATTTTGGTATGATTGGGATTTTCTAAATCTCTTACGTAAGTGGAGTACACATAGCACAACATATATGATTCCATAGAACAAATATGTAAATTTTGAATTTTAAAATAAAAATCCTCTTAGCGAGACACTGAAAAGACATCATTATGCTGATGCAACTTAATGGAATTCTAGAACATATTCAAGTTAGATTTTACTTTAATTCATTGGATAATAAGTGTGAAGTGTAATTACATAATATTAAAGTGCAGTAAAATTGTTCCCGCAATCACAAAGCAAAGCTTGATTGATAAAAATTAGACAACAGAGATCCCAAGAATGTGCTGCACTAACACTGCACCAGCAGTGTAACTTCTTCTGCAAGGAATAAGTGTGAAGAAATATTTCACTTAAGTCTTTTAAAAACCCTTCACAAAAGCTATCTGGTTATGGCCATTAACTATGGGAAGAGATTGAAAGGAGTGGCTTTGCAGAAATATAAATAAGGTACCATAGCATGAGACAAAAATAACACAAACATTCAAACTACATTGTGTAGTAGTTATTTTCCCTGATAAATATATTTATCTGGGGAACAGGACATAAAATGAAAAACCATACATTGTTGGAAACCATTTTTAAATCTTGTATCTCCACAATGTTGCTTTTTTACAAATAAGAGAAAATTATTGTATAACTGAGTTAGGAAACTGCAATACTTCTTAAAAATAGTCCTCTTTTAAAGATATTAAATATGAATATAGTGAAAATGACAATAGTGTTTTCCACGGAAATAATATTTGCACAAAACAGGACACAATAACATCTTCTAAAACAACAGAGCAGCAATAGCAGTGCCACTCTGCGTTTCAAATATTTATATTCAATGTATTTATAATAATCTTCTCAAAGGTTTGTGAGAAATAAATCTAATCTCTCCCTCTTTTTTCAATCTATGCATGGTATATGTGCTAACTTACTGAATTCATCCTTCATGCAATTCCAGTTTATTAAAGAGGTTAAAAATTTATAAAACTCTGATGGGATATGGTTTTAATGCTTCATCACACTACCCATCATTTGCTTTTCAATCTAGATCAGAATGATCTTTCTGACTTCCCTGCAATCACCTACCTGCACAGCTAATATTTTCTGAGCGTTCTCCTGAGAGGCTGCCTGGATCCTCGCCAGCCCAGCCTGGCTGGAGAGGCCTCGCTGGAGGGGCTCCACCACTCGGGTGGCGTGGCCCTGCTCCATGGCCCCTGCAGCTGGGATGGCCACGCCAGCAGCGCCAGCACCCGTGGCCACGGACACGCCAACAGCGGGGGTCAGCGTGGGGGGCATGGGTGAGAAGGCAGGTGGGGGGAGGAAGGAGGAAAAAAAAAAAACAACCAACAGGAAAAAAAAAAATTAAATTCCCAAGTCAGAGCAGGAGAGGAAATTAATGGCAGCGTTCAAGAAGAATGATGGAGGGAAATATAGAAAGCAGTCAATAGCCCATTCGGCGCTGTACGGACCTGACAGGAATTTCACAGTCTCTTGGTTTTTCAGCCCACTCATGTGCATTCATCAGAAACCAGTCACATCTGGCTGCCAGGATGGGGGGTTAATTTTCTCTAAATGCCTCAGCAGTTTTGTTCTAGCTGAGGCAAACTCTGTGACTGCAAAGCTGATGAGTAAAATATTTCTACTTCACCCAGTTTAACTCAAAACCGATAGCCTCGGGACATATTGAACCTTTCTTAAAAAAATAATCTTTTGAAGCTTTTTGAATGGCACATCAGGTCAGGCCAAAGTTTAAAATACAAGTTTAAGACTTTGATGGACACAAGGGCTTTTTTTTCCCTGTGTAAAGCTTATCATAGCTTGGCAATGTGTGCTTTAGTGCATGACAAAACTAAAGAGAATTAACTTAGCCATCAACTGCTCAGGGAGAACAATAACAGGAAAGAAATTTCCATATAGAAGTTCCTATTAATCTACCCAGCTATAACCACATGACATGAAAGCATCTAACAGCACTAAATTGCACCAAATGCGGTGGCTGAGAGTGACACTACCTAAAAAAAGGATTTTATATTGGCATATAGAATAGATAACATTTATCCTAGGAATCACATTTGGTGCAAGGCATCCTAGTGAACTGATTCCAAGTGGGAGTACTTACCTGAAGGCTTTCACTTTTGGTTAACAGCAGTGATTGTTACAACCCACAGTTAAGAATGGAATCAGTTTTTCCTTTATCTGCAAGTATTTGGAACACATAAACATTGTGTGCCGGGTGTCAGTCTAGAACAAAAATGTTTTAAAGAGATCTGAAAATCTACAAACAGAGAATGGCTTTGAAAACAGCTGTGGGTCTTGGCAAATTCTGCAATTGCTGTTGCATACTCTAGACTAGTTGTAATTTAGAAAATAAACATTTAAACCACACAGTTCCTTGCTTAGTGGAAATACACAGGTTTGTGTTTCATCAAGTTAATTATTTCAATAAATTCCATAGCTATTGTTATCATGAAACCTTCAAGAGTATGCCTGTCAACCAGATTAACACAATGGATTGTACCATTCCTTTGGAAATATTACATTTCATTAAGGTCAATGCCACAGGTCAGTAATTGGATCAGTTATAAAGAAGCTTTTACATTATAAGATATGACTGCTCTTTAGGAGCAAGTGCAGCATACCAGGTGAAAAATACACTTTTTCAAAATTATGTAGATTATAGTAATATCAACTGAGCTATTACAACCTAGAGAGTAATTAATGCACATTTTCAAAATTAATGGCCTGATTTTTGGAGATACCAGGTTTCCCCAAGTCTCATTAGATTCCATGGAAGCTCTGAGTGTGCTGCATCTTTCTAAATGAAGCTGTAAAATAATAAAGAAGATCCTTGTACATCATATTTTGTGTTCTGCCTGTGTATATTAAAAATAGCATGAGGGAAGGTAGAACAAACTCAATGCAAGAATAAAAAAAACCCCAGCCTGATTCACAGCCAAAACCTGAATCTAAATAGTACATATTCCAGTTTAAAGAACCTTTTCCAAGTACTGGAGCTTCTTCCCATCTATTTAATTTTTTTTTTCCCTGAAGTCTGTCCCTTTCTGCCTGTCTGCTGTTACTATAACTATTTTCAAATATCACTTTTTCTGATACCACTCTGAGGTATGGAAAAGAATGCAGGTGAGAGAGGGGCAAAACATAAGAACTTAGGACATATTAATAAAACAACCTGCTTCAGGCCTGGGAAAACAATTCAAGTAGAAAACTATTTTTAGATTATCATAATCCTAATTTTGTAAAAAGTTAAAATAATTGCAAGAAATGTTGCATTGCTATATGATATGGAAAATGGTGGTTGAGGAAACATATGAAAGGATTTGACAGTATATAGTGAAAGGGATTGGTGGTTATCGAGTTCCATGGCTATCCAATTTCTCGTCTTGAAAAGTTTTGAAGTTTAACTATATGAAAATTGCTATATTTATTGAGAAAATGACAGTTTATAATGTGTATTGTTCAATAGTGTGTTTGCTAGTGTTTCTCATTCCAAAATTACAAGTCCATAATAGATGATGCTATTATGTATCATATTTTGTAATGCATCTCATATTTTGAAAACATTTTATTGTGCCTAACATAATGGACCCAAACCCAAATATTTGTTATTTTACGATATTATTTGCAACATAAATAACACTTATGCATGTGATGAGAAGTACAGGTTTGTGAGCAAGTAACAACTAGATCACATAATGTTGCCTACAATCTTAGAATAAACTGATGAACTCCCTAACCTAGGAGGGGCCAAGTGGAGTCCTGAGTCAACAGCAGAGGTCTAGTTGAGGGAGTGATTCAAAAAATAAAAAATCTCAAGTAACTTAGCCAAAGAGCACTTCTAATCCAAAAGCAAATTTCATGGGCTTTGTCATAATCTCCCTGTCCCTACAGGCGCCAATATAGTTCTGGTAGTGCTCTTCTTGGTCATATAACAGACATATAGTTATTAGCTTTTCCTGACCTTTTTAATTTTTTGTCAGACATAGAGACTTAAAAAGGCATGGCATGCATGAGTTAAATACACAGCATTTTTGCTTGTTCCTTTGTTTTTCAATGCTATGTTTCTTAGTATTCTGAACACATTGAGACAAATGCTGGCAATGCTGGCAGAGAAGGTAACAACATCCATCTCCAGTTGCCAAGGTGCAGGAATATGTAGAGTAGCAGAATGTTTATATGAAATTCACTTTGGTTGAAAAAGGAAATAGAAATCAGGAAAATGGAAATAGAAAGACGAGCAAGCTCCAGATCTGGGGGATTCCAAAGGAAAGGAAACCCCAGGTGTGGGGGAAGATGAAAGAGGAAAGCCTTATTCCTTAGCAAAAGATTTTGAAAATATAAAATTTATAAGCAAACTTGAGATGAGGGTGAACTTTGAGATCTGAGATGCCAAGCCATTTAATTACTGAACAACTTGAAAGACAATGGTTTAGCCAGCTGAAGAAGAATCTCCCCTGATTAAACAATACCCTTGGCAAATAATGGGATGCCAAGGGTCCAAAGGTCGGAGGGACCTCACCAAAGTAGCAGGGAAGAAAAAAGGGTCTTGGAATTAGCTTTTAGGGTTCAAAATGTAACACATATGGTAATGTAGTAGTTCTTACAGGCTGTATGTAAATTCTATAGGATTTGTGTCTTCTACTGGTTGGTTAGTGTAAATCAGAATGCTCAACACAGAAACAGATATAATGTATTGTAACAGGGACCTAGCGCTCTACTCTCGCTCTCTAGCTCTCTTCCTACTTAGCTCTCTCTTGCTCCTCCTCTCTTCTTCCTACCTCGCTCTATTTCTCTCTTCCTACCTCTCTACCCCTCTCTCTACCCCTCCCCACCTCTGTCTCTTGGGACACGCTTCAGCTGTGTCTGGCAGCTGAGCAAAGCTCTGATACCCACGACCTGTGCAATAAAGCACGTTTCAAGAACTGTCCTGGACTCCAGAGATCTCTTGTCCCCACTGTCCCAGACCATCCACCTCAGTCTCCTACACCAGCATTCCTGTTTCTGTTGTTCTTCAATCTGCCATGGCTGCAGCTGATACAGGTGGACAGGAGGACAATTTTTGCAGCAAGCAGTCTTCTCCTAGTCCTCATCCTGAAGATAAGGAAACAGCTATCCAATGGCTTTGCTGCAGTGACACCTTTGGGAGTTGCTGGGGAGAATAAATGATCTCATGGAGCTGCTCTTGCTATTCTTCTGCTTTTGGGCTTCCCCATCATTCCTCTGGTGCTGTGGCTCCCCTCAGTGACTCACAGCAGAGGGCATCATATGACTCCATAATTACTTGATTCCTTCTTTGCACCTGGTACTAATATCACCAATAAAACCAGCATTAACTTGGGAGAAGGATGCATGAGCTACCTGACATTACTGTCCTACTGGAGAGGAACCTTATGATTCAGGGTGCCTTAATTTGTTTTCACCTTTAACTTTTTTGTTATGATAAATCTAGATACTTCATTTTATCCATACCTGATTTGCAGTAAAAGAATGAAATCAAGCTAATATTTTAACCTGTAATTTCTTATTTAAGGAACCAAACTGGATTAAAAAGTATATTATACTATTTGAAGCTCACACCTATTCAAGCCTAATTCATTATTCTAGTGGCATTGTTTCTAGTGCCTATCTGTGTACCAGCCTTATTTATTAATGTTACCACTATATTTGGATTCTCTATATTGCAAAAGACAGTTAAACTGAAAAAAAATCCAAAATAGAAAGAAGTAATTTTATCTTATTTAGGCCAGAATATTTTTTAATTTTGTTGCTTAGCAGTTCACAGGAACCCAAAATTTTCACCTGCTTGCCTTTTATTATAGAGTCTAGCTGCATAGCACTCGAATAACACTGGTTGCAGAGATATTTGACAATGAACCCAAAGTGAGGGGATTTTACTCCTTGAAACACCAAATGGCACATGGCCCCATTAAGAACACAAAGTGAACAGCACCTGGAGCTCAGTCATGATGCTTTTTCTCAGTAAATAACATACTATTTGGACTGCTTCAATTACCAGTTCTGGATAGTTATGGCATGCTATCATCACACTGGGTTATGATTACAAACCTATTTCTCCTCTTAGCTGTTTTTAAATCATGAGATTCAGTTGATCTCAATACAAGTGTTTCTCTTTTACCCCTGAGCATGAGAAGACTCTCTAGGGATAAAATGTTACTTTATTTTACAAAATTATTCATAATATAAATGTATTCTGCATTTAGAATACACTCTTACATATAAGGTGTCTGATCCATTAAAATGGCCAGACTCTCGGTCATACAGGAAATAGTAGATAATAATAGAGACAAAACTGTTATTCTCAAAAAGAAAAAGCCTATGTCAAAAGAAAATTCTCCTTAAATTTTGCCAAACTTTATACATTTGATCTAAAAATGTGCATGGCAGGTGTTTGCCACAGGCTGAATTTGTTTGGCTAGCCCAAGCAGTTTGCTTTATTTTTTTAGGAATTCTAGGCAAAACACATTATTGTACTTCTGTTACCAAATTATACTCATATTTCCTTTACTACATGCAGTTTGTGAAGGGGACCCATATTTTAGTGGGGACAATATTTCTCTGTGTGATATGACTTTTTCATAAATATATTCTGGTAAAAACTGTAAGTCTTTGGAAAACTATTGTCTGCATATAGTCACAAGCAGGTGTTCCCATTTTTATCAGTTTGTAAAAACATATTGTCTTCTGTGAGCATTCTTGACCTTCTCAGTGGTCCCACAGTTGTTCAGATTATGTACCAATATTGCTAAGCAAGTAAGAATGCTTATTGCTGTGCAACTCTACCCTGTACATAAACCATCTTTAAAAATTATTTTGTCACACATTAGATTAGGAATACAGCACTGGAACTTGATTGTTGTCTGTAATTAGATTGTTATTTTGGTCTTGGATGAAATGCATTACTGACAGCAATGTGCCTATCTGTGTATCATCTATTGGTGCTCAGAAAACCTGTGGAAACAAGTCTTTGAAAAAATGGAGGGTTTCTTCAGATCAAACAGTGAAGTTAGTGCTAAGGATGCCAATTTGTGATTAAGAAATCCTACTGTTAATCAAAACTGGTGTAATTCTAACCATCATAGTTTAATCTAGGTTTTACATAGCTATGCGAGAATGCAATATCAAAAAAGGAGATCCAAGCCTAGACCATGAGATAGAATATCCTTTCCTAATGCAACAATATTTTACCATAAGAAAAATTGGTTTTGTGAGGGTTTTTTATGTGCTAACTGAAATTTCCTTCTCCCTTCCTGAATTTTCTTTCAGAAACATCATGAGAAGTAGGAACCAAACTCAGCAACATGGCTCAAGGAACGGGAATTTCTATGTTTAGAAACTTTAAGACATAACTGTGATGAAAAAAGAGTGCTTCCAGACTAAAAAGAAATCCAAGCAAATGCAAATTTAAACATTTAAAAGAACGAGTAGCTGGAAATGACATAGTTATAGTTAGTATATAGAGCTTCTTACCAAGTGATTAAAACCATTCATGGATATTAAAATGAAGGCATGGACTAAGCATCAGCAAGAATGGAAAAATACACGTAGCTGAGGCAGATGAGAGAAACAGATGGGCAGAGCACTTCCAAGAAGTCTCACTAGACTCAGCCCACTATCAATACAATATTTTGATGAAATATTATGAACCTAAGCCATTTAACACTAACAATAACCAATTGAGATGTCAGCAATAAACATAGCAATTCAGAAGCTAAAAAATGTCAAAGCAGAAAGCAAAGATCATTATTGCAGAGAATAATATTATCCAGTAGGTTGTATCCAGGGTACAATATTTAAACTCACAGGATTATTCTCAAAAAAAAAAATCCTCTGTCTCCTGCAAGAGAAACAATTTTCAAAGTAATATTATACAGGATATGTGATGATGTTGGGCAGAAATCATAGTAGATAGGCTTGGAGATAAATAGGCTGGATTTAGCTGAGGTAAACATGTGTGAACTAGAGGTAATTCTGATAAGTACCACCATAAAAGAACATCATCAATTCTCAAAAACAGTTGGAAAGCTTATGTACATGTGCAGTCTTATACTGAGCATGAAACCAGGTTTCCTCTTTGAAGAAGACATAGAATGGAAGACAAAGTACACTTAAATACCAAGGCTCTTGGATATAACCCTGCAGAAATGTATTATGTTCATATCTCTGCCACACTGTACCCCTGTCATGTCAACTAAATAATATAAACTCAGCTTTCCAGAGATAAACGGGAGTGTTATCCTGGTTTTTGTTGGTGGTGGTTTTGGGAACCTGATTTAAATCTTTAATTTTTAGAGATAATTGGGAATGACAGGTTCAACAGAAAGTAGCAGTGAGATTTGGAATCATAGTGTGTCATGAAAAAGGTGTGTAGCTGACATTAATGTTTCCAGGGTCAGATTTTTTAGGCCACTGATTGCTGTGTTAAGCAGCTAAACCCATAGTTATTTTATTATATTGACAGTATAGGAAACTAGGATTATTTTGCTGAATTGTTTTATTAAAACACAACTCTGTTTCACATGCAGTGACTACAACCCTTTTAATTCCACTCCTGATTGACACTGATATAACTGACCTTCTGAATTCTACATAACATCATTCTGTAATTCCCCAGTAGTGCCTCTTGAGACATCAGTTTATTGCAAAATGTGGCAGACCAGAATGCAACCAAGAGAACAAACACTAGCTACTACTTACTGCTGTCAGTAGTAGCCTACTATGATTTTCAGGTCTAAGCAAATTAGTGCTACATATTGAACAGAGACTAATAAGACACTTCCAAATCTACACCTTCTCTATTTCCTATGATGTTAATCTGATATCAGAGGATCCAATGTGTGTGCCATATTAATTCAACAGTGCACTGTGAATGCTAAATTCTATGTAAATGACATAAGCCTTATCAGTTCCATTCATTGTTACAACTCAAACAACGGCAATTACAACAACTCTACAGGTTTTGGCACAGTAAGAATGGCAGCTTTATTAGCAAAATCCAGTTAATATTTATCTTTTTATACTATTCCACTTCCAAGTTACACCTGTGCAATATACAAAGCTCCTAGGTAATGAGATATTTCTTTATTGTCAAATCTGCTCCACAGACTGCTGGTAAAGATTACATAGTTCATTTAAATAAAGCTCTTTTGTCAACAGGACGAATATACTTTAAAAATGAGTGAAAGCCTCATGAAAAAAACAAATCTCAGCTGATGTGCAAGTATACATGAAAAGATGCACTTGTTTTTTTGACCTTATTCCAGCTGTTAATGCTTTAGTAAGCAGATTAGCAGTATTACATTTTTAAAAAGGAAAATTGTATTTCAAGATTCACTGAAAAACAAACTAAGAAAAGTCTGAAAAATCAGAGTACAATCTTCTGCTAAAAATATTGGCGAATGCAGAAAAAACAGTTTTTTTGGAGTAAGAAGAAAATGAGAGTGGTGTTGTGATCTTTGACTGCTGTTGGGAAAAATGAAGAAACCAGACAGTAGAGTAAGATCAGGGTTTCTTTCTTTTCATCGTGGCTGCTACTGAAATACCAATATGAAGATTGAAAATGTGCTTTCTATACAGGATTTCTACAAATGTATCCTAGAGTTTGATACTGAGTAGATACAGAATATATGTGAGGTAATTCTTTCCTCAAAGATTTCTCTGCTTGCCAGTTTCTACTGCTGGAGAAGGAAAATATATAATCTCTTTATATCAATTAGTAACACTGAGAATCAAATACTGTTATTTCATCTTCAGGAGTCTGAAGCAATGAATGGAAACATCTTGAAAAGGTGTAGATAATTGCACTTACTCCAAACCAAAGGTTTTATTTTTTAGAATCCTCTAAATTTTTTCTTGCCTCCTAAGCTCTGATCTGCAGAAGCCTACAACTTTTCCCAACTTTTGTTTGGAATTTGCACAAAGCCATTAGAGGACCATTTCAGAGAGCAGAAGCTGAAGTGTAAAAACACCGCAAGTAAAGAAGATTGCTTTAAAGAACTTTCTGACCTTGCCATTAATTTCTTCTGTTAAAGCAGCCATAATCCCTAGTCATTCCTCTTACAGATTCTGCTGCTTACTCTGCAGAAATTGCACAATAAAATACCATATCTCATCCTCTGTCCCCTCCTAAAGGATTTTTGGAGTATAATTGTTAACACATTTTTCAAAAAGTAAACCATGGCTCTTTTGGCTTGTAGTGTTGTTGATATTTTTTTTAATGAGCTTATAATTTTAAAACTAAAACTAATAAACAAACTTTGATAGGAATATATTACACTACTTCCCCAAACAATTTCATGGTGAGGTCTAAGATTGGCTCCATCTTTGTGAAGGGTGAATTTTTGCCTTCTTTGCTACCTTTGAAACACATTAAGATTAATTATCAAAATGTCCTTCATTTGTAGATCTAGCAGAATAGAGAGAGAGCACCCTGCAGGTCTTGACTAAGGCATGTCAAATATTATGATGATAAACATTTATATTCAGCTGTTGCTTCCAATATAAAGTGAATTGGAAGCAACTGCATTCCTGATCATTGCAGAACAGTAAAATGAAATTCAAAAGAACACATCTTTATCTTTTTCTTGGTGACACATACATTTATAAGTTATCTCTTATAACTTCATGAAAATTCAAGGATCATAAATCAAGCCCACCTTGCTCCCTGGCCAGAAGTGAGCCTGTTGTCACCACAGAGTACTGCCATTCTATTTGTGTTTCTGGGCCCTTGGCACCTGGCAGTGATGTCAGTCACCAACCTATCCCTAGGTTTTGTGCAGCAGGACCATGCATTGCAATAACCCAGATCATACAGTGGGTGACTCTGCAGCTGCGCCTGTCCCTGGACGCTTGTCTGAATCCCCACCAGCACCCCTTTATCCATGACAGAAAATTGGCTTCTGGTTAGCCAATTCGAGGATGACACAGCCTTCAGTTGCGCAGGGATCTCCCACCTGCGTTTGCACAACCCACCACCCAGCCAGCCAAAACAGCCCAGGAGCTGGGGATTCTGTATGGCCAACTTGAGCACAGAGAGATAAGTGTGCTTCCTGGAAGGCAATGAATCAATCAGGGGAACAGCTGGCCAATTAAGATGTGCATAACTTCTTGCCAGATGTTACCTTTGTGCTGATGACTGACTGCATCTTAGAGACACACATTGTTTCTCAGCCCCTGAGGCTACTTTCTTATTGTTAAATAAACAGAGCCAGGAACCACTCTGTGGCATTAAGGCTGAGAGGTGCAGGCAGGTTTTGCCCACGCTATGTAGTCTACTGCTACTTCTCAGCCTTGTGTGGTGACCTCATTGCCCTAAGACACAACACAGTATTTTAGGGGGCAGTGGGGTTAACGTCTGAATGACTGAATTAACTTAAACTTTGAGTTTCAACCTATGAAGATGAAACATAGACCAGGCATTGCATACCCTAAGTCATGGCAAGGCAGCTTGGGATGGTGGTGGAGTACTGTATTGTGTTGAGGGAACTAAAGCTGGTACTGTCCTGTTCACATTCTCTGCTTGAAGCAGAGCCTGATGCATGTTATTCCTCACTTAGTGCTGGACTCTCTCTCAGGAAGTGCTGACTAGCACAAGTCAAAACAGCACCATGTGGTACCATAAATATGCAGCATGGAATGCTAAGGAGCAGATCAAGCTGGATCCCTTAATCTCTTCTACTTTGCAGGCTAGGTATAGCCTTCACAGCCAAGAATATACTGAGATTTCATTTTGAATTGTCTTTGAAGAGCCAGATAAACACCTGCTCTTCATAAACAATAAGCATTGAATTAATAAATAATAAGAATTGGCAGGAAAGGATTAGGAAGGGATTGTGAAGGCTGAAGGGGTCCAACTTCAACAGGTAGGGGAAAATGCATGTGGCTACAAGGTCTTACAATGGGTCACGCTAGGATCCATGCTGTAATGGAAGAGGGATATCTTGAGTCATAAACTGAAGTCTTTAAGTGATCAACTCACTTGAATTTGACATCCTTTGTCTAACCAAATACCCTCTTTTTTTCATTATCTAGAACCAGCAATTAGATTTCATAAATCATAGGGAAATTTTTCATCCTAGTCACCCCCTTCCTGACTTTGATTCTAGCTCTAATTTACATCTTTAGGCTAAACAGTTGTTTTCCTTCTTGCTCACCTCAGAGGTAAACATAAAGGGACAGAATGCCCTTATTGCTTACTAAAACCAAAAATTTTTGAGGTTTACAAAGACTCAGATTCCAATACCCACCATATCTACACATCAGCTTCTTGGTACAGTCATTTATCGCATGTGATTCTTGCTTGTAATCTCACAGAGACCTCTAAAGAGTTACTTAATTCCCTGATCTGAGAACATAGCACTCAGACAGACATTCCTGTATTTTCCCACCCCCATTATCTGCCTGTCTTTAGAGAGGATGGGTATTGTAAAAATTAACATTATAGGGAAGGCAGACATAAAAATGGGGTTCATTGAATATAGTTTACAATTAGTTAGATATTTAGCTTCAGCCTGTCATAATATATATTGTATTAACTAGCCATCAAGATAATTGGAATAAAATATTTGCCAGAACCCTTTGTCCTCAGAAGGGCTTAGGCATTCAGCCACATTTCTGCAGGAAGCACAATGTGAACAGAAGGAAAAGGCTAAATGAAGTCATACACTGTCAGTAATTATATCCCTCACTAAATACTCTAAGTCATTGATACCAAAGGATTACATTATAAGAAATGCCACAGGTGTGAAGTAGGTTAGGACCTAGTGTAAAGGAGAAGTTTGAACAGTATTTCAAAAACATTGTTTTATTGTACATCCTTCTTTAAGTTCTGAAAAGAAGAAAGATGAAGAAAGTTAAGAACAAGAACCAGAAGAACAAGGAATAAGAAAGCATGTATCTGAGAAGTCAGGAATTATAATTCTTTACCTTGCAAGTCTATTTCAATCTACAATATTTCCACCTCAATATTTCTGAAAAACCCCGAACTAAATATGGAAAAAATACTATTGGAAAAAAACCAACTACATTTTTTGTGCTAAGTTTTTGAAGAGTTTGAGCAAACAAGCAAACAAAGTGTTTCTTCACTAGGGTTTTTCTGCCTGGTCTTCTGTACAATACCGTCCAGCCTTCAAATTTAGAGAGCTCTGTCAAGTAAACAAATAGTTTACTATAGCATTTGCAGTTTGAATTTCAAAGCATATTCTATGTCTCGTCTTTTGCCTGCTTGTGGCGTTGGGTTTGCATGTCCAAGTTTTGGTTGCAAGTTTTGGTGGGGGTGACTTCTATCAGAAGCTTCCCCGCATTCAGTAGAACTGCCAGAGAAGAGAGGCGTGAGGGTATGTGAGAGGAACAACACTGCATGCACCAGGGTCAGTGCAGATGAAGGGGGAGAAGGTGCTCCAGAAGGTGGAGCTGAGGTTCCCCTGTAGTCCATGGTGCAGCCCAGGGTGAGGCAGCTGTGTACCTGCAGCCCCTGGAGGAGCCCAAACCAGAGCAGGTGGGTGCCTGAGAGGAAGCTGTGAACCTGCAGGAGGCCTGTGCTGGAGCAGGGTCCTTGCAGGGATCTGCAGACCCGTGGATAGAGAAGCCCATGCTGGAGAAGGTTTTCTGGCAGGACTTGTGATCCTGTGGGGGACCCACACTGGAGCAGGCTGTGCCTGAATGACTGGACTCCATGGAAAGAGTGACCCGTGATGCAGAAGTTCATGGAAAACTGTTGCCTTTGGGATGGACTCATGCTGGAGAAGTTCATGGGGAATTGTCTCCCATGTGAAGGGCCCCACACTGGAGCAAGGGAAGGATTCATCTCCCTGAGCAGTGACAAACTGACCACAACCCCCATTTCCTGTCTGTTCTACTGGTGCACAGGAGGAGGAGCTGGGAAAGAGGGGGGAAGGTGGTTTTGCTTCTCCTTATCCTGCTCCATTCAAATGGACATGGACCAGAAAAGATGGCTAATAATGATATACTGTGCTGGTAACTAGCACCGTCAACTGCAACAATGTAGGTTTGAACAGGGCTCTACTTTTAGCCAAGGGGAAACTAATTTGTGCCTTTCACTGTTTTCTCTTTATTTAGTCTTCTCATTGCTAAAAAAGTTCTTTAACAGTTCTCTATGCTTTACTTCTTAACTTTTACTCATGTTGAATTATGTTATTTCCATGTTTATCATATTTCCCTCACTTTTCCTCCTCAACATCATGCAGAGTCTGGTAGCCATCAAGTAGATCGTAGCGCCGTTGCAAATTATTTATTATATTTCATAATGACAAAGCAGCACTTCATTTTACGGTAAGATAAGATCTCTGGTATAGTCCCTGATAAAAACTTCAATCACGGGACCACACTCTGCTTGTCACTGAAAAAAATTCAATGCAAAAGCTAAATAAGTCTTAATTTCCTGATATATTAAGACGTTTCCAGTTACTTCATCCCTAGGATTTGTGATTTTTATACTGCAGCAAAGAAACTGAAAGTCCTGGGAGGCCAGGCTCTAGCCCAGATAGCTCCACGCCTCATCCCTGAGCACCACAACAGGGAGCCTATTAACACTGACAAGGCTGACTGCCCTGAAATTGCTGACTTTTAAAGCACAGACAATCTTGGCCCCAGTGGCACAAGGGCTCAGGACCTGTGCCCCAGTTTATGGGCAACACCTCAGGACCTCTGAGTGTCAAGCACCTGGCTCTGCTGTCAACCACCAGAGCCCCTGCTGCAGAGCTGAGACTGTTTTGGGGGACCACACAGTCATGCCGCCAAGACCAATGGCAGTCTGCCTGGAGGAACTGTGCTGGGGACGCAGACCCCAGACTAGCAAGATCTCGGGCATCTCTTTCCAACTCTGAGCAGGGTAGCATTGAAAACTCAACTTCTGCTGTTGAGAAATTAATTGAACACAAGATGTTAAATAGTCACCTTGTTTTTTTGTTTCATTAATGTTGCTGACAGATTTTCACTTATTTGATCTTATTACTTAGGTGTGTTTTTTAAAATATTCTCCTTTTTTTCTCATTAAAAAGGCTTTATAAATGTACCAATATCAGCCTTTAATAGACAGGTATTATATTTACAAAACAGATATCTTAAATAAAAGGCAATAAAGCAAAAAGATCTGAAAAAAATGATTGAACACTGCCTCCAAAGATGTATGTATTTCATGGACATCATCTTAAAATTGGTGTTTACGTTCTTTTTTCTTCTTAGCAAGTAGTATCACTATATAGTGAGATTTTCCTAAATCACAAAAAATTCTCCAGAACTGACGCAAATTCAAGTTCATATGAAAATGAAGAGGTATTCTCTAGCATGTTAGCTTCAGACTGATTTTCACTATGTTTATCAAGAATTTAGGGGCTTATAATCCTTCTTTGAAATGTGATTTCTATAAATCCTTTCAAACAACAGTTTTCCTAGGTAAAAGCTGGTGGCAGTAATAAGACAGAAAATACATCTTTGGTTAAACTATTTTAATGAGGAGACACTTAAACCATTAATGACCTGAGTCAGTGACTTTAGTAACCATGAGTTAGTTAGCAGGTTCCACCTACCTTGAATTCCAAGATTCTTAACAGCCACAATTACACAAATAGATTCAGTATTATGTTCCTGATTACCGGATAAATGAAAGATGCAGAAAGAAATCTAGTTAATGCCTTTATAATCACACACAATTACCTTAAAAGGATAATAAAAAGGAAAGAGAAATGTTCAGAAGTTAGGAAATTCCAGACTTACAGTTGCTTTTGCAATGTTAATTTAGGACCCTATGCATTATGACACAGCCTTATTTATATGGTTCATAGTCCTTTTCATATCTCTTTCAAAGCAATGAGTGGACTCACATTGTGAACTGATCAACATGTGGAGTGAAATAGGGTATTTCTGGGGGAGACTATTTCTGCAGAGTGCAACAATATTCCACGTGAGACAGAGCTAAAAGGAATGAAACAATACCCCAAAGATTTTCATAGATGTTGTTGAGAACACGACAGCTGATATTTAGGCATCTTTAATTCCTTCTCAGCCTCTGAAAGCAGAGTGGCCCTGATAGCTTTCCATCTCCTTCCATGTTCTTCCATTTCTCCATTCAGACCTAGTGAAGAACTTCAGCTTCTCCCTGGACTACTCCTGTGCCACAGCTCGTGACATAATATACATATATAACTTCACCTTTTCTAAAAATCTCTGCATGAAGCTGAAATATAGTCATGTGCAGTATTAACCACCAGTCAAGGCCAGAAGGTCCCTGATGGGATCCAGAGTGCTGTGGTCAAGTGCTGTGTAGGGTGGGCAAGCCAGTGGAACTGATGAAGCCACCTCGGCACAGCAGAAACCAAGAAAAAGTACCATTTGGGCTTGAGCCCAAAAGATCTCCATGGTCTCATTTTCTTAGCATTTTTAATGTATCAGTTGCCTTAAAAGCAGTGCTGTTAATCTGTGTTGCAGCCAAAACTGAAAAATGGAAAATATAAATATCAGAAGCTGAATTTTATGGGTTTGGTGATTTTTTCTATGTCTGTTTTTCTTCTACTTTTCAGGACACAGGTTCAGCTTCTAACAGCAGAAGTAACAATAATTATAGATCATCTTAATCAGTTTTCTCTTCTTGCAAAAAGGTGAAGAAAGTAAAGACCTGCACACATCACATGTGTCTTGCTTTCTTTTGGAAATTTTGGGCACACAAGGAAGGAGAGAAACATTGCACTTCAAAAGCTTCCCAGTTTGAAAGATCAGGAGAGCACAGAACAGGTCATCTAATTTCAGCACAGATATAGAATAACCATATACTAGTTTAAAAAAAGTTATTTCTTTTTCAAATTAAAGTTATAAATTTAACTTTATAACTTATTATATTTAATGTTATCTATTTATTTATTTCAGAGTTTGGAAAAGCAATAAAGAGTATATAAATAAATCTAGCTTTATAAGTTGATTAAAAAAAAAAAACAAAAAAAACAACACACATAACCATACTAAAATCACCTCTCCTTAGCATACCTTTAAGTATGTCATTCAAAATTTTAAAGGCTCCTTAACCCTGACCGTTTCTGAGGTCAATCATATGTACTATATAGAAAAAATATTGCTATTTCTTTTTCTGTTACCAAAAACATTTACATAAAATAAATCCACCAGAAGTCCAAATTATGAAGAAAATTACTTGTTTGGTGCCATAACTATCTCACATAGGCAACCACTTCTAAATAAATACACAAGTCTTATCTTGATCTGAAGCTAGGTGACAGAAAAATAAAATTTAACTGCAAAGTCATCCTGCTATAGATAGTAAAGAAATAAAAAAAATTAAAATACATACTAAAACCCCTTATGGGTACAAAGATTTGAACTTGGTCAATAGTCTAGGAAAGCCAAGTTTTGGCAACTACACAATACCTAAAGGGTTGATAACAAAAAAATTGTATGCCATTAAACGTAAAAAGATTTATAATACAGATCTCACTGAAATACAGTCACTGGAATGTAGAATAACTATTTAATTTTCTCATACAATCTGATAAATATTTATTATATAGTTCATAAATGCATCTTAATAAGAGTTTAAGATTCTCCTAATTCACATTCCCCAGAAGAATAGGCATTTTTGTTACCAGTGGCTTTTCACTGCAGGGCATAGGTTTTAGGTAAAAACCAAACCAAACCAAACCAAAAATCCCAAATAAACCACAACAAAAAAACCCAAACAACCTAACAATACTTTTCCCCCCAAAACTGAAAAGAGACAGCTTCACAGGCATTAAAATAGCTAAAACATGAAAATTAAAGGTAGAATCATACAGTGATTTTTATTTTGCCTAAATATAAGACGGTAAATATGACAGTAAATACAATAACTGATAGTTAACATCTGTTTATAGTACTAGTACATCTACTAATCTGATTATCATGCTGCCTGTAGGAAATGAAACAATTGTATTTGCATGCCTGCAGCTCAAGTCTGTTCTATTTCCTGTGGATCATCTATGTATACCTAGACAGGTGTGTTGCCTTCAGGCCAGTTTTACTACAAAACATCTGAAATCACAACTGTGAACCAGTTCTGCAGGTGAGAATTTTCCCAACAGAGTATTTACACCTGAATTTGAAAAGTTCTGTGCAACTTCAAGGAGGAGTAAAGTATTTATTGAACAACCATGGCCACTGGATTTAGAGTTGGCGTCCTTACTGGCACCAATATTAATAATCCAGTCCTTCAGAAAGGCATGTTTTTAGCAGGAAATAATTTGGGCTACTATTTCCTAGGTGTTTAAATATAAAGGTTTAGGAACCTTGCCTGAGGCACTGGAGTTCAAAAGCTTTGCCCAACACCTAAATTAAATAGCATTGTGCTACAAACATGTAAGAACAGGAACTGCAACATCTCAAAAGACAAACTACACCCGCACTGCCTGTGGCTGCACTTACTCAGAGCTTAACCTCAGAACTCCCCTTGCACCCTTAGAGAAATTACTGCTTGAGGGACAGCATTGAAGTTCCTATGTGCGCAAAAATTAACTTCAATTCTGTATAATTTTCTTATCTGTCAGATTTTTAACTATTCCTTTTCATAGCTTCAGGAAAAAAAAAAAAGAAAAAAGAAAAAAAGCCAACATTTTTTCTAATGGGCCAGTGATCAGAACTGTTATTCTGATGGTGAAATCCCAAAGGGAAACATGTTTCAGATATGAAGTATTCCCTCCAGAGTCCCTGGCAGTCGTAGAAAGAAGAACTTCTTGATGTATAAAGACGGTGTCACCATTGTCAGAGAATACTACAGCTGGAAACAAACCACAAATAAAAGGAATGTCTTTCTGCCTAGGAATCAAAATAGTTGGGTTTTAACCTACAATAATTTTAGAGAATGAAATCCTAATGAATGCTTGCACACATTATGAGAGAAAAAAACCTCTTGTCTGTAGAGTTTTTTAAATGTACATGTACTTGGACAAATACTCAAGCTGATAATTTAGAGAGGACAAGGTTGTACACAACATATAGAGAAGGTCCCCATCAAGAAATCAAAATATCATTTTATACAAGGTGAAATAATGTACAGTTCACAGCCAACCTCACTTTTCCAACAAATGGAGCCATAAATGCAATTTTCTGTCCTTTGCTCTGAAGAATTAATTTTAAGATATTCATATTTTTCTTCAAGTACATCTTAAGTCTCAATTAAACCCCAAAAAGCTACAATAAAGTAACATTAAGAGCCAACTTAAACCCATCACAGCAAGGAAATTCAGTCTTGGGCTAAAAATTTCGTCTCACTCTTCATCTTTAAATCACTCTGTTTTGGTTAGGAATTGTATGGCCTGGAGAAGTGTGTGATTTTTCATACTGCACAGTACATATGTTCCAGCACTTAGGTTAAAGGGAAGTCAGAATTTTTAGCCTTAACTCTGAATTTCTTTACCTTTGAAGGCCTAACTGAAGCATCTATAATTAGTTTAACGTGAGTTTTTAACATTTAAATGTTTTCACCTTGAAATAGAAAGTGGAATTTCAAAAGCTCCTATTTTGCTGTGTACTTCAATAGCTTTTTCAAAATGTAAAGGATTGAGCACCACTTACTACATGAGACTGAATATATGCATTTTTAAATGGCACTTAGACATGAGTGGCTTAAATGTGGTAAAAAAGGCTTACACATTGCCAATATAAGTTACAAATTCAAACATTCGGGCATGAAAATCCTTTCCCTAAGTTGTTTTCAAGCTTCATCCTTTTTTTCCGTAATAAGTAAAGCAAAGCCACAGTAGCTGCAGCCATTTGCATCTAAGGAAGAGATGTTTTGCTTTGGTGATATAGTTAATGAGTCTAAAAATATTCAGTATAATAATTCTGTCAAAGCCCCCACAGTCTCCTCAATGAGCAGAAGCCTGCAGGATTCCAATGGGGAGCCAAGTAATGAGCTCTCAGCATTCGCTCCCACACCGTCCAGACGAAATATACTCGGGCCTCCACGGTTCCACATCATTAGCAACATGAAACAAAGACACATGCTTGACTTTAATAAGCGACTAAAGTTGCTGGCTTATTAGGCTGTCACTGCACATAAACTCTATTTCAGTGTGACAAAACAGTTCCCTGCAAAAACAATAACAGAGCAAAAAAAAAAAAAAAAACAACCTAAAACAAAAAAACAACAAAAAAAAGGGGAAAAAAAAAAAAAAGGAAGGGGATGCTTTTCCAAGAGGGAATTGGTATAATCTAGTGTAGTAGGTGATTGAACAGAGTTGAACAGAGGCACATGGGAAGTGATGGGTTTCTGACACCGACTCTCACGGGCACGCCGCAGACCGCGGTTTCACTGCTGGAGATGACTGGTACGGTGGGCTGCAGTGATCAGGCTATGGGCACATGTGACTGAGTTTTAGTTGATATTCCTGCAAGACAGGAAGTGAAGAAGCTTATTTCCCACTGGGAAAAATTCAGGCATGATTAACTTGGGCATGACCAAATAGGTCAATGATATGACAATGTGTCTAGCACAATAATTAAGTGGGAAAATGTGTGTAATTTGTTTCTTCTTGTTCTTCACATACCAGTAATGCATTAGCAAGAATTCATTTAATCTCTTTCATTATATAAAAATTGATAGCAACACAGTATGATAGCCTTCAATCGAATATATTCTTTTAAATTATATTTATTACCTCAGCAAAATAGTTGCACTGACGAATGCTTTTCAGCGTTTAAACTTTGTTTGGCTCGCAGAGCTACTGAGGAGCTTTTTAAATGTCAATTTCAGCTAAAAGTATACTGACAGAGACAGAAAAAATGTAATAATATTTACATTTTAAAAAGGATGGCCTTTGATCTTACGTAAAACTCAGCATTAGGGATGTGCAGGAAAGAACCCTCCTGTGCCACATGCTTATTCCCAATTTTAAACATTCTCCTCTTTCATATCAAGGTGATGCACATGAAAAACAAGGGATTGAGGTTAACAGAAGGGTTCACTTGTGGCTTAAGTCAACAAGAAGCTGGCTATGGCACTCATCCAAAGGGTAAAAATCAAAGCTCAGGTTCTCTCTTCTGCATTATTTCAAAGCAGGCTTTGATATTTTGACACACTGCAAAGTCACCAACAGAGCTTCAAGGGAAGAGAATGATAAAAACCTAGCCATACACATTCCATAGCGTAGCATTAGAATACCCTAGATTTTTTGAAGCAGATGCTGAAGTCCCAGTTCCAAACTGGGTTTATCCAACTCAAGATGAGTAGAAATACTGTCCCAGGCTCAAAGAACATGTCCTCCTCAAAGCTTCTACATAAAGTCCTATGAAAAATTCAATTTCGCAACCCTGCAGTTTTTCAAAGGATAAGATTTCTTATGCAGGTATACTCAGCTACTTTAAATATTTATTTAATTCAGAGCACTTTTTACAGAAGTACTTTTTCTGAGCTCAGGAGGCAGCCATCTTAATATTTTTGACGTGTTTATACATAGATTAGCAGGCATGTTAGGAGAATAATTTAGTGATTAAAGGGCAAGGTAAAGATCTACATTTGGGGGGCACTTCTGTAGCAGCATTGTTGATTTTTTTTTGTTTGTTTGTTTGGGAAATGCTGAAAAAAAGGGGTTTTTTTAGGCATTGGGATAGCTTCTTTATAATTCTAATGAGGGTGACGCAATTTAAAAAGATCACAGAACAAAAGGGACAGAACCTCACTGATGTCTTAACTGGCTGATCTGCCAGAATTTCCAAGGGAAATCTCATGATACTTCAACAGCCAGCAGTACAAGCAGGAAGCTACCTTCACCATGAGTTCAGGAACAAAGTCTGGAACAGCCAGACCCACATATGTACCACACCTTGACTATGGGAACAGAAACCTGGAATGATGCAGTGAGCATAGCTAGGAGGACATTGAGCGCTCCATCATCATATACAACAACCACAACCAGCTGCCTTTCCCCTAAAGACATAAAATTCACCTATAGCTGGGAAAGACATATAATTCACCTACAGCTTTCCCAGAGACATGTCAAAACAGGAACTCAAGTGTATAGATCCTGAAAAACTGAAAAGTCCTCAGTTATGCAAGCAACAAGCCCTTGCTAAAAGTATTTCACAAGCAACATAGGACTTTGTAGTCTGACAAAATGGACATGGTAGATAGAGCAGATGCAAGTAAAGCTAAAAAATTTTGGAGAAATTTCAAAACTTTGTGAGCAATACTGCCTGTCAAAGAAAACATCATTATGGAAACTTTCATCTATGTAGTTTTTATCTATATTTAGCTAGTAAATGCTATATACCAAAATACTGTTGGAGTTACCTTCACTAGTTCAATAAGCACAAAGCTGACCTGTGCAGGCTAGATAGGCTCATGTGTTTTTGTTAATAACCTCAGGCATTTTTTCTAATGATATAATTAATTTTGAACAGTTGAAAAGCTGCTGTAATTTATATTAAATGGTAAATAAATACATGAAACAAAAATAAAACCCCCAACATTTTCCTTCAGCAATAATACACTCACAATCCATAACTAACAGGAAGACAAACAATCCATATTTGGCACAAAATACCAAAACTCTATTTATACCCTGGTTCCCAGTTGATTTAAACCTTCATTAGAAAATATACAACTGTTAGTGCAGAAAAATAGAAAAATCTCGTGTAATAAGAGTAAATTATATATGAATGAGAGCCAGGCACCCTTTGACACACTGGTAATAGACCCCCTGGCTTCAGGCATACTACTGAATTGGAAACTCTGTTGGGGTAGAACCCCATATAGAATAATGTGAGAATAAAATTGTTCTATAATAAATTCATCCTAGTGACAATTTTATGCACCATTCACTACTGTTAATTTAATAAAATACCCTTGCAGGGTAGCTGCCCCAGTGTCCCAGAGTGCATGTTCCAATACCAGACTCAAAGTAGCAGCTGGACTTCACTGAACTGATTGTCAGTCACTATTCAGTGGCTGAGAGTACTTTCTGTGATCATGGGCAATACTTCAGAAAATTACAGCATTCTAGCTATAATTCTGCATTAGAACTGCCTTTCATTTAATTCTGGAAAGAAATTATGGCTGCAGCAATCTGGGTTACCCACAGAGGTTCCAAGTAGCTAAAGATCTTCCAAACACCACAGAAATTCTCTTAATGGCTTGTTTGCTATACTTTGATCACCTTGCATCTAAATAGAAGCAAATGTATGAGGAAGGAAAGAGGAACATATCTCATGTACATTGGTTTAGTATCTTTCATTAACTCCCTTTCATGCTCCTATGTGTTCCTCCATAGGTATGTCCAAAGAGTAACAGGTTAAATAATTTTTCAAAGAGATACAGTTTTTCTGTATCTTTCTTCGTGGTCACTGTCCTTCACAACATTTCCTTTCTGTGAAGAAAATATGTTCACAAAATATTGACTAAGGAAACCAAAGATAATCCCTTTCATCGGATGCTCCACACAGCTGTATGGAGAAATCAATTATCCTAAGCCTTTGTTCTTCCCCATAAAAGAAAAAATGCAATTTCAAATATCTAGTGGGTATAGCATTTTCCAAATGGTAAAAAGGAATGTCAAGCCTCTTGATGAATGTCAAAATGTTAACATGAGAGAAATCTGATTATCTACATTCTACCTGTGTGTCTCTCAGACCTGCTTTCTAATCCAAAGGCTGTCATTGCCACCTGCCTTCCCAGCACATTTGGGTAAATACACCCATATTGGTATCCATATATTTGGGTACATACACCCTGCCTCTGGGGAGTATGGGTACAATGAATGCTTCAGAGGCCTAAAAAGGGTGTGGCTGCCTTAGTTACTCCAGCATTTCTGACCACAGCCAAACCCTGGTAGTACTAAACCAGCCAGGAGGGAAATAAACTATATTTAAAGAGCTAAGAGAGCATACATATATAGAACTTCAGGTTGCTCTATTAAAACTGACAAAACTCTTGTTGTATTAGCAATTGTTTTCAAAAATGCATGTATCAGTGGCATCGCCAGAGTAAAATCCAATGCAAAATAACACCTAGCTATCCTCATGATACAATTCCACATTAAATTCTTTCCACAGTCTTACAACAATCTGAGAAACTCTCAGAAATGTCCATTCTTGCTCAAATAAAGCAAAGGTGGTCTCTGACCATTCAACAGCATAATTTTTCACTTGGTAACAACATTGGCAGATGGATGATTTAGTGTTAAAAATCCAAAAGCATATGTAAAACTCAAGTTGTCAGAGGGCTTTGACACATGAAAAGGTTACCATGCATCAGCTGCTCTGTCATTTAGTCACTGTGCATTCTTTTACTCTGTACGAGTGTTCAGTGTGAGGTAATTCAAGGCAGGCACAGAAAAATCATGGTAAAACTTAAAAGACTGTATAGACTCACAAATAGCACCACAAGATATGGCAGTTATGCCACTAGTTAAATGGTTTGCATATCTGCATAAATTCTGTCAATCTATCCATACTGCAGGCGCATCCACACCTGACTGGGAAATCATATATCCTTCACTCATGGCAGGATAATACCATCCTGCTGCAATGTGCTGTTGTTTGCAGAACTGCACACAGGCATCACCATTCTGCAGCTGATGGACAATAATGTGTTTGTATGTGAAAAATCAGGACTACTTTATCCTTGACAAAACATGTGTTTGGCAGTTTGGCATTAAAACTTGTAATTTTGAACTAAACCTAGAGAGACAAAGAGGAAATATTTTCTGAAAATGTTGCTCTGGAGTTGATACAGAAGGCAGTGACTGAGTTTCTAAAATATTCTGCTATTTAAATTTTTCACCATGAAATCAACATTTATTAAAAGCAACAAAAATTGGTGTTTGGCAGTTATTAACCATAAATGAAAGAACATTAAAGTTTCAGTTTTCCGCCAAAGGAATAGTCCTCCAAGTTTTCCTTGTCTTATTTTTGGGGGTTTTTTTAAATGAAAATATTTCCAAAATATATTTCTGTTTTCTCATTAAATGTTAATAATTTCTGAAACTTTCATTGTCTTTATTCTTCATTAAATTACCTGTGACTTAGTACAGTGCATGAAAACACTGATGTGAATATAAAGCATGAAATATATGTATAGAATATATAGAATATATTATGTATTTTATATACATATTTGCAATATTTTCTATGTCAAGATATGTTTTTGGTACTGTGAAAAATATCAGTATTTCAAAGCCAATATCTTAAAAAATTTATTTTACAAGAAATTTAGAGATTTTTTTTCTTTTAAATATAATGTCAAATATTTGCAAATTACTGCAACTTCCCACTTCTAACCAAAATTAGCAGATGATAGTTTACACTTTCATGGTCCAATAATATATATTACCCTGGAAAATAAGGCGCACCAGGCAAAACTGCCAGCTGCAACAAACTCAGCCACATGCACCAGTAAGAGGCCACAATTTTCACTCCCAAGCTAGGGGCTTAATAAAATACAGACTACTGATAGACCTAGTGTTCAGAATAAAAGCTTAAGGACACAACACTAATGTTGCAGATTGAAACCTTCCTTCACTGAGGCTAGATAATGAAAAAAATGACTGCCATCCACTGTAAGAAAAGGAAAACACTGCTTCCAAAACAAGGAGAAGGGATATTTCTTTGCCTTGCCAGACCTGCTGTATGTAGCAGGAAAGATCCAAATTTATCTCTTGTATGACGTAGCTTTCAAGCAGCTCCAGCACTTTTCTCCTGTCAGTGCGGTTCCTCACGGCCAGCACTACACTGAGCTGGAAATTGCAGAGTAAAGCAAATGGGCAGCTGAGAGGAGAAGTGAGCCAGTGAGGGCCGCAAAGCTCAGCGTTGGTTTGGTTGTTCTGGAGCCATCCAGGCACATCCAACATTTGAGCTGTCCTCATTTGCAGAGGTGGGAACCCACTGGTTTTGAGGCTTGCAGACATACCTTAGCTCAAGGGCTGCTATGGTGAGAAAGACTAGATATCTCTGTGCTAGGAGGAGGATGTCCTCAAGGAAAGAAAAGATTAAAACACATACAGTCTGCCATCTCCCTTGTAAAAGCATGGCAAACAGAAAACCACAGACTTATTTCTATATCTCATCTAGATGTAAATCAGTGAGTTAAACTGAAGATAGTGAAGATGGAAGTGAGATGACTATTAACAATACTTATTTTTATCAAGCAAAAAAAGAATTCTCTGGCTCCACTTCCCTTCATTCTGTTTTCATGGCAGCTCCTCTTTTCAGGCAAGGTGTTCAAGATAAAAGTAGTGCAATTACTGCTTAATTACTCTTTCTAGGAATAACAAGCGAATTGTAAAGATGTTAAGATTTTCTGTCTAAAATTAAAGTTTTCTTGAATTTACGCAAATCTCGCCCCTCAAATAAATGCTTGTAGCGATGAGAAGATTCAGAAAATGCTTCAACAGCAATAACTGGGATGGACGCTGTGTTGTAATAATTTGGATACACTTGACTAATGCAGCTATTTGCAATGAGGTTGGCACAGTGCCCAAAGCATTGAGCAAACAAATACGGCAAGACATTCAGTTTAACATCTCCCAACCCCGTGTTGAGATCTTTGTTTGGTCCAGGGGTGTTGTGAGCACTATAGCACACTCTGTCATCAAAAATTGCCAAAATATATTTCTATTTCTTTGTTAAATTCACTAGTGTGTTTTATGCAAAAAGTGCTGGTGAGGCACAAGCATTTTTAATCAAATTAGTATGCAACATAAGGCAGCTGTGTATTCAAATGGGTTTTTAAGCAATTTGGTTGTTTTCTTTATAATAACAGGAAAGAACATTTTGATTTTGAAGGTGACAGAGGCAATATTACCAGAATTAAACAATCTGAATTAGCTTTTTCATGAAATGTAATATGTTTTATGCTTTTAGATGGGATGCTCCACTGCTTTCAGATGAGCCTTTCACTGTCACAGTCAATGGCCAGGAACAGAATAAGCTCTGGAGGTAGGATTATCCTCAAATTTAATTTTTTTTTAGAAGAAGCTAATGGCAAATGTTCCTAGCAAACTTTAGGTGCATTTGTGTTATAACTAGAGAACCAAAACAGGATATTAAAAGAAAAGGTAAGTATAAAATTAGTAAACAAAGTTTGACATTTTTCTTAGCCTGAATTTGATGTATGAAATGAATACAATCTCTAGAAGGTTTATATATATATATACAGATATATAGATAAATAGATATGATATGATACAGTATATAGTTCTGTTTTCAGATACACATAGGAAAAACATAATAGAAGTAATTTCCATGTATAATATGCTGCCAAAGAAACATATCTTCAAAACACTGACATATTGGCTTGGGTATCATGATAGAGATTTCTGCAAGGAGCCAGTGTGATTTTTTATTTGTTACATTTTAAGATGAGGAAGTTTTTTCTCTGTTCTACAAAACTACAAATTTAAGCAGTTTCACAAAGGACACTAGTTGACTTATACTGCTAATAATTCTCTGGAAAAAACTGTAACAAATATTTGAGGTCCCAGCAAGGGTTGATCAGCAAATGAGGCTTGATTCCTTTTAACTGACAGCTCATCACAACACTCACAGGTATCCAGAGGGTTTTCCAGTTGCACCTGTGCAAATGCTTTTTTTAGAGAAGCCCTCACATTTGTGTATGCTGCATGTTAGGCTCATGTACTCAGCTGGCCTAAGGAAAGAAGAGCAGGGATAGGGGGAGTGACAGAGCACATTTGGTGCTCCTAAGACCTCGGTGTAGCGAACTACCAGAGCAGTGCAAGCCTGTACAATTCTTGACATATGCCTTGCAACAGAATGGAAACTAGGGGACAGAATGGGATCCCCATCCATGGTGAGGAGTTGAAACCAGATCATGTTTTGGGTCCCTTCCAACCTAAACCATTCTATGATTCTGGGATTTGCAGCAGTGTTTTAAGGTAACTAGTCTGGGCTTTGCACTGAAACCAAGTGATGTTCATAGTCACTTAGGCCAAGAGATTAAAAACTCTGCTCCTTGGTTTAGGGCCCTCTTCTAGAGTGCCAATTACCACTCCTCTGGTCTGAGTTTCCACCAGGCTGGTGGCAGCTATGTGCCCACTGAGGGATGTATATAGGATACAAGAAAGGCGGCTCCTTTGTGGAGTGGGTGCTGGGAAGAATTTCTAGATTTTGCTGAGAGTACAGAAAAAGTTCATGGATCTAAAAGCAAGTTTTGCAAGTTATGCAAGTTATGCAAGTGCCTGCCCTCTAATGGAGTGAGCACATTCATGGTTACAGATTAAACCTTTGTATGAATCTTATTTTTGACTATGTAATCTTGAGATTTCAATTCACAGATTTTTTCAATTAAAGTGGATATTTGCCTTCTATGCCTGCCATTGAGTGAGGTAAACATTGAGTGATTTTTTTGCCTGCCTGTGTCAATTTATTCCTAGAACAACCCAGCAAGGAGCATTGATGGGATCCCAAAAGGCAGAAGAAAAACAAGAGTCATAGGGTAATACAGGGAGTGCTGGAAAGGAGTCTGCTTGGGTGGATGACAAAAAGTAGACATTATTTCTGTGAATCTGAAAGAAGATGTACATCCAATATGACATGTCAAGAAAGGGAGATATTTCTTGAAGTCTTTGTTGTTGTCTTCATAAAGCCATTTTGGACACCTTAGAAATGGAGAAACTTTGGTTGGGAATCAATTAAAGGAAACACATGTAATTGTAGAGAGATAACACTGGACTTCTTAAAAGAAGAACAAGAGGAAACCCTTATGTTATCTGCTAGTTTACCAATGCAGAAATCAGATTTCTATTGTTTAAAATGATGTTTGGCTGTCTTTCTGATATGTTACTTCAGCCCTTGCTCTCATCAGCTGAAGGAAGCTGGGCATGCAGGCCTGAAATCAGAAAGGTAACACCTCTATCCCTATGCACACAATTCCCAAGAAAATTCCTGAAGGCAATGCAATCTTTGAAATACAAGGAAAAACTTCATAAGGGAAAGCAAAATGCCAGAATCTGGCCTTATACTCTCCAAAAATTGAGAAAAAGAGTCTGACAACATAAGACCCATAATCACCTAGTAATAGATGTAGAACATTTTAAGATATTTTGGGAGAAAAATAATTATTCAGAAAACTTCAAGCCATTAGAGTTAGCCAGAATTCTTTTGCAAGGATTTTACTAGAAATAATGGTATGGGACAAGATTACAAGACATTTAGAAATGGGTGATTTAGTTCCGGGCAGACAGCATATATTCACACCAAAGGAAAATTGTGTTTGACAAACTAGCTTGAATCTGATTATTTTAATGTTCTGTTGTTGAAGGGATGAATTTGTGCCTGCAATTTATCTGATTTTCAAAACTATTTTTGATATTTGCCATGAAAGAGACTGAGTTTACAAAGAGGAACTTCAGGCAGTTATCCAAATAGAGTAAAAATTATCTCAGGAAAAGGAAAGACCATATCAATTAACAATATCACTTCAGATGGAAAAAGCATATACAATCAGCAGTCAATAAGCACCACTTCACTTGACCTATTACACAAATAGCACTGAAATCAATGTCAAGAATGGCCAGATTTAGTGGTAAAACATATAAGAACTAACAGAATTATGTTGGGTAACTGGGAAATGGATAGTAAAGCTGCATCAACACAGTTTATCTCTGGAAATTATATCGGTTCTGGTGCTCATTCATACCATAATTCCTCATTCCCAACCTCTTTTTTGCATTCAGTCTTTTACTCTTCAATTCAGCAAATCCTTTTCAGAAAATGTGAATATCCTTTTTAATTAAAAGGGCTAGATAAATTTAAGATATTTACATAATCAACTTGTTCCAACAAATATCATACCCTAGGTTTACCTATAGTGACTTGCAGCGATTCATACCCAAGAGCACCAATCAATGTGCTACAGCTGCTCCCTAGAGAACTGAATTTCTAGCCTAGATCATTGTTTCATTTCTGTCTTTGTCTTCTGGCAGGGATACATCACACTCCTATCCTAAAGACCTCTTCAGTGAGGGCATTAGATACAATTCCTTCAGATAAGCAAAGAAAAGCAGTTTGCCTTGTACTCTTTCTGTTTAACTTTCAATAGAATATTTCCCTTAATGCAAGCCTAAAATTCTTCAGGAAGCACTCAGTCTTATCTCCAAGTTATTTGTTTTAAGACAAACGGATATATATTTCATGTCATATTAACTTTTTAACCAAGACACACAAAGGGATTTTTACATTTTCTTTCATAATTGATAGAATTTTTGAGCGTACATGGCAGGTCAGATTGAAAATTTCTACTAACACTGCTGTACAGAAAGTGCTATGTAAGTGCTACTAAAACAAGAGGTATGGGAAAGAGTCAATGTGAAGGAGCTGGGGATCAAGCACCCCAGAACCATTGCCCCAACAGACTGGCTCGCTGCAATCAATGTCTGATAGTAACTAAGAAGAAACAACAGGCTAAAAATAACTTAATTAATTGCTTGTACCTCAGGGGTTTTTTGGGTTGTTTTGTTGTTTTGGTTTTTTTTTTTTTTAATTTGAAGGTTGACATGATCTCTCAGGTTGATTGAAAAGTATATCCTTGCTGTAAAATATCAAATAGCCACAAAAGGGAGGTGCTAGAATTTCACAGCTCATTGAAGGAAAGGGTTGTTTACCAAGCAGTTAAGTATACAAGGGAACTTCTGGGTATAGAATGAATCTTTATTCTAATAAAGCTTCACTTAGTCACTTAGATCATGTTTTCCGCTAGTTTCAAGGAAAATGCTTAATCCATCTAGCCCTCTTAGAAGTTTTGAAAGGTAAGAGTGACCCTAGCATATAAGCTATAACATTAAGAGAAGAGGAATATTCTCAAAACCTGAAACACTAACAACCACATTACTGAGAGGGAAGCAGAAAGCTGCTTGCAGATGGAAATCGACTTCTAGATGCAGTGTAAATAGAGTAAACGTAGTTTTTCTTTTACTCTTAGTCCTCATTATTTGTGTTCTCACTTTTTAATATTCCAAGTGCTATTACTAACAGATTCAGCTTTATTCCAGACAAAAATAATTCAATGGAGCTGGGCAAAGTTACTCTTCACTGAAGAGAGATTGACACTAGAAACCAAGCCTCTGGGATACCTTAAAAAGTGTTCTAATATCCCACCACACCTGTACCCATAAAGAAAGGAAAAAGCTTCCAACTTTGGCATGCAGGCCAGGTAGGAGCAGGAGTATCAGTGACTGTCGCAGCCTTAGAAGTTCCCTGATTGTAGTTGTTGGACACACAATAACACACACACAGACACTGTCTGGTGAGAAGGCATAAAACTATTTATCAAAACATCTGACTCTATTGTATTTCTACACCGACCAGGGATTGGAGGAGAAAGTTGACACCTCTCCCATCCCATTGGTCAAGACAACTGCCCATCAGCTGTTCCTTACTCCAAGAGAAGGACTGTAAAACAACCTTGTCTAACAAACATTGCTTCTATTTATAACACCTGTGTGTGAGGAAGAAACTGAGAACTATGAAAACATTAGAACTGTGAAACACATCAGAAGGCTGAAGAAATCAGGGCAACACCTGATATGGTGTAAATTGTGAAGGGGTAAAATCTGGAACCCTGAAAATCTCCAAAATACGAGGGTCAAGGGTTCTCAAGATGTTGAAGACTCAAACTAATATTCTCTGTCTGATTTAGAGCAGAGATTTGGAAGAACATAAAATGCCTTTCAGTAGCATGCCCAGATCTACTGGGACCTACATTATTCTGGAGTTTCTTCCTTTAGCATGACTGATAAAACTAATTTTTTTTAGTATAATTTACTTAAAATTTCTTTCAGGCTGGGATACTACTGTTAGATGAACATCTTAATGACTATTTCATCCTTTTTGTCTCCTTCAAAACTAATTATTCACAGTGTGTGAAAATACAGAGAGAAACCAAGATAGACTTATCCAAGGAAAATTTGTAACCTGGTCTTCAGGTAGGTGTTCTTGGGAAACAAGAGAATTTTAATTCCTTCTCTGAAACTTCAAAATCAGGTTTTCAAACCATTTTGTTCTCTGGATATGTACTTTCATATTTTATTGGCTGACCATGTTTTAAAAATAATGCTTAAAAGATCTAAATCGTTAACCTTCCATGTATTAAAAAAACCCCACTGTCAGTAAATGGTTGACTGAGAGACATGAAGAGCTCCTTCATGTTCTTACATCTTCTAATTTGTCTTCTTAGGTTGGGTATCTTCATCAGAAAGCTGAGGTGGTGCATAAGAATAAAAAACTCTTCTTTCCTCTATTCCTTCCAGACAGAACTAAATGCTCTCACTGTGTACCTTTCAGCTGCTAATGTAATGCTTTCCAAGAGCCATTGCCTGGTCTTGTTACTTTCAAGAGAAACCACTCTAGTTCTGCATTCTGAGTCTTCCTATGGAGAGGAATATCTGCTTGAATCTCAATATCAATAAGTTCAAAGCTGCAGGGACAGCAGGATGGCATATCTGCTCTTAGTATATGCTCCCTTCCCAATCCCAGGGATGCTCGCAGTGGTGGGCAGTCCAGTATCTAACAGGAGTAAGACGTTGCCCATCGGCGTCACTGAGATATTCCTGCACAGTCTGTGGCCACCCTTCATTCTTATGTTGGAAGTGAACCTGAACAGCTTTTAATGAATAATAGTGATAATATTATTTCCAAAGCAGGCCATGGTTATGATACACAATGAAGGTGCAGCACTCTGATGTGGAGCACTGAATGCCAGAATAGAGTGATATATGACAAATACTAAAAATAATCTAAACCATTTAGTTACTCCCTTTTCTGAGACAGGTCTTTTTCATAAGATCTTGATCCTTGCTGTCATAATGCTAATGAGGCCTTCAACCAAATCTGCATTAGGCTATTTTCTGTGTCTTTGTGGAAATTACTGATTTGGAAAGGTAATGTGAATCATACCATGCATCAGTTCCCTTCTCTGTTTCAACGAATAAAATGATTTCTTTCTTACTCCAAACTTCTGTTTTGGAGTGACCCCTCTCTCATTTTTTAAACTAATCTGTAAAATTAATCATTAAGATGTCTGGTAGTCATAGTGCTGTCACTTTTCATAATATTCCTTATCCTGAATACATGAGACAGCAATTCACCTGCTCTTCTTAAAAGATAGGATATTATCTCTGTGTACAAATTGTACAAACTGCTGATAGTTTTAGAAGATTCCTTTAAGTGGTTTCTTATATAGAATTACATTCTTCAGATAAATTTATCCTTTTATTAATTCTCTAGGAAATTATTTAGATAATACTGTAAACTATAGAGCGTGTAGTGAGATTAGAGCTGGTCAGTACATTGTTGGACTTGGTTTTTTTTTTACATTAAAAACTGAAAGAAAATTAATTTTATGAAATAAACTTGCAATAACTTTTCCCCAACCCACAACAGATGTTCAACATAGACAGTTGAGCATTATTTTTTAAACTATTTCCAGCTAATTGTAGCTGAGAACATTCCTGCTGATTTATGCTATTATAATCCTTTTGGAGCAGAAAGGTTTAAGAAGGTACAATACATAGTCTCTACCAGTTTCTTGAATTACAATTTGCATAACAAGTTGCATTAATCTTATATGTTAAACTATTAAGATTTTTTTGCTTTTCCAAGCAAATAAGCATGGAAAATGTTGGCCTAAAAAGACTTTAACATAAGTACCCCTACTGTAAAGCCTTTGGAGTGAGTTACAGTGTAGGTGTGCTTTATTAGCATAAAAGATTCTAAGAAGTGCTTATAATCTACAAAGGAAATCAAAAATATGATTATTATTAATCTAGAGAATTTTGTTGGTTATTTTCTACAAGGTTTTTTTTTGTCAGTTACTAAGCGCTAAGTGAAGTTACCTTGACACCAAATATTTTTATAAAGTATGTGCAAGATTCAGCTTAATGATGATCTTAATATAAGTCTGAAGTAAATCTGAAGGACCATGAGTTTATGTAGCTAATAAGAATGTAAACCTCAAACTATTAATCCATGCAGTTAAAAACCACAGAATCACAGAATATTCTGAGTTGGAAGGCACCCACAGGGATCATTGAGGCCAGCTCTCAAGTTAGTGGCCCGTATGGGGATCAAACCCACAGCCTTGGTCTTATTAGCACCGTGCTCTAACCAGAAAGTAGCTAAGATATGGTTATGTTTTGAACTTCAGGACATTTCTTCAGGAAGTTGTTTATTACTCTGGAACTATTAAACCTGGCAATTTCAGATGTAAATGATAAACAGAAAGGAAAAACTTGAAAGAAGAAGAAAAGAGGGGCTTGAAATGAAGCTCTTCTGACTCCTGATTCTGATTTTTTTGTTGTTGTTGTTTTTAATTTAATAAATTTGTGACTCAGAAACAATTCTAACATCTTTGTAAAGTGTTACAGAAAAAAGAATCTTATGTTAGGGTCAAGTCAGCTCACATACACAGATTTCCCAGTATGAAAATCTCACAGAACAGGATCAGGGTTAAGGTTTCCTTCCTAAGGGCAAGTGTGTTGCAAAACTTGTTAAAAGACATTTCCACTTCATCAGTGTTTTCACAGGCATGTGAAATGAGACAGATGATCACAACGACCAGGTGACCAATGATTGATCAGCCTCATGACAGGCCTTTCCTGCAATTTGTGCCCACACACATATTAATGGTTATGTACATGTTGGAACTGATGGTCTAATAGAATTGCTAACAATGTTCATCTCTTTCTACTTTGCTTAGTACAAGAGAGGTCCTTTCCCAGTGTCTCTTTTCCTATTCTGTTCAGTCTGGTGCTTAGAGTCTGAGAAAAAAAAAAGGATGTGAGGTTAAAAAGAAAACAAACCCAAACAATAATTATTTTTGTTAAATTAGAGGTAGAATCTGCTGGGAAAGAACAAAAAATAAGTTCATGCAATAAGGTAAAAAGCTGCTGGTGGAAGAATGGAGCTCATGCATGTCTATTTGATGATTTGTTTCTAAGAGACATTACTGACATGTAGCAATGCAACACACAAAGAAATCCCTACTGCTTAAATTCTTTCATGTTTTAAAAAAGATAATTTTTGTTTATTTGCCTGATACTCCTTAACCCAAAGGCTGAATCATGCTTTTACCAGCATCAAGTCATGTCACTATAGCACTGCAGGAATATTTGATCTGCAGTCAAATTGCTGGTTTTGTGAATCAAGGTCTAGTGCCCAATGGCATCACCATTCAACCTCTCAATTTAAAGAACTGTGTACTGTAAAAAATGTGGGCCACTAAAACTACAAATATTCCTACTCATCTCATTTGTCTTAATACCACAGGTGACCCTGAGGTAAAAAAGGGGGCAAATATCCTTTAAATATCTATGACTATGCAGGGAAAAAAAAGCAATTTTCCATGATCTTTACTCTCCAGGCGTTAGAGGACACTCAGCTTTAAAATGAAATGCCAAACTGAATTATCAAATTCCTGCATTTTTTTAAGAAAAAAACCCCAAACCAAAGCAAAGTGACTTCACTCTTTCTAGGAGACACTAGGATCAAACACTGAACTCCTACAGACTTCATTGCATTCTGTGACTGCAGAACTGTTGTCCTATGCATCAAAACTGTGATCTGATTAGCCACTGCTATGGCTGATGCATCTGAAAGGGAGATTGACTTCTTCATAGATTAGCTCAAAAACATCCTTTTGCTATCAAAAGTAATTATTAGGTTTGGTTGCCTGTTGCATTAATATTCTGATTGAGTCATTTGAACTTGTTGAGTTATTGATTCAAATTTAATTGTAACATTAACTTGATGTTTACATTGTTTAAATGTAATTAGCTCTAAGAAAGTTTAGGAAATTTACATAATAAAAAGCTTATTGAAGATTCATCTTTTTCCCTCATGTTTTTATATGAAACTGGCTATTCTGTCAACATAATATAGAATCAAATCTCTAAGGCAAAGAGAACTTCAGTTAAAAAATCTGTAAATGACACATTTTTGCTTACTAGCTGCTATCTAGTCTTGTTATATTGGAAAAACTCAAAAGTCAGCTTGATTATGCATTTATCTCCCTAATCAAAATAGCTATGCAAGTTGGTTAAAGATTTAATATAAAAAGAAATAAAAATTATTAACTTCTTTCAATAATAATTTTTATTTCTTTCACACTGGATCCTTGACAGTTTTATTTTTCCTGTAAGTTTTGTAAGAAATTGGGAATGGGTGTGAGTTTTTGCCAAAATCTTAACTAGATTTTCACTATTAGTCTTGTGGAGACTTGAAGTAAACCATAATTTCCAGATAAGTGAACTAAATCCAAAGTTTGGAATCAGAAATTATTTTTTTCTTTATATGACAGCTGTGTGGTTTTTTCCATTTCGGTCAATACATAGGGACAACAAAATCAGAAAGTATTCATTACCTAAATTGACATGTGCCCATTGTCATGTTTAGATTTGGCCTTTCTAAACAACAGGGACATTATTTAAAAACAGCTACAGCCCAGAAGAGAAATATACTAGTGGAAGAAATATCCAAGAGGGCTCAGAGTCAGATACATGCCTGAGAAAGACATGAAAATATGTTATCTATAAAAGCATAAAAGAACTTCACTTGACTTGCATGACTTTTTGTATCAAGAATACTACTGCAGTCTCTTGATTCTAATATGAAACTATAGTAAGGATCATTGCACTAATGCATGAGGATTTGTGATAATGTTGCAGAAATTTTACTGTCAAAACTGAACTGCAGTGTAATGACTTTTGTTATCATGGTTTCTAATAACTATTCAGCATGAATTGACCCTACATATGTTTTACTGCAATAATATGTCAGTTATCCAGAAAGTGAAAAAAAGAAACAGGAACTAATAGACTCGCTTTCCCCAAAATATTACTATAATGTGGCCACCTGAAGATAGCAGATAATGAATATGAGAATGAATATTTTACTTACATTTTAAAGCAATTAGAATTTGCATTATAGTTTTTCAATAAAATTATGTGAACAAAACCAATTGTCAATATTTTGCAAGACAGTGCCACTTGCAGTGTTAAGGACAGATAGTAGACAGAAGTAAATAGGTTCTTAACTTAAAGACATCTAATACCTCTGTATTTCAGATCTTTAACTAGAAGAACAAAAGCTGATGCCTACAATAGAACCATTGGTACATTAGCACAATACACTGGAAGTATTAAATCTGACCCATGGAATAGATATTCCATGATTATTTAGTACAAAAAGAAATTATAAATAACTAGATTTGTTTTTAAAGCATAATCACATTCCTAGTACTAATATACCAGCACACTGGGATTTCCAGAAGAAACTGGTGATATATATTTGCAGGGAAGAAACGGTTATGCAGGATTTTGTTACTGAAAATCTACTACATAATGGTCAATCTAAAAATCTTTTACACACAGGATTTTGCCACACCAAAATGCACATGTTAAAACGAATAACCTATCAACATTACAAACACCCTCCCCCACCAACCCATTAAAAAAACCCCAACACTTATGCTCACAACTAAAGGTTTAGGGGAAATATTGGATACTAAATAGAATGTATTTAAAGATAATACCAATATCCATTATAGTTCATTCCAAAGTCATCTTGGAAAAGCAGAAATGTTTTAATGAAGGTTGCACATTCAACGTGACAGATATGCCATTGATCAGTGGAAGATATAGATAAAAGGGATATATTAAAATTGTCTTGTGGACAGCAGAGCTTTTTCCAGTGAGTAAACTACTAAGAAAAAAAATATTGAGGTTAAGAGTATCTCAAGGCAAAGAACTATAGGGAAATACTTTTCTTGTTTAGAATAATATTTGATCAAAATAAACATTAGAATCATAGAACAGTTTTGGTTGGAAGTGACCCTTAGAGACCATCTAGTTCCAACTGCCCTGTTATAGGCAGGAACACCTTCCATTAGACCAGGTTGACCAAATCCTGATCCAACCTGGCCTTGCGTGTTTCCAGTTAAAGTGAAGAAAAAGAAAATAAGAAAACAAAGAAACAATAATAAGTTGCCTTTTACACTAGTACTTGTAAAATTGGCTTTTAATTTTGAGTAATTTTGTATACATAGGGAAGAAGTTTCTCAAGAATTAAGTAGGGATGAACACAGTTTCTTCTTGAATGTTCATATCATTGCAGAAGTGCACATATAATACAGAGCACCAAGAAAAATCATCACTTTGACCCTCCTCCAGAATTGATTTTCTGTTGCTGCTGTAATTTGCTTATTAGCAAAATCCCACAAAGAAAATGCATCTTCTTTTTATAGGCAGTGTATATCATCAGCATTGTTTTTTCCTTCTGTTGTAGTTCCTAAATACTTTCTTCACGTGAGAATGGTAGGAATATTTTAATAGTTGGACTAATTATTCATTGAACCGAAGGAAGAGTTGTCAAAAAGGATTTAGATTGTCTCAGCAATACTTAAATTAATATTACAAAGAGAATTTCTTTTCTTCCTACATCTAGACTGTCCAAAGTTCTAAAGTCACTGCCATCACTGATTCCTATTACAAGCCTGGTATATGTATTGTAAAGCTGATTATATGCTCCTATAGAACTGCAATATCCTCACCACCATTTTATTCATAAACAAGATTTTAAAAAGCAATTATTACATACAGAACTATTATATAGCACTGTTGATGAACTAGTTCCTGTTGGTATTGCATTTTTATTTTACTATATTTTACTATGTTTATTTTATTGTATTCAATTTGAGAAGGAAGAAAGCAATAATATATGCCAAGTCATTTGCAATTTGCTTTTCCTTCCAGCCTTCATCATTGAGATGTATGATAATATCATCAATACTATGTCCAGAAGAGGTAAACTGTTGAGAGAAAAATCTGTTTCACCAATACTACCAAGAACTACTAAATTCTGAGAATGCAGATATTCCTACATTAAAAGAAATAAAATTGATAACCTTACATAGATATATTTCTCTGTAGAGAGGCTTAAAAAAAGTATAGCATAATTCAGAAAAAAATACTTGAAATTCAATTTAAACACCAATACTCTTAGCATAACCTCTGATATCATATCAATAGAACATAATTTATACTCACTCAGTGAAGAAAGATAGGTAATTACTTCTTCTGCTTTTTGTATTTTAAAGCTCCAACTTGTTTCCCAAATATGGTTATCCCTAAGAGTATATGACTTAAAGCCAAATTTGTTGTGAAATACAGAAGACCTATATAGTTAACAAGAACATCTGGGGTGGGATTTTCTTATTTATATTTGTCAGGAGCAAACTGAATCCAGTGAATTTTAAAATGAAAGACTAACTGTGGTGGTAAGAAGAAATGAGCAATGAAAATATAGGTATAAGATATAAAATGGGTTGCTAGAAGTAAAGTACTAGCAAATAATCTGCATTGTACATCTAATTTATAATCTGAACACTTCTGCACCGTACTTTGAGAAAATGGGCTGAAATATCACTATATCAGAATATGGTTCCTGCATAGGGCCTGAATTAATTAAGTCTCCTCCCTGAAACTTTGGTGTGAAGGTAAGGTCTGTGAACATGATAACTTAAATGCACATAAATTTTCAGGAATGTAGACATGGAAGGCAGACAAGCAATAACCTGACTAAAATACATGAACAGTACATTTAAGTGATTACAGTTGGTAATGATAGGCTTTTATTTTGACAGCTATGTACAAACACAAGAAAAAGAAACAGAAAATATTTTTTTCTGTTAATTGGGATTACATTACCACAAAAAAGTTCTGCAACAACACTTAACTTGGGTTTCACATTACTGCTAATCAAAAAAAAAAAGAAANATATTAATTTTAAAAACCGTAGATGAACTGCCCCATAAAAATAATAAAAAACCCTACCACAGGAATCAAGCAAAAATTAAAGTATGAAAGGGTGGAATAGACAAGAAGAAAAGAATTTTGGTGATAGCACTGCAGGTACTCTACTCTTATTAAGTAGCTGTATCGAAGAAATGCATTCTAGAGAAGAGATAAATGAACTGAATGAGTGATATCAGCACTTTACCTGCTGACAGCATCTAATAGCATCTCCCACCCTGATAATATTTTCATAGATTTTTGTGAGGTCTGCTCTACTGTTTAAATAGTAATTTTGAAAGATTTTATATTCTTGAGAAAACCACAGGTTTTCTTTAATTATTTGATTCAGAGAAGCCTAAAGAGAAAAGTAATTGATTACACTTACTGGAAAATACCTTTCTAAAGAATATAATTATAGGTCACTTACACAATTTCCCTGAATCATTCACATAAAACATCTGCAAAAGATAGATGACAAGATTATGGTCCCAGTAAAATAAATGGAAAAACTGCAAATGAATTTTGGATGGTAAGGATTTTTCTGAACATATTTGTAGTAAAGTATGTTGTTAATAAATGATTTGTACAGAAAATTACAATGCGAATTGTTGCAGTAGTAACTACTAAAAAGAACACATCCTCACATTCTCTTTTTTACTAGAGATGACCTTTCTGCATAAAAACTAGAATCCTATTTGACAAAGAATACATCAAATTTATTCATACATTTTACTTTTCCTAACTCTGATCATCCAAGTTGTTAGTAAAGATGACACAATGAAATATATGTGTGTTTCCTTAACAATTTTAACGTTTCCAATTGGATTAACTTGATTTTAAGGACTTATATATTGCTTGAATCTCACAGTCTAATACTGGGTGGAGTTGTTTGGAATGTATACTTCTGTAATCAGAAAAATTTCCATTCCTTTAAATCTGATTGTGATTGAGCTTTCCTCGAATATAATGCAGGATATTGCATGATTTCTGACAAAGAATTCTATATTAATTTTTGTTAATTTTTCAGTATAAACCACTTAGGGGAAAGAGAGCCTGGGTAGACTTTAATCATAAGTTAGTTGAATCTTGATAATTTCATTATTTGACATTCAGAATTTCTTTTAATTTCATCACTATAAAACAACAGGAAGGCTGATTTCCATACTTCAAAACATTTCTTCAAATGTGTCTTAAATGTGCAGACTTTAAGTGCATGCTTAAAACAACCTGGCTAGTGACTGAGTGCTACTCTGCTGGGAAGAGCATAAAATCTCCATCAAGCAAGTGCAAAACTCATAAAATTTGTTTATTTTGTTGGCAGTTATATTTGAGAGGTATTTCTGTTAAATGCCCATGCACATTATAAGGTGGAGTTGAGGCGAGTTTACAATAATCATAGTTTGTAGAAGACTGGGCCAACTAAGCCCAAATGTCCATGTGATGAATGGCTGCTAAAATCTAAGGCAATATTTTAAAGCCTCCTGATGCAAAAGTCTGCGTCTAAAAGCTTTTAGAGGCGGAGCATTCTGCCCAAGAGCCTGGTTCATGCAAGAGGACTCTGTAATCCCATTTGCAGAGCCATGTGTGCCCTTGCAGAAAGCAGAGCTAGCAGAACCACCAGAGCAGCTGGAGCAAATGTCATCATCGTCTGCTCCCTGGATGGAGCCTGTTGACCCAGCAGGAGCGAGGGCAGCCCTCTGGCTTGACAGTCTGAAACTGTGAGTGAAACAGCACCACAGGCAGTGGGCTGCAACCACCTGTCCCACTGGTTGCCTCACCAAAATCCAAACAAAGGAATTGTCTATAATTTTGGGTTTATTTTTGAGAGAAGAATATTATATGTTATTCTGTTTACCTCCCTGCTGCTCTTCTCCCATTTGACAGAAAACTCTTTAGGTTAAAGAGTGCCTAAGCTGGAAAAATATATTTTGAGCACAAAGGAGTACAGATTAATTTGGCCAGGTTCAAGCCATCATTTTTATGTGAATCCTACAAAAAGATCCTGTTGCTGCTACTCAGGCTTTCTTCAGAAAAACAACACAAATACATATTGGGAATATTTCTGAAACAACAGACATTTCAGCCTTATACTATAGCTACAAGTTTGCTCAAAACCCAGGCGCTCTAGGGGACATTGGTAAAACTCAGACCATACTTTATTATCACCCATATTTCTAAAGGAAATCTTCTGAATTACTGGGCTCATATGGTCTGAGTTCCTCTGGGGTCCCAGTGCATAATGTTGAAGATTCATATGTTTTCTGAATCTGCTTCCAAATGGATAATTCAGTGTTTCACCTTTTGAAGACAAAACCATCCAAGGGAAATAGTAGCATACCTGAACATGTCCCCAGGAACTCCTTGGAACTACTCAAATTTTGGGAGTTCCCGAGACAGTTAGCATATTAACAATGATTTTACACCTTTTACTCAGCAATGTCTTAATCAAAGGTATATTCACTTTTCTTTCTGTATTTATACAAAATTTCTAAAAACCTTGGCTAGAAGATAGTTGTGATTGTGCAAGTAAATGTGAAAATTCTTTCTGTAGAGACTGACACTCTCTAAATCATTAAAATATTAAAATAGTATATGTCTTTCAGAAATCTCAAAATAATAAAAAGGAATATGGATAATTAATTGAAGAAGATGTGATTATCTTCTTGAGTAATCTTTGGACAGTTTTCAGATTTCCTTAACAGACATAGAATGCTTGATGTCAAGATGTTTACATTCAATGCCTGAAAACACGTAATGTTTTCAGCATAGCAGTACTTTTACATATGTAAGGTATATGGGGAAATGAAAGAAAAGTTTGAAATGTACTAATTTTCACCAATATGTTTACCTTATTAAAGAATCAGTGAGGTTGTACTATTTTGTATGATTTAAAATGGTCCAGATATTTTGAAAATTAATAACGACATGCCAAAGAGGATAAGAGCTTTCTTCAGATGTCATGAGACTCAGTGGCTATGTCTGTATGGACAGTTATACTGCTTGTCCAGTGCCCAAAATTGCTTCATTGTTTAGTTTTATGTCCGCTGAGACAGACAAAGTGAAATGGTTCTTTTCCTCTAATTCACTCCTCTGAAAAAAGAGCTGAGGTTTGGAAAGCGAAGAGCATACATCTTTTAAATACCAGACTGTCATTCACTGACATTTTTACAGAGAAGGATTTCTCAGAATGTAGGCAGGAAAAAGAGTCTTTAAGTACATTCTGTGTTTAGGAAAGAGGTAAATGGTCAAATTGTGACCAAACTTGACATGCAGAATATGCACTGTACCTCCTTCTACTGATCTAGGAAAACAGGGATATAAACCACAAAACTGATTGTAAGATATTCAAGTGGACGATTCTGACATTTGTTTTTGTTGTCTGTGGCACTCAAACTTTCTGAATTTGTAGACTCGCAAACTTATAAAAAGCACCACAGTTTTGCTCCTCAGCAAAACTTGATCGAAGACTTCTAGTTCACAAGACTTTGTCCATTGGTACATTTGACTTCTTCAAACATTCTGGAATTTGCCATATTCAAAATATGGGAAGAATTTTTTTAGATTTATATATTCAAATGAAGTTTCTTTTTTCAGTGGAAAACACCCAATAATTCAGAGGAATTTCTTGATGGCTCTTACCTGAAATGAAATTTCAGTCACACAGTAAAGAAATGAAGTGAAACTAGCCATATTAAAAACAAATGAAAGAAGATATTTCTTTGCACTGTGTGTAGTTAAGGTGTAGAAATTCTTGTAAACATCACAAAACTTACAGAGATTTAAAAAGAACATAGAATTTCTAGGAGGAAATCCAATCACTTTGTGTTGCAAGAGATCCAAAAATTATTTTATGGTTCCATGTGAACAACCGTAGAGATGAATTTTAAGATCAATGATTTTGTCCACATAATGATATACCTATAAAGATGATATAAATCCCTGTGGTTTAAAGGGTCAATCATCATTTCGAATGGTCGCTCTAACAGCAGTGTTTTATTTGAAAGATAAGAATAATTGATCTTGACAATCAGGTGCATCAGCACAATGAACTAATTCTTAAAGGATCTATATTAATTGGCTATACTACTTAAACTTGATGTTGTGAGGAATGAAATTGGTTTCTCCAGGCAGGAATGATGGTTTCTTTTGTAGGCATAAAGTATCCTGTTCATAATATGAACACCAAACCCTGAAGTAACTTACCTTTAAATTTACTGGTTTTGTATACATCTGGCCCTCCCACTCCAAGGGTCTTCCCCAGAGGAGTTTAGCAGCATTTTTCCAGTACTGTGTGTTCTATATCAAACAGGTTTCTTCCCAGGGCATATAAAGCATGGTGATACCAAGTACCACAAGGTCATTGTAATAGACTTGACAAGTCTCCCAACTATGGCAAAAGAAATTTATTTTAAAGCAAGCATGAGGTGCTGGGGTTTTACCTGTCTGAGGGTCAATTGATCTATGAATGCTTGATAGGAAATAGTTTGGGACACAAAGTCACAGAAGATACAGCAGAAAATGAGATGATATAATCAGCAATTCACTCTTCTGATCTTCTGTTGATGCTGCCACCAGCATTTGATATTTGGTAATTTATGCACCAAGGATCACGCAGCTACTCAGTAAATCTCTACAACTGCAAGCCTTTTAAGGTATACAGTGCTAACAGCTGAGCCCTGCTTGAACAAGCTTTAACATGAGTCAGGGGATTTATGGTGTTGATATTACATACTGATCTAATACAGATTTTGATGGTCTCTGAGCTGAGACAGGTCTTCCCCTGTATCCTCAGCCAAAGGAAAAAAAATCCACATAGCCCAGAGTTTCTGAAAACAACTCTTTATCTGAAAGACAATATCTTTTTCATCTGTGGCATGAATTTTTCTATACTATGTTTGGGACGAATTTTAGAAGATGCACACTTAATTATATACAGGTATTGACAGAGGGAATGAGAGATCCTATTTTTAAACAATTTTCTAGACACCATTTGAAAAAAATTAATTATTCTTGCAACAGGAATATGGTGTAAAATGTTTTCTGACAATTGCATTTTTTCTATCTGCAAACTGAAGTAACAGTAACTACAAGTAGCCTTTTGCTGATAACGCTTCTAATGGCAGTTCCAACAGTTCTGAAAAAAACAAGTTTCATTCTTGTAATTACTCAAATGGAGAATTAATATAGGAGATAAAACCAGATATGCATTAAATGCCTGGTAGAAAATTTATATGGATGTTGAGTTATACAAATAACAAATGGTGCTAAATTAAAAATGAAAAAATGCTACTAAAATAATAAAACTATTAAAATAATACCAGGAAATATAAGCACAGACTTGTCTGCTTTAATATTACAAGTATTCAAAAATAAATACATAATATTATAAAATAGTATACAATGCTTCATGTCAGCCAAAATATTTTTGTTCGAAGTCTTTCCTATGAAATATTCTTGACCTCTCCAAAGTTATTTTTTGGTATGTGAATTAAATTGTATTGATAATAAAAAGATTTAGTGGTTGTAGAATAATATCTGAGTGCTCTATTATTTTATATTGATGCACTCTTTAGCCATGATTACATTGGTGCAGGAGATGTGAACGATGTGAAAAAACAAAATGGTACAACAATTTTGAGTACTAGCAATACTTAATGTTATCCTTCTTCAGTGTTCTTTGGAGCCCATGTAATTACTTAGAGGCATTAATCTTGGAGAAATCAAAGGTTTTACCACCCCAGAGGCCTGAACTGGTAGAGCAGTGAACATTTGCAAGGCCACAAAACAATCTGCCCTACACGATGTACAGTGACACCAATTTTTCAGATGTGAAAGAAAAAAAAAAGCCATGTAGTTGGGCTCTTCCCAATAAAGATGTCTACCTTCAAATTGTAAAACAGAGAATTAGGAATTAATTTACAGTTTACTTTATGATCATCTGCCTGCTACTACTGACCAAATTCTGGGGACTCAACATGTGATCAAAACATCTAAAAATGAAGCAAAAGTGACTCTGGCTAAACAACAGTGTGTTAAATTCGTCACTATTAAAAAAAGATCACAACAGATTTCACAACTGATTATGTATTCTTAGTCCTGTCTTTACCTGCAGAAACACTGATTGCAGGGGGAAACTTTTACTTTGTGGAGTTCAAACTCTTTAAAAGTAAAGAAGTGACTGTTCTGGAATTCTTCTAATGGTTTCAATGAAACTCCGGAGATATTTCCATATGCTTCATCATCAATAGTCTGTCAGGTGCTACATGTAAAAAAGCTTTGGACAAGAAGAGCAAGCTGCCCTTCAGAACATAAGACGTAGTATCTATCTCCCGTCTATCAAAATTTCGAAATGTTTATCAATGCCCCACTGAATAGAAATGGATCCCAATAGTGCTGCTTGACAGTTAACTAGTTTTGCTGTGGATAGGAGACAAATACATTTTTTTAATTGAAATAATCAAGGATAGGGAGAGCTTGGACTAGGACTAAAATTTTGCCTCTTCTTCAATTTTGTGATCTGGCATGATCACAGATGTTCAGCAAAAGAAAAACAATAGCCAGGATCTTTAGAAAGCAACTGGATATTTTGTGTTTTCATTTTGCAAGACCAGAATATGGCCCTGCTTATACTGTTAAACATATATACATTATATATAGGTAAATTCAAAGGACATGCAGGAGACCAGGAAGTTCCTAAGTTTTGAAGCAATATGAGATGAATGTCAAGGTTTTGATCATTCCCTCCAATAATTCCTGAAAAAAATGTAAAATTGTGTTGAGATGAACTCTAAAGATTTGGCATTATAAAAGAAGATAAAGAAAATAACCTATGTGTAGATCTTCATGATATCTGATGCCACGGTTGTGTTAGGGATCAGTATGAATTTGCAGGTAGCAACCTGGATCATTAAGTATCATTACTTAAGTCATATTTTTTAAGTCACCTTTCTTTCTTGCTATCATGGAAACATACTGGTATCAAAGCACTGAACTGGAAGTACAAGCACCATGCCTTCAGGTAGTAGAGGTCATTGGCTCCACCAGTTGCATCAGGAATAAAGCTTCAGAAGGCATAGAAGAGAATTAGTGACTCCAAAAAAGTGAAAAATAAGGAGGTATTAAAGCTGGCAGAACACAAGTTACAGTTCAAAGACAACAAGAAATAGACTAAATAATACTGCTGTTGCAGAAAACGTGAATGACAACAGATTGTAAAACAAAAAGGAAGAGGAAACTTATCTTTGGTTTGGTGCAAACTATGAAAAACTGATACAAACTGTGGGAAATAGTAATTTTGAGAGATTTTATTACAAGTTAATTGTAAAAAGTTGTTATGATATACAGTTCCAGCAAGTCAGGGAAGATCTTCATTGAAGATCTCTTCCAATCCATTGGTTTTGAATGGCAATCATACAAGGACCAGAAAACATAAAGAGAAAATTCTTTAGAGTTATGCAGTTGGTAGCAATATGGCACTATATCACAACAGATGCTTACTTTTTTTTTTTTTTTTAATACATTTGCTTTAAAACCAACATTTATGTTAATTGAGAATAATTCAGGGAAAAAAGAAATATAGAAATGTTCCTCCATTACATTATATGTTATGTAAAATAAAACATTAACACGTGTAGTGGTTTCACATTCACCAATTTCTGTTTCCATAATTAGTGTAGTGGTTTAAATGCCTACCAGAATTACTCACTCTTTTTCTGCTGTGAGATAGCATTAGGAGAAAAGCAAAAACATAAAAGGCTCAAAACATAAAAGGTATAAAGACAGGTTTATTAACAAAACTACTGGAAAGAAAAAAATTAATAAAGATCAGAATGAAACCTTCAAAACACTTCTCCTCCCCCCTACAACTGTTCATTTTCCCACTGACAACATAAGGAGAAAAAACCTGGGATTTTTTAGTCAGTTTTACCACTTTAAAATAGTCTTTCATCAGTTCTTAGGGAGAGGAGCTTCTCTTAGAAATGTCATGGAGACATCACCACAAGGAACAGTTCTCTGGTGGCTCCCATGTCACGAATCTGCAGCCGCCCAGAAACCGTGAAATCCCTCCCATTTGCCAGTCTTCCTATAGCTGTGCTCCTGGGCATATTAGCTTATTATGGAACAGTTTAAGGATGACTGTTCTAGAATAAAACAACGGTTCTCTTCATCTATCTTCTCTAAAATCATCTTCATCTCAAGAAACAGAGGTCTTCTTTTTCACTGGGGGCAGAGGGCTTCATATCTCTTTATCTTGCCCTGTTCAAAATTCCTTATTAGATCACAGCTACATCAGTCCACAGCTATGACTAGAACTTTGCGTCCCCCCCGCCAAAGTATTCTGTAAGTTACAGGGATATTTTAGTCTATTCTCCATGGCCTCACAAGAGAAGTCCAGCCGAAAGTAGGCAACTTCTCAATCTTCCTCCCACCTAGGACTCTTTCTCTCTCTTCACTGACTTGTGTCTCTCCACGTCTCACTCTGTCCTTTTCCTCTCACTTGCGGAGAGGGTTTACATCCTCAGGTCCCATTTGCGCAGTGAAAGAGTTAATATCTTGCCCGAATCTGTCTCTCGGGCTGCCTCTCACAGCGTTGGATTTCAAAGCCACGCTGACAGGACCTCAGCAGCATCCTGCCGAGAGGTCGCAGCGGCGCTGAGAACGGCAGCCAGGATTTCAGCAGCCAGGCCGGCTGAGGGACGCTTCCCCGCCCTCGCTGGCGCCGGGGTGGGCTCGGCCCAGCGCGGGCCCGGAGCCGCTCCCGGAGGCCGGGCGGACCCTTCCCTCGGCCCGGGCTGGGCGGGCACGCCTGAAGGCTGGAGGGATGTTGTTGGCACCGGGGCCTCCGCTCCCGCCGCCGNTACAACACTGAATTTAGATTCATTGTTGCCAACTTTTCCATGCAGAAAGTTTTGATTTCACAAAAAAGCAACAGCTGCTTGTTTGGACTAAAGTCAATCTAGAAGTATAATGGTATGCAATTCAGTATTAAAATTCAGGTTAAAGATGATAAAAATATAAAAAAGATTTTGAAATTACATAGAGCTAAGAATCCTTCATGCATCTCCATACTTAGGTTTATATGTTTTGTCTGAAGAGAGAAAAAAAAGAGTTTACGATTTCATTATTGTTTTCTGCATAACATAGTTTTAGACTGTTAAACACAAACTTATTTGCCTATTATTGCATCATTAATTTTTCTTCTATATCATCACAGTTTGATTATATATACCTGTCAATATTTTTAGAGCATGTTATGAGGGAGAAGTTGCAATGCTATTCTGGAAAAGACAAAACTGTATGGGAATGTCCATTTATTTATGTTACAATGAACTGCTGAAGTTTTTTAAAGGTTCCCCATTCTCATATATTTAGGAATGGACAAATCTGCATCAATAGGGGAAAAGGCTAATTACTCGCAGTAAGGTCATTAGATGCAGACTTTCTTTTTGTCATTACAAAGACTAAGATTTTTGTAATAATGGCACTATGCAGAGTAGATGAAGCAAATAAAAAATAAACCTCTATTCTGAAGCTCATGCAAAACCAAATGTTCTTTCAGTTGTACAGCTGTAAAAATTAAAGTGGGAAGGTATCAAAGATGCAAACAGCAATATTCAACACACCTCCTACATGACTACATTGCCTCTGAAGTGACAGAAAAACATAAATAAAGATTATTGATTTGAATTTTTATTAAATTCATTGGAAATGATAAAATATTTAGCTGTTTCATCAGTTGAATTGATTTTACAGATTAATATATTTTATTTTTACAAACATTGTTGTCAACCATAAAAATGCTAGGATTTGATTTTGGTTCTGAAGCTCATTAATTTAAATTTCTACATAGTTAGAGAAATCCACTTGAACACTTTGTATCCAGAAGTGTTCATAATTCTTTGAAAAATTATTGCCACTAGCTAATCTCCTGATGGAATAGCAATCTCAACATTGCTATTTTGTTCTAAAGCTAAAAAATCAAATTTTGTAGAAGCACATTTTGGCTAATGTAGGTTATGTACATCTCTGCTGCCCTCCACTCCAATTACAATAAACTGTTTTAAAATTTTGAAAAAAGATAGTTTAGGAAACCTTTACTAATCAAAAACAAAAATGTAAGGAAAAATTGAACAAAACCTAATTTTTATCAATTGACAGTTTTAAAATTACTTTTTCTGTCAACTCCATCACCTTTCTCAATAAAAGCCTGAGAAGCACCCTGTATCCTTAAAGATTACAGAAGTTAAATTTTAAACATGGAATTTATTATAACTATAATCTAATATAATACCAGGACTTCAGCTATTCAGCTGGAATAGGTTTGCATTCTACGTAAAATACATCAGCAAGAGCATGGTTCAGCTCTCTGTCAATGCAATATTGTGGCTGTCTGAGCAATTATGTTGTTATATTATGCTCTCTCTACCATACTAAAATCTTACTAACAGGAAACCTGAGAGATTATCTTATTCTCATTTCCCTACCCTACAAAGAGTCCTTGGCAGAAATTCCAAGAAAAAGAAATTAGGAGTTTTCAGTTGTATTTTTAAGGGTGAAATCTGTCTTTTTATGCAAAGCTTTGTCTAAAATCTGCGATACCTGTTAAGATGTGCCCATCATTTTTGCACTGAATAGGGGAAAAAAAACCCAAAAACCAAGAAACACCAATATTAGAGAACAAACACTGGGAGACAGAAGATTATACCAACTTCTGCTGGATGTTCACTGTACAGCATATGTCACCATTCAAATTAAGCCTCAAAGAAACCAAACTTCAAATCATAAATGGTCTCATAAAATCTAGTGCAGTAACTGTAAAATGGAAATACAATAATAGTTTATGTAAATTGCAACATTTTATGCAAACTACTTACATGGGATTGTTACAGAATTAATAGGGAGGTTTCTTTATTAAACACTCATTTTAAAAAACTGGTAATGCTCAAAAAAGAAAAATATTTTTCCACATAATGATAAAAGTATATTCCCCAGGACTTTTCAAATCAGAATAGCATTTTACAGTAACTCTTATAAAAAAAGCTAGGACTACTATGGCAAATCTTTTAAACTGAATGTAGCATTTTTTCATCATTAGAATTTCACAGAATGCTACCAACTCAGCAGACGTGTGAAATCTGTAGAAAACAGAATACATGGGTATTCAATATATCTTCCAAGCAAGTAACTATAACATGCATACAGACACACAATCTTTCCACATTTTTCTACTTTTTTCTACATTTTCTACTTATTGCACCAAACAGCAGTTCAGAAATTATTTAAATAAAAATATATATTTTGTTATTGTTTCTAGAGATAATGTATATTATAATTTTATTTGTATTTATATTATAGAAAGCATTTATATGATAAATAGCCTGTTCAACCTGTCATTGGACTTCTGGATATATTTGATATAATAATGTAACAGGAATTGTAAAGCCAGCTGTTTTTTCTGATAACAAAGTTAACGAAGTCACTCCTTTTCTATAGCTGTTTTGGTTTTTAGCATGGCTTTTTCATTTCAGAAGTGTCATGTTCGATAGTAATGGTACATCTGTACTTTTTCTACATAAAAAGAGTAACCCATTCTAATTTGATCATTCTTGTAATTTCAATGTTGTTAACATATCTGAAATTACAGACATGGTTACTGAGAAAGAAGCTACATTCTGTGTTTAGGATAAGCCAAAAGAGAGTTTTAGGAAGGTTGACCCAAATGCAGAAACCAGCGTATTTTACAAATAATTTCAGAATCAAAACCAGGACAAAAAAAGGGCAACTGTCAGCAAGCTTTTTGAGAAATACTTCCTAAACGTACTTTTACCCTTGTCTGTGTGTGGATGTGCTGTCACAACTAAAGATTTCTCTCTCAATGTCACAAGAACATGGTCAGCTCATAAATGGGCAAAGGGAGCTACACAATGTCATTTTGTCCTCTACTACAGAATCCTAAGGAAAAAAAGGAGATTGTTCAAGGACGGGAAAGGAGGGATATAAGGATAAGAATAATTTATATGTGAATTACAAAACCTGAAGAACTTTAGTGATCAGAAAGTGGTACCTTTCTCTATCTGTGAGTGATGTACGTATTTGTAATGCGAATGCTCCAAGCAGTAAGTTCCCGTATCCACAATTATCACAGGAGCAGTTGCTGAGTTCTTGAAGCAAATAGAATCACTCTATCACATGCTGCATTAGCTTTGAGTCTTCCTCTGTATTACTGCAGTGGTTGATAAGAATATAGATAAAGCTTCAGGAGACATTAAGAATGGAGGCATTTTTAGCAAAGCCACTGATACAGCTTCAGCTCTGATGGGCACATTCCAGTGACAGCAAAAGGCTGTATTTCGGTGGTTTGACAAGACCACTTGACAAATTTCGTCCTCAGTTTATGTATTCAGGCAGAGAAGGCCATGGCCACGTCAGCAATTAATATGAAACATTTTGCACACCATCTTAAGAGCTTAGTTTTTCTTCTACAATAGCAAAGAATTCTCTTGATGTCAAAGTGGAAAACACTCCCAGTTGACAGCTATGAAATATGGAAAGGTATGTGGAAATACTGACTCTGTGACTAAAGCAAAAGTAAGGAAGTAAAAAGTATAGGACAGCTGCATCTTGTCAGAAGCGGTCTCAGATGACTCTACTTCAGCAGCTGTTAGACTTTGCTGACTTTGGAAGAACTAGTTCTTCTATGTCTCACAGGGACAAGATTCTACTGCCATGTTCAGTACTGCTGTGATAAAAATGAGGATAGCCATTCATACTAAGTACCCACTAACCTTCAGCAAGAGGCTAATCCATCTGGCTGCTCCTCTTGGACATTAGTTGCTCCTGTTGTCTCTGGACAAAAGGCTGGTCACCAAAATATTAGATTGTTTGGTACAACCGTGCAGTTCTTTCAAAGTTTGCTGTATTAATGGCCAAAATCTCATGTAGGCTCCTTCAAAGAAGTGACAGAGAATGCCTCATTACAGTACATTATTTCTAATGACTGGGGGGT